>JACEGR010000076.1:117500-470058 GCA_014170235.1 Listronotus bonariensis
TTTTTGTATAAGGTCGGTAATTGTCTAAAAACTGACCGTAACTCCGATTATGACCAAATTATGTATACGGTTTTTTGGGGCGCTGATCACCAATCTAAAAGGATTTTTGGTCGGAGTCAAAGTTGGCATTTGAACTACAACCTTATGTTCACCATATTCCCCCTCCTTTTTGCATATAATTCTTGATTTTAAGCTAAAGGGGCCTACAATATTTGATTTTTACCTTTTTGAACCTTTCTACGTATTTTACACTTTTTTGAATTAAATTGTGTAGCACTTTTAATAGTGTTTAATTATGGTGAATGCGCCGGAGTAATTATACATATCTTGCTGCATTTTTAAAGGTACCCGTCCCAATTAATTTGTTAAAAGGTGTAAAATACGGTAATTTTCTAGAAAATGGGAGCAACTCCGATTTTGACGAAATTTGGTATACGGGGTTTTGGGGCGCTGATCACGAATCTGAAAAATTATTTGGCGGAAACGTTTCGTTCTCGAGATATCCATCATCAAAGTTCAAATTTGAACTAAGCTTATTTTCATCATATTCCCCCTTCTTTTTGCACACAATTCTTGATTTATAGCTAAAGTGTCACACAATATTTGATTTTCACCTTTTAAAACCCCGTTTTTCTACGTTTTTACATTATTTTTGCATTAAACTGCATAGCTATACTTTGAATCATTTTAATCCCAGTTTGCCATGAAGCCCTATGTGTATGTATGGTTGCCGGATTATCAAAGAAAAGCCACGCAATTTAATTCAAAAATAATGTAAAAACGTAGAAAAACGGGGTTTTAAAAGGTGAAAATCAAATATTGTGTGACACTTTAGCTTTAAATCAAGAATTGTGTGCAAAAAGAAGGGGGAATATAGTGAAAATAAGGTTAGTTCAAATATCAACTTTGATTATGGATATCTCGAGAACGAAACGTTTCCGCCAAATAATTCTTTCAGATTCGTAATCAGCGCCCCAAAAACCCCCGTATACCAAATTTCGTCAAAATCGGAGTTGCTCCCATTTTCTAGAAAATTACCTAAAATACATAGAATAACGGGGTTTTAAAAGGTGAAAATTAAATATTGTGGGCCATTTTAGCTTGAAATCAAAAATCATGTTCAAAAAATTAGCATATAAGATAAAGAAAAAGGAAGATAATATGCCTTTTAAAATTATATGGTGAAAATAAGGTTAGTTTAAATGCCAACTTTTAAGATGGATATCTCAGAAACAAAAACCTTCCGACTAAACATTCTTTCAGATTCGTGATCAGCGCCCCAAAAAAAACGTATACCAAATTTGGTCAAAATCGGAGTTGCGGACAGAGAATTATTGCAAGTTGCCTTATTAAGCTCGAGAATTATTAATACCGGCCTTCAATCGACTTTGCCGGCCTTATTTAAATAGTTCCTGTACCCAATATTTAGAGTTATTGCCGTAGATGGGAGGTTGTTATTGCAAATCATGTTGACAGAACTATTAACCTAAAAAAAGGAAAACAAATTTTAGTAGTTTTTCTTTATTGTTTTGTGTTGTAGGGTTTTGTTTTACACAATTACAGAAATAGATTTGAAAAAGCAAGGTTTTAAGTATTTTGACTTCTAAAAACTTTTAGATTTTGTGGTCGGCAGCCGTTCGGTTATACGAACAGTTCAGAAGTTAAAATAAGCCATATACCATAGCTGGTAACTATCCCGTGGACCGTGGATAGTTTCAGTTCGTCTATCTCTGTTCATCTTATTTATGTGTGAAAAAGTCGTCCAAACAAAATTTTTTCCTGTTTTGTGTATTTTTCATCGAATCATGAATAAAATGACCGTTTTATTAAACAGTATTGGGGCCTGCCTCCAGGCTGAAATAGAATTGGTAAATCTCTTAAAAACAGGTAAGTCTAAACTTATGCCTAATAATGTCTAAAGATATGTCGTCAAATATTTTTCGACATTTTAGTGGCCCCAAATTATCCTTGTATTTTATTTTTTAGATGATACAGCTCTAATAGAGTTTGTATGCGACCAAGTTAAACAAAACCAAGTAGATTTCCTCAGTAGTGAGCTGTCAAAGCATACTATGACGTCATGATACCAGGTAACCACAAGTATGTTGTGGTTACTTCACAGAAATTCGTTTATAGTATAGTTTGGTTATGTTTATTGTTTACATCTTTTTTGTGCAGTATTAATAATAACAAAACCGTAATAAATTATGGGAGTCACCGTACTAACGCAGTTCCCCTAGAAAATCGGACAGGGCCTCAAACTATCGAAATCCTATCAAAAAGAATCGTTGCTTTAGGGGCGACGCAACAAGGGCAGTTTTTAGTCGACTGCGAAACCTACAGTTCGGTACCTGCCTTGGGACATCAGAGAACAGTTCATGTTCTACACAATTCGGAACAACCTGCGACAGTATTTTCATTGCTTGATACTGGAACAAAAATAATTCCACTAGCTACTGATGGACTTTTTGATCTCCTTATGATGAAAATGTCAAGTTTTTACCAATCCAAAAACAGACTAAAGCTGAGTCAAAAGGTCCCAGATATGAAATTGGTGATTTTTGTGTTAAACTTGGAACAGTTACAGTCAGTAGCAACTTTAAGGTAATGCCATTTTTGCTTACCAAAATAAAAAAATTGAAATTAACATTTTTAAAAAAGCAAAATTACACACCATTGCCAAAACCATTAGATTAGAATAGATAAGCCTGGAGGTGGATTGGATATCCTCTATCACTGTAACCAGCTCAGGTTTATTGTGTGTTCTTCGTCCATATGTCAGAGCACATTTTCCAATCCGTTTTTTCAATCAGATGCCACAAGCTTGAACCTGGCTCCTTGGTAAATTTTGCCGATTTAGGTTTTTCCTCACCAAGCCTTGTTAACCGCAGATGACAAAGAGCTTTACAATAGCATTATAACTGTTCTGCAGTCTTCTTCCTGGCAGAACCTGCATAGGATTTCTTTTGCCAGGCCCTTAGTCTCAAGGTGTTTATTCAGTCTGCAATGACCTGTTAGTGGACCCACTATTATTCTTACTGCCTTCTGGTTTTAATTCTTTTTCGTAAATTGTGGCAAGTATGACTTAATGAATTTTATTGCTTGTATTTTTGTATCCATCAGTCTTGGGATTCCATCATGATCCCTGATCTTGCATCTTGCCGAAACCATTGCAATGAAAACTAACTAGGTTTTTTTTTATTGAGGAGGATTGAGAAAATGGATTAATTAAATTGTATAATCTTTTTAATTAAACATTGCGCATTTGTGTTTAAATTACTGAGCTCATTAATCTACATTTTTTTTAAATATAAAATACCAGTGTAAAACAATTTTTTTAATCAAATATACATAGTTATGTTTTATAGAAAGTAATATTAATCTTTTATAATGGACAAATTTATTACACATTGATAAAAAGTTTTAACTTAAGAAAATTGTCTCTCTGTCAAATATTTATTCAGAAATATTTATACATAATTCCATATTCACACATCACAAGTTAAAAAATATTGACAAATATAAAATAAAATTAACAATTTTGTACAGGGTTTTCATTTATATTTTGCCACCTACTTTGAACTGAAACCAAGAAGGATAGAAAAAAACGTCATGTATAAAAGTTTTATACGTTTTTATCTATTATCTTTTGAGCATAAAAAAGAAACAAATGAACATCAAAAACGCAGGAAAAATAAAAAGGTAAACTGTTTTTTAAATGGGACAACCACATTTGATATATCTTTAAAAGTTTCGGAAATATTGCCATTTAAATATGGGTATAATTTCTATTACATCTACAGTCTCACCATAGTGCTGTAGGTAGATATAATGGAAATTATATCTACTATTTTTCAGATTTAAGTGGTCATAGTTGGAAAACTATTAGAGATGAATATATCAAATGTGATATTATTGTATAGATTTTTAAAAGACCTTTTTAATGGTGACATAATATACAGGATGTTCCATTTAAAAAAAGTTTACCACTTAATTTTTCTTGAGTTTTTGATGTTTATTTGTTTTAATTTTTTATGTTCAAAAATTAAAAGATGAAAAACTATTAAACTTTTTACTGGACGTTTTTTTCTATCCTTCTTGGTTATGGTTAAAAGTGGATGGCAAAATATAAATGAAAACCCTGTACATTTATACAAATACAAATATTTTATTTATGTCAAATAAATAAAGCAACCTACACACGTCAAAGAAATATAAAATTAAAAATAAAACTAATTTGATATACATCAATATTAAAATTAATATACGAATATACAAATTTTACAAATATAAATATAAAATCTACTGAAAAACATATATTAGTTAATTTACATACTCACATATTAAAATCATAATCTAAAAACTCTTTAAAAGAGTAAAAAAGCCCCTGAGCAGGATGTCATTTATTTTTTTTTAAAGCTTTAAGTCTAAGACTTTTTATTTCTGTGGGTAGTCTACTAAAAAGTTTACACACCAGTAACCCGGGCCACTTTGACACCTCTTCAGACGCCAGCAGTTTGACACAAGATTACCTCTATGGCGTATTCCATTGTTATGCATTTCCTCGTGGTTTGTGAACATGTCTCCATTGTTTCTGATATACATAGAATTTTACATTATACAGGGTGTTTCCTAATTGCGCTAAGAAAATTTAAGGGTGTATTCTTGAGCCAATTTTATGAAAAAAAAGTCTTATAAACATAGGTCCCGAAATGCTTTGTTTCAAACGTTCAGGGTGTTAATCTTTAAAAATAAAATGGGGTTTTTAATAATATCCTAAATATGCCTTATCCAATTTTAATAAACTTTGGCTATGGTATGTGTTAAAATAGGTAGTTTATTTAGCACTAAACTAGTTTTAATTAGTGAGAGCAGTGGCGGCGTGGGACGCATATTAGCTAAAATTATTGACAAAAAGTGTACGCCACTGACTTTTTGCAACTTTTATATTTTTTCCGGATGAAACTCCTAAAAATACAACATTTTTGTGTCTTTATATTTTTACGTGGCTTGCTTAGTTTTCCAGAAAAAAATCTGCTATACTGCATAATCCTGGACCTTACATGGGCATTTTTTGTTTTAAAAATTACATGGTATAATTTCTTATTAGCAATTATGTAACAACAAAAACAAATACTTTATTAAACAAGGTTTATATCTAGTGTAACAAATTTTACTTAAAAAGGTGTTTTAGAAATTTTTAGGTTTTTTAAAAGTTTAACAACCTGTATCTTGGGTACGAAAAATTTGAGGACCTATGTTTATATGAATTTTTTTCATAAAATTGGCGAAGGAACACGCCTTTAAATTTTCTTACCGCAATTATGAAACGCCTTGTATATACCAATGGAAATGTTAGAATTTTCAAATTGGCGAAAGCACACCTACAATCTTCTCTAAGTTTCTGTCCCGCCATTACACTAATTGCTCTTCTTTGGAGATCGCAAAGGCGACAGGCGCCAGATGAATGTCCCCAAACTAGGGCTGTGTAAGAAAGATTTGAATGAAATACTCCAAAGTAAGCAGTTCTTAACACATTTAAGGAGACATTATCTGCAAGGGTGCAATATGTAATAAAATAATTTGGTTAAAATAGAAGAAGATTATTATTTTTATTTTCAGAGTAAAGGCCGGGTTTATAAATCCAAATTTAATTTTAGTATTAGTATTAGCATTCGTCACAAGATTCAAGGACATACATTTAAATTAAAGTGTTTTTAAATTAAATTTAATTTTCGGTGTTAAAAAACGACCTTGAAATTCTCTAAAATCTAAAACTTAAGACCAAAATAGGGAAAAATAGTAATTGGTTATGTGCTACAAGAAGGTACTGGTACTTTTTTTTCAAGTGTCATTTCTTATTTTTTGTTAAATATAGGTAATTATTGCCACCAAAAAAATCTAAATTTAGGTTAGGTTAATACTATTACTAATAGTAAAATTAAATTTTGATTTATAAACTCGGCCTAATTTTATCTTTAGTTTTAAGATTTAGTAATACTGTATATCATTACTGGTAATTTTTTTACATGGGTTTGAATTTTTCATATTCCCGCATGATATTAAATCGGTTCTGTGATTTTAAATAATTTTTGTAGTATTAATGCAAACTACTGCAATATAAGCGATTTTAACGAAAATAAATTTTAAATAATTTTTTTTTCTGCACTTGCATGGTCCCCCCATCTGACAAATTTTTTATTACATTTTTTTTTTGTGTGACGACTTGGTCCCAAATTTACCGTTTTATGACATTCATGGGACCCTAGATTAAAAATTAACAATAATTAGAATTTTATATCAAAAGCTATCAAATGAAGTAATATTGTATTTGAAATATCCTATCAAATGGGTAAAAATATACCGGGTGTTCCCATTTAAGATAACAAAATTAAGGTCGTTCTCTGCTAGATCGGAAGTAACTAAAACAATTGACTACGTAAAACCGTGCTCATTTATGTTGTAAAATTACATAACAAATTTGATTTTGATAAAGTGTCCAATTATATTTTTACTCGTTTTAATCGCGAATAACTTTAGAACAAGTAATGTGATCAAGATGCGGTTTTCGAAGAAAGCTTTGGATTTTTAACATACCCTCGCCATTTGGTTGTGACAAAAAGGCCGGTTTTCCGATATAGAGCATTTTGTTATTTTAAACGGAATACCAGGTATATATATTTTTTAATCTTAAAATTTAATCTTTCTACTATAAAAAAATATTACATAAGCTATGGTTATTTCTAAGAAATGATGGATTTATTGATTTATAAAAAATTTGACTGCATCACAATTAAGAGTAATATTTGACAGTAAAAATTTGCTACATACTCGTACAAGGGTACAGAAATATAATATACGGCAACAAAGCTCTAAGTTATTCACAATATCTACAAAAGTTTTTTAAAAAAGTAGTCTAGCCCTACTGCAACTATTATTTTGTAAATAACATATAGCTTTATTTTCGTATTCTTTTCTGTAACCTTCTATGTAGTAAATTTTTATTCTGAAATAATATTCCTCACTGCCACGCAGTCAATTTTTTCGAAATCAATAAATCCATTATTTTTTGAAATAAATAGTTTTTTTTTTAAGATTTTTAAATAATATATACACGATATTCCATCTAAATTAACAAAGATTCCCCAATTTGAAAAAACAGCCATTTTGTTAACGGAATGTCACAACCAAATGGCGAAGATCTAGGCCGCGGTCCGAATTATGCTTACAGCGCTCATAGCGTCGTATGACGACTAGTGCTGACTGTTCTCACGGGTCGAAACGTTAGCACCGTGCAAGATCATTAGACTAAAGGTTGCCTCGTAAATCGTAGCCAATCAGTTCGTAGCAGTCTATTACGTCACATATGTATCGCAGCCGCTAGTTCCTTGGCGCCACCATAGCAAACAAGGACGTCTAGACGGATAATATTATGAGGGCGAAAGAGCTCGATATACAGTAATTAAAAATCAGCCAAAAGTACCCTGTAAAATAATTTATTATTAAGTAAATTTGTGTTTAATTACATTCTACGTTAAGTAATAAATAGTTTAGGATAAAAACAAAGTCGATTGATGAGATAATGTCACGACATTCGCCATATTGACTAGCGAGGCTGTGACGTCAAGTCGGGCCATTTTCGGCCATGTTTGATTTTAGGCAGATCAGTGGCGTAGAATTAAGGAGAAAACAAAAAGAACTGTATGTTGTAAACAAAATTTATTGGATTATTTTAATAGGCATAACTTAAAACAAAACCATAAATGTGGTTTAATTATTGAAAATTCAAAATTATCAAAGCGACGACAGGACGATGAGGTACCTGGCAGAACAAAACATTTTCCATAGTTCCGTAATTCAAAAACCATTTTAAGAACTTTGTATACAGTGTGTCCGCTAATGAATGGTACACAGAAAAACCACAGATTCCTTTTGCCAAAATATTAAGATTTAACCAAACATACCTGATATCCAGAAGTTTATAATAAGGAAGATACGGGGGTGTCATAGTAAAAAAAAAGTAAATTTATTTCGACGATTGTTCCCTCCTTTTTAAATATCTTAATAAAACGGTATTTTAAACATTAGCTTTTTAGATCTAATATTAGTTTTTGTGTGTAGACTAAAGGGCGATGGGTACACTATTTAAAATTCTCTAAAAGTACCCAATTTTTTGGTACTACTCTGTATATATGTAAACTAGTAAGCTTCTCTATGCTTTCTGCACAAAAAAGGTATACTTAGTAAGAATCGGTCTTGACAACCGTTTTTAAGGTATTCACGTTTTAGTTGTTCAGTGCACCCGAAAGTATGTACCTTCAATAACATCGTATTAGCTATAATTACAACTGCTCGGGTATAAATAGCTGATATCTAAAAACTCCTGGATACCGAGTTTTATTAAAATGTTTAAACCATATCAGAAATGATCGAAATGCAAGA
Source organism: Listronotus bonariensis (assembly GCA_014170235.1). NCBI lineage: Eukaryota > Metazoa > Arthropoda > Insecta > Coleoptera > Curculionidae > Listronotus > Listronotus bonariensis. Next base: position 125,943 of record JACEGR010000076.1, read on the forward strand.
ATAAAAAATATTTATATCCCTTTAACACCCCGTATCTTCCTTATCATTAAGTTTTGGATATAGGTATGTTTGTTTAAATCCTAAATGGGTATTTTCGCATATGAAATCTGAGGTTTTTTGTGTACCATTAATTAGCGGACACTCATCTGTATCATATGTATATAAAAACACGAATGACTGAAAACTATTCGACTACGACGAACACTATCAAAATCTCTAAAATAAAACGAGTCCGAACCTATAATATGTGAAGTCTCTAAACTAACCAAAAACATTAACAACTGGAAATCCTTGCAAAATATACAACCAAAATGAAAATGGCAAATTTCCACAGTTTTTACCAAACAAAGCTTCGACAAGGCACGGCTCTGTCATCAGCTGATAATGCTACCAACTTTGAACAGAATTGCCAACCGAAATCGTAATTCTCACACCTTCACGTCCCTGACCAAAGCTATCAGCGGTCTTGATTATGTCTAAACCCCTTCTCATAAAGAAACTCTGGGATAAAAACTGGAATTGACAGCATTCAAAAGTTTTTTTTGACAAATAATTTTTGGCTTATAATTAGTTGACTTTAGTAAACAATGCATAGAGTTTTACTATTAAACCATGCAATCATAAGAGTTATTTTTTTATTAAATGAGTAAAGTGTCTACAAAGTCTGTTTTTGTTTTTAAGCCAATAAAATAAGAAATTTGTATGTTTAAATTGTTTTTTTTTACTTGTCTAATCAGTAAACTTATTGAATTTTAAAGTTATATTTCAATCTAGTGTGTCTTCTTACATTGGCGTCATTTGTGATTTTTTTAATTAAAAATTTTACGAAAAAAGGGTTTTGTGTTAATCTAAAAAAGGTATCAGTTATCTACGAGGTTTGATTAAATACCTGTATTTTTACTAATATCGAAACTTTTTATAAAGAAAAGATGTTTAGAATTAAAAAGTATTTTTAAATATGCAATTTTGTTTATTTACAATTTTTTTTTTTGCGACAACTAAAAAATTTAAGTTTGTACATGAGATCATTCCACATCTACATTGTAACAGTAAATTAAATAAGTTTATTTAATTTGCCTTAGACAATTTATAATTATTATTAATGTTTGATGCACTAATATGCAAAACTTAAATTTTTACCATTATTGCAAAAATATTTAAATAAGTTTTTGCTTGTAAATAAACGGTTTGCATATTTAAAAGGTATTTTTAATTTTAAATAACTAACAAAAACAAAAATTACATTTTTGGCCAAACCTCGTAGATGACTTATACAATTTCTGATGCTTGCATTTTGGATTTTGGACGATACAGAACTTTTTATAAACAACTTTATTTCATAAAATTAATAATAACAAAGTTCGCCTTATGAGGCAAATGTACCTAAAACTTTATTAAACATTTTAAATAATAAAACATAGGTTATTTGTTTTACATTAAAAAATAAAACACAAATAAAAGAAAAATATTTTTATTTCATAATTTTACTAAAAGGAAAAAAATAATTTATTCTTCTTTTTGCCTTTTTATGGTTGCTTTTGCAAGACGCTATATAGCAAATTATTTTACCCATACTAAAAAGTAAAAAAATACTGTAATGATCTAGTATAATAAAAAAAAACGTTCATTGTTTACCTACCAGCTAATTTTTTAAGCCAGAAATGAATATTTGATTTTATTGTTGGTCCAAATGCTTTACAAAAGTCCAATAAAATAAAATTAACAATAAACATGAATTACAAGTCAAAACACGAAATACACTATTCAAAACTAACGAGCAAAATACATATGTGACGTCATGCTGACGTATGGTCCGCCATGTTGCAAGGCTTATCTATCGATGTATTGTGTCCGTGATTTCAAGCATCCAAAATAAAATGTATTTATCGTCACTCTCCTCGATTGCGGAAATTGCTTGAAATACATGCAGTTTCTAATCTTCATCAGTTATACCACGTAATCCACTCATCTTTATATCAAAAAATCTTTGTTAGGTTTTGTGGAACTTATTGAATTCGTAAGCACAGTCACATGTGGTCCGAATTATTAATACTAAAAACAGTCTCAAACAGACGTTGGCGTGCTCACTTAAATCGTACCGCTCGTTGGAAGTCTATATGCCGTAAATGCTGTGAGCACAACTCGGACCGCGGCCATAATAAAAATTTTCAAAAAATTCTTCTGCGAAAACCGCATCTTAATAACGTTATTTGTTCTAAATGTATTCGCGATTCAAATGGGTCAAAATATAGTCGGAAGGTACCTTAAAAAATAAAAATGTTATAGGAAGCTAGGGACACCTGGTATAATGTCTAATATTTATTTTAGGGTATTTTAGTAGAGGTTGAATACAAACCTTGTGTTGTCCCCGCTATGTGCTGGGATTTGATGATGGAGTTTATGCAAGGCTTTCTGGGTTCATCTGGTCCAACCACTCCTCCTCCCTTTTTACAGAATCGCATGCAAGAAATTTATTCTCCCATAGACACAATCCAGCAGTATTTAGAACATTTTACTATATTTAGGAAGTCACCAGGACCTACTATGATGATGAGACCACAGTAGGATTTGATTTTAATAAAAATATTCTAGTGTAACTTTTAAGTATAATTTTTTAGGTAATGTGTTTAGAGTTTTGTAAAATATTTTTATAAAAAGAAATAGTTTTTATTTTTTTATTGATTACACATTTAAACACCCTATAGAAAAATTTGCTTAACGATTTTAAAACAAGCAGTCCATATTACCTTTGTCCCCTAATTTTTATCATATCTGAATTATTAAGAAAATAATATTAAAAGTACAATACCGTCCAGTACAATAGATTTACAATAGTGCACTATACAGTTCAGGGTGCACAAACACACCGTTTTTAATAAGTTTTCGTTTTTTAATGATGAAATAAATGAGAAAACATTTTATTATGTATAAAATTCAGGGGCGTAGCTACCGCCGTATCGGCCGTATCGATGAAACGGGGCCACCAGGCTATAGGGGCCCCCAAATGTGTATAAGCAAAAAATTAGTAGTAGCTAACTGTAAAATTGTCGGGTAAATTGGGAAAGTTGGGCCCCTAACTCATTGTGATAATGAGATTTTATAAAGAACGGTAAAATTATGGTGTAATATAGCGATTATAATACAGTGTACTTTTTTTTGTAAAAAAAACTGATACCTTTGTAATTTGGAACCCTGGATTGGAAAAACTTCAAGGATTCCTGAACCACATAAACAGTATGCATGCAAATATAAAATTCACAATGGAAATTGAAGAAAATAACAAAATACCCTTTTTACATGTTTTGCTAACAAGAAGTGGCAAACGGTCGGGCACACAGTCTACAGAAAACCGACAGATATTTACACAGAGACTCTAACCACCATCCTTGCCAGAAGTTTGGTATTATCAAAACGCTTATAGAACGGGCAAAAAGAATTTGCGAACCTGAAGCAAAAGGCAACCAACAGCAAGAGCGTTCTTACCATACATTCCGAGGGTAACGGACAAAATAGGTCGCCTACTAGATAAGGTGAATATTAAAACAATATACAAACCTACAAGAAAAATAAAAGAGTATTAAAGATCAGCCAAGGACAAAAGGGACCCTCTGGCGTGACCTGGAGTTTATGGGATACCGTGTACATGTGTGTGTATATCGGAACGACCAAGAGATCGGTCAACACAAGAATTAAAGAACATAACGCTAACTGCCGCCTGGGACAGACTGACATATCAGCCGTAGCGGAGCACACTTTATTAGGCACAGAACACCATATAAAATTCTAAAATGCCCAGGTTCTTGCTAATAACTCATCTTACAACTTTAATAAAACAGAAGAATCAATGAAGATCAATAAAACATGAATACCGATCCTCAAAACCACAAAAAAGCACCACAACGCAGGCGCAATACAGACGAACCGGAAAAGTCCCCGGCCACCCAAGCTGCCTATAAATACTCGATGCGTCCGCGCCGGGACATGCAAGTAGTCTACTAGGAACCTTCTGAGGATGCCTAACACCCGCGCTGGCGAAACGTCAAGGAAACAAAATCTTTGACGACGGCCGAATAGCCCAAAAATATAAGTTTAGCAGAAGATGGCCGCGAAAGCCTTACACAGTACATAAAGGTGAAGGAAATTTTTAAAAATTTGGACTTGTCCGAGTTTTACACCAAATTAGCCAAAAAAGTTATAAAAACATATTTCTATTAAAAATTAACACATATTTAAATGGTTATTACATAAAAAAAAATCTGAGTCATAGGCGAGTTCTTCTGAATTTCCGATATTTTTAAGATTCCAGTATCTTCGTCTAAAATATTAACAGCTTTTGGAACATATTTCTGTACTAAATCTTTTACTTTATTTCGTTGAATTAATTGGGAAAAAACTGCTGCATATTTGTAAACGAAAAAATGCTCTCAGTTATTTTAGTAGCAAATTTGCTAAATGCTGGAAGAACCGTCGACCTACAGAATATAATTTAATATAGCAAACTTAAATGTTTTGTTTGTATTAGAAAGCTATAAATAGGAGCTTAAAATGTTCGGTAAAGACCGTAATAATATCCTGATTAATATCAAAAAGGCATTTTTTTTTATTTTAACAAATAAAACTATACTACACACTCCACTGTTAGTTTGCAGCACTTGTTTTCCGCGTAGTATATCCACGCCATAGATAATTTAAACGTTTAGTGCAAATTTTACACCATTGCGGACTTGTCCGCTTTTTGCTCCAAACTATGTCGTCAACCATGACCAAAATTCTCATGGCGACGTTAATATGTTTTGATTTTTTCCGTTCTTGGTGCAAAATATGTCGTCAGCAATGTTCAAAATTCTGATAGCGACGTTAATATTCGGACTTGTACGATTTTTGCATCAATGTATAGGCCTTCCTTTAGAGAATACAACTCTGTAAAAATGAGATTTTCGTCAAAAATGAAGTGGTCCGGTTTTAAGGTACAGAGCGTTTTAAAATCTAGTACAAATATTTTAGGAGCTTATTTGTAAGGTCCTATAAACTAAAAAAAACACCTTCAAGCTGCAGCCATCGTCAGTTGCGTAAAAAAATAGCTGATTTTAAACTGGCCACACTTTTGTCTCAATAAATCTCATGAAAATTTGCACATCTCTATCAGTTTAGGAGTTATATTTATTTTTGTCCTAAAATGGGTAAAAACCCAATTTTACACTGAAAAAATAAAAGTTTCTTCCACCAGAGAGGGGTATTAATGAGGGTAAAACCTGTTGATGACCAAAATTTTATGTGTACCATCAATTTTTAAAAAGTTGAGCAACACCAGCATGATGGCCACAGAAAAATCCAAATATTTGGTATTTAGCCTTTTTGTGTTTCTTTGCTTCTTGCTTAGTTGGCAGGTTAGGCGAGAACAATTTAGGGCGTTTTTACACACACCGGCGATGCCGGCGACAGTATATTAAAATACCTATTTTTTGTTGTTCCTTTTTGTCATTTTGTAGGAAAGTTTTTTCAAGGAATCGCCTACTTTTCATCAAGCTTTTCTTTTAAAATCCTATCTTTAAAACTGTCTGCAGTTTTATCCCATAAACAAGGCTTACTTTCTACAACTTCATTTAACCAAACTATAGAAGATAGGACCAAAAGTATGATCTTTTTAAATGAAATACCCTGTATAATATATTACCATTTTAAAAATCGTCCAAAGAGCTTAACAAAAATACCACATTTGATATATGTTTAACTCTATTACTTTTGGGGATATATACATTTTGTTTAACAGTCCCATAAGCTCGCTGCACTGTACAATTTTGCAATATCAGTATAACTTTAAAATGTTGCTAAATTTAAAATACGAACATACCACAAAAAGATATAGTGCCCCCTCCCCTCCCCCGCTAAACTTAAACCGGAAATCAAGGTGTTCCGACATTGGTTATAGAATTTATGACAACCCTATGCATGTACCTAAATCTAGTTACAACTTACAACTTGCTTGCTACTTGATACGTGTAAAGCCTGCTTATGAAAAAAGCGACTTTATAGTTGCCCAAAAATCACTGATACGATGTGGCAACCTTTTAAAAGTTATAAATATATTTTTAAAAGTTTTAACTGTGAAGCAGTCGCGGCGCCAGGGGTGGGCGCGGTGTGACGAGCGCCCAACCTAAATTGTCCTTGCCCAACCGTTCGCCCAACCAGCTTATGAACCAAAAAGCAAAGAAACGCGACGGGGCCCAAGAAAAAAAACATCGCAAATAATCCACATCATGGAATTCTTGAATAAATGATCTACACGGTCACGTATTAATAATTAATAGTTTTAAAAAACTAAAAAACACACTTTTTGCATCTTGCAGCCAGGCAAAATTAGAAAATAATTTTCATTAAAAAAATATTGTCATTTCATAGTAAAAAGCGTGGGGTGCATTTTACTATTTTTCATAACTTTTCCATCATAGATATTGGCAATATAATAATTATAACATTTAATATATTAAACACCCCACGCTTTTTACTATGAAATGACAATATTTTTTTAATGAAAAATTATTTTCTAATTTTTAGTTCGGTTGCATATAAGTGTTTTTTGGATTTTTTTAAACTATTAATTATTTTTCATTTTTATTTTTTGCTACTCTTGACAAATGGCGAAAAATTTTTTTAGTAATTAGAGTAGCAAAGTTTGTAATGTTTCCAACAGATTGCAACCCATAAAAATTTCTTCTCCATTAGTGTAGTTTGAAATGTTGCCAACAGATGGCAACAGTCAAAGTTTGGAATGTTGCCAGATGGCAACCCACTAAGAATTTTTCTTCCTCCATGGTGGCAAAGTTTGAAATATTGCCAACAGATGGCAACCAGGTGTTGTTTATAATATAATGGAATTTTTTTCCTGGCGATTAAAACAAGATAACGGGATGCAGATTGTTGCATTGTCATAGATTCCTTAATACGTGTGCAAGTTTCAAAGAAATCGAATAAGTAGCTGGAAGTTGATTAAATTAGGCTCAAAGATTCCGTTACATAGATATGCAGATGGATAGTTACAACCCCAAGTTAATAAAGAAACGTGTTAAAAATAATATTATGCTGGCGCTATTTCGTTAGAAAGCGAGAATTAAGGTCTTAGTCTAAAATTTAAATAAAAAATAGAATATCCTATTAAAATATTTAAAAATTTTCTTCCGTCAGCTTATTTAAAAAAAATTGATTACAAAATAAATGTCATTTATTAAACAGAATAGGGTACCTATATCACTAAGAGTGGAATTAAAATAAGTAATTTTTGGGTTTTTACAGCCTAATAAGCAAACAATTTTCCCGAAATCCGTTTGTTTGATAACAAAAATTCAAAAAATCAAATATTTGTAATTTTCTCTGGTTGATATGTTTGTGTAGCTTAACTTTTAAAAAATGAATCGTACACATAAAGTTTTGCTTAGGCTTTACCCCCATTAATACCCCCTTTAATTTATAACCTACCATACCATTTATAACACAAAGCATAAATATAACTTATAAAATGACGGAGGTGTGCAAATTTTCGTGAGAATTAATGCGAAAAAGTAGCCACAGTTTTTTTTACCTATTTTACGACGTTTCTGTTTAATTAAAATATTGTACTCAGTAGCTCACCTACCAGGGGGTTTTGGAGAGGCTTAAGCTCTAGTTTTTACCACCAATTCTTGACGCTAAAATATGACTATCTATTTTGCTTAATACAGGGCCGTAGACAGAAAGTGGTTTGGGAGAAGGGGACAAAAAGGCGACCCTCCAAAAAAAGGGACTCCAGGTGAGTAAACAAAGCGGCTTACGCGCCACCTCCAACAAACAACCCATCTTAACGAGGTCTGTTTTGGGCTCCTGGGGGAAAGCCCCCTATGTACGGCTCTGTTTACATATCTTAGTCTATATCTCAATCAATCTGGTTTTAGTTTTTATTCTTAATAATTTTGTTACCAATAGGTGTATTAATTGGTAAAAAAAAATTAATAGGCTTTTAATTTTATTGTAAAATCCAGAGGGCGCCATTTGCGGTGTTTTACACAAATTTAATACGAAATAAGTTTTTAAGCCATTCTGTATTTACATTTTGGATAAAATTTAAATCGTTTATTCTTTACCTTAAAATGGTTTACGTAGAACAAATTGACTTAAGCAGCTGTTTCCAGATATCTAGAGTCTAAACTATACCTATAGGGTGTTTCAGAATAGGATGCTAATCCTTAAAAGTGTAAATTCTTAGGTGATTCTTCAGAATAAACGATTAAATATGTTTTTGATGGGTTAACTTTTAAGATACAGGGTGGTAAAGTTAAAAAAATACACTTTTTTAACCACTCTGTATATCAAAAGATAAGACATTTATGATATAGGTTTATTATAACTCTTTTTCTTAATATCACCTAATGATTCACAGTCTTAAAAATAAGCATCTTTTTCTTAAACACCCTGTATAGCCTAGACTTCCATACAGAAAGTAAATTTTTAAATACAAATATTTCAAAAACAGCTTCTTTAAGTCAACTTTTACCATTTATACCGTTTTTAGGTAAAATATGTTAAAATAAATTATTTTATTTTTTTAAATCTTAAACTAAAAAACAGAGATGCACCAAAAGTTCTTTTGTCTTGAATGCCTGCAAGATACCACAGGTGGCGCCTTCTGAACTTTGCAATAAAAGTTATAAGGAGATTTTAATTTTACACTCCCCAAAACTTCTCTGGCCGAATATTGTGGCAATAAACCTATTATTAACCAAATTATTTAAAAAAACTGAAACCATATTAAACTTTTGACACCGTGTATCTTCAGAATCAACCACTCTTTTAGACAAAAGTAAGTTGGGTGAGTTCTAAAAAGTGCGAAAAAATGCTAAATTTTTAAAGCTAAAATATGACGATCTATATTCTACATATGGTAGCATTTTTCCGCACTTTTTAGAAGTATATGTCGAAAAGATTAATATATTATAAATTATAATTTATTTTGGGGACTAATCGGCCGTCTTACGGAGGCTAAGAGCTCTTCGCCCCCAACCCCGGTCTCAGAATTGCGACCCTGATTGCCCTTGCAAATACTGTTGCCCACCCTCCAAATCTTTCCGCCGGGTATCGCCCAACCTAAAAAAAAGCTTGCGCCGCCACTGCTGTGAAGGTAAATAACTCCCTAACATAGCGCATTAGAACTTTTTATATACGAAGTACTAACAATATTTTGATTCACTCTGTATTATTTAAATGATTACATACTGATTAATCGCAATATAAGTAAATATAATGTAATTTTACGAAATTTATTTGAATTCAAGAATCAATCTTTTAGTTTATTTAGTGGCGCTATCTACACAAACAAGTAAAAGATAAAACAGTTCGTCTAAAGAACTTTCTTAGTTATTTACTGCTAGGTGGACACGGAAGAAAAAATTTAAAATAAAAGCGGGAAATCTGGATAAATCCAGTAAAAGTAGGCTACAAGATCAATAGTTTTAAGGAGAAAATAAAAGTGAAAAATTAATTAGTTATTTTATAGCATATCTAGGCTGATAAAAAGTGTGCTTTCGATAAAGATAAGTTACACTACGAAAGTCATAAATTATTTTGGTATTAAGAAGCAAATAAGTTTATTTATTAATTAGTTTTAAATCCTTAATATATACTGTAGTATTTAAGTACAATTATTTTCTCTAAAAAACAATATTAAATTAAATAGTGTGTGTACATAAACAGAAGCAGATATTTACTGTCGAATTATTAAAAACTAATTAAAAAGAAAGTGGTGTGGAGCATTTCGTACGTTCGTGTGTGGAGCGTATTGCTCTAAGCGGGTATTCACATGTCAAAAAAATATCAAAATACAGCATTGGACATCTCAGGTGAGAATGACCTTAATTTTACAAATAAATAACGTTTTTCACGACCGTTAAAAAAAATGTTGTTTTTTTATCTTTACCATGATGAAGAAGTACTCCATTTCAGTACAGTACATAGAGTGATAAAAAAGTTACTTTTTTTTAAACAGTTTGCCGCTTTCTTTCACACTTTAAATTATTGTTTTGTTTCAATACCTACTACAATTTATTTAAATATGAATTTATGCAGTAATAGTAAATGCGACATAACGACATCAACTCAACTAAAGGAAAGGTCAGGTTACCTTTGATTTCACTAAATTTAAAATTTAACAGTTTGCAAGTAGATTTAATAAAAATTATCGAAAATTATAAATTGTAATAATAAATTTGAAAAGAATTATGTTGTTTTGATGAAACGAAAGATGACACTAAAGGATATTTCATGGCTCTCTTAGTTTTTGACATACAGGGCGAATTTTTTTCCCATTTTTGGAACCCCTCGTATTTCAGGTGTCTTACTGTAATTTACAACAAAAATTAAAACTAAAATTGGTAAATATTTTTACGTTAAATCCAGTAATGTAGTTAGATTTTTTAAAATTTATATTTTTCGAGATACGAGCCAAACACGATTTTTTTGGAACACTCTGTATATTTCTTATTTATTAAATTATAGAAAATTAAACTTTTAAAAATATACAGACTGTCCACGGATGGGGTTAACAAAAGGATAAATGGATTAAAAATTTCATTTTTCGAAAAAAGTCATTCTTCATAAAAATTCTTGCTGGTAAAAAAATAGGATTCACGAAAAGAAAATGTTGATTTTGTATACAGGGTTCGCAACAACATAAAAAAGTGATTTTTCTCCAAGTGTAAACTCTCTTTATTTTTTATTTGTAAGCAAAATATAATTTAGAAAATTTATTTAGAATAACATTTTAAATGACTTTATTAATGTTACAGGGGTATCAAAAACTTTCATGAAACTGATTTGGGAGTTATAAAAAATTAAGTATTTGAAAATTTTATAATAAAACGAGCTAAAAACATTAATCATTTGTTTTTAAACATCTGCTTTCTCCACATTTCTACACAACAAAATTTTTCAGCTGTGATCAAGGCGTTTCCGCCAAATTATCGAGTCTATTAAAAGGTTGTATTATTGTTTTTATCGATTACAAACATTATTTTAAATAATTTTTTTATATGACATTTTGCTTAAAAATGAAAAATAAGGTAGATTACTCTTGGAAAAACAAAACATGTTTTTTAGGTTTTTGTGAACCCTGTATAAAAAAATAAACATTTTCTCTTCGTGAATCCTATTTTTTTACAAGCAAATGTTTTTATAAAGAATGATTTTTTTTATTTTTTGGTCCATTTGTCCTCTTGTTAACCCCATCCGTAGTCAGTCTGTATAATACCTTATGGTTATTTTGTATTTTTAGACCCTAAATTAATGTTTTTAGTTTTAAAATTGAATTTTACATAGTGACCCATGATACAGGCTTTATAGCCAAAGAATAAAGCTATCCCTTAGTTCATAATTTGTTTACATTTTACAGCAAATTCTAGGCTTTAATTTTTTATTTTATATTTTGCCCCGCCCAGCACCCCTATTGACCACTCAGTTGTGCAAGTTTGTTTACTTATTAAAACTAAGTATTTTGGATTAGCGCCACTGTGTTTATACTTAAAACGGTGTCCAAAATTAGCATGTATCCAAAATTTGTAGAAAAACATTGTTTTAAAACAAAATACTAGAAAATCAGGAAAATACTAGAAAATCAGGTATCAGAAACTGATCCCTTCAAAATTTTAATTTCAATAATAATTTTGGTCACAATTTTATACACGGTTTCTATTATTTTGTATAAAATCTAATGTTTTTCTAAAACCTGGATACAAACTGATTTTGGGCACGTTTTTAAACACAACAGTTTTTTAATTAATTAATAAGTGAACGAACTTGAGGAACCGAGGGCTAATAGGGGTGGTGGGGCGAGATAAAATAGTTAACACTTAGATTGTGCTGTAAAATGTAAATAAATGATAAACTTAGGGCTAACTTTACTCTTTGGTTATAAAGTCTTCATCATGGCCCACGATACGAAATTCAGTTTTAAAATTAAAAACATTAATTTAGGGACTTTAAATTAAAAATAAAATAAATTTATTTTATATTATTTTAATGAATAGGAAATCTAAAAAAGCATATGTTTGGTTCATATCTCGAAAAATATTATATTAAAAAAGTCTAACTACACCACTGGATTCTACGTAAAAATATAGATCTACCAATATGAGTGTGGCTAGTGGCGGAAAAATATCTGATGTAAAAAAACTTGGATATCAAAACAAAAACAACAATAAAAAGACGAACAAATTCCACCGGACCATAAAGTAACATACCTACGGATAAGAGAAACCATGGCATGCTAAAATTTTCGTACCGCTTTTGCGGCAGGCTCAGCGCTGCCTGGCGGCAGGCTTGTCATTTTTGCCAGTTTACACTTTAAATGCGTCGGTCGAAGCCTCGCCTCGTGTAACATCAGCTGTGGGGAGACACGTAAGCTTACTGAAATGACTAACTGGCAGTATTTCAACGAGAAACGAATAAAATTATATTGGGAGTTTTCGCATGACCTGTCCTTAAATCGGCTATTCCATGATAACTCTTATAATTTCCTTACTCTATGACCGGACAAATTAATATTTCTGTGAGCGAGATAAATAAAATTATCGGTGTCGAAGATCCGAACAGAAAATTTCAAAACATAAAAACGTATGGAATGTGCGAAACTGATATAAATAAACCAAATAATGAGAATACCATAGGCGTAGGTGTAAATAATTCTTTATTAGATGACCAAAAAAATAATCCAGAGAAAATATTTTTGCCAAGAAAGTCAATTTTACGAACGCCCACCAAATCAGATAAAACAGATAAAATGACTGATAACGCATCACAAAAACGGCTCTGATCAGAATCAAGCCCCACTGAAATAGAAGAGAGACAAAAATTCGGAAACAAACAGATGATAGTGTGGCATCACAAAAGAATAACATCGAGTTTGAAGATGAAAAAAAAAAAAATAAACCAGCATTTGAACGTGATTGAGGAAGATGGTGCGGGTAGTAATCTTCACAAAATATTGGAAGCTTAAGAAACCATCCATTGTTTTGCAGAAAACGTAGAATTTAATAATGAGGACCTCTTAGCAATGAGAAAGGCGACATTTAATTTACATAAGATAGTGACTACTCTTGCCTACAAAGTAGGACAGCTGGAAGAAGAGAACTACAACCATAAAAAATAATAAACAGACAAACCAGAACTACACATTTCCTTCATTTCCACCTTTACCAAAGGTCTCCACATCATTGGAGGTTTCTATTTAAATGAAAGACAGTTGGAAATTCCTGAGAAAAAGAAAAAACATACAGTACTATTACAAAATTAAATGGAAACACGAACCATACAGTCACTACGGAGAAATGGGTTACGCCTCCACAAAGGAAAAACATGAAACGATAATTAGATTGAAAGAAGAAGGTAACCCAAGAAAATTATTAAAAGAAATTAAACAAAAGCATAGCAAAAATGGCGATTTTTCGGAAAATTTTAGGAATATTAAAGATCTACCCAGTGGTGCAGTTATTGTGGAGTGTCATAATGAATCCCAACAAAAAAAGTGGCACAAAATATTAGAAAGTCATAGTGAACTGGAAATAAAATAAAGAGAGAACACCGATCTCATGTTTATGATAACGGGGATAGTAAAAGGGTATGACGCACAAACTTTTAGAAAAGAACTTGTAATGGATAACCCTCAGATGAAAGAAGTCTTTGGAGAAGGTATAGAAGAGAAAATTAAATGTATTGCCAAAAAGGAATGCCGAAATAGAAACAAGGAAAACTGGATATTGCAAACAAATCCAGTAATATTTAAGTGGATAATAAAAAACGATAACCTAAGCTTTGATTTAACCAGGGCATATGTCCAAGAATACAATAATTTGGTTATGTGTTATAAATGTTGCTTTTTTGGTTACGTGGCCAAATACTGCAAAGTTGAATTATGTTGCCAGAAGTGTGGGGGAAAACATGAAGGAAGGCAATGTTCTGAAGATACTCCATTAGATCGTCCAAACTGCAAACGCATGAAACTTAAAGACAGGATACATACGGCCAGAGACCAAAATGTCCTGCATATTTACAAAAACTTGAAAGGCATCGGCAACATACAAATTATGATAGTAGTCAAGATGATGAACCTTTTTTATCGCAGAATTAGGGGCTCCCAAGCAGGAAGCCAAAACAATTCAGGAAGAGAAAAAACACATAAGCCCTCTGTGTGCTGACAAAATTAGTGTAATCCATCAGAACTTACAGTCCATTGGAAATAGTGTCAACCTTTTGGATGACTTTCTGGAAGAGCAAAAAGATTGTGTAGTTTTATGTGCCACAGAACACTGGAAAACAAGTGAACAGTTACCTCAGTATAATATAAAAGCCTTTAATCTAGCAGCAAGTTTCTGTAGAGCAGGAATAAATAGACATAGTGGTTGTGCAATTTATGTTAAAAATGGTTGTAAATATAAAGTAAGACTAGACGTAAATAAATTAGACTTAGAAAATCATTTTGAATGTTGTAGTTGTGAGGTAACAATTAATAGTAGTAAGAAAGTCATAGTTCCGTTGTATAGGCCTCCAGATGGCGATATTAAAATATTCCAAGATAAATTGGAAGAATTGCTGAATATGAATAATAAAAATAACATCATTATTTGTGGAGATCTAAATGTGGATTTTTTGTTGAAAAACAAAAATATGCTAAATATTATGTCGATTGCTAATTCATTTAATGTATATCACACTATTAATGAGCCAACAAGGATTACAGAATCCAGTCAGACATGCATTGACAACATAATAACCAATTTTAAGAGTAATTTTACATCAGAGGTTTTGCATTCTCACATTTCCGATCATACAGCACAAAAAATAACACTAAAATTTAATAAGAAGCCCCACCAACATATCTTTAAACGAAATTTTTCTAAAAACAATATATTAGCCGTTAAAAAAGGCTATCTGAAATATGTTGGAACAAAATATATTCTCTAGATAATTCTCTTGTAAACGATCAATGGAATGAATTTATAAAAATTATATTGCTACAATTTAATAACTGTTTTCCATTAAAAAAGTTCCAATTAACAACCGTAAAAAAACAAAACACATGTTGAAAAGCCCGGAGATTAGAGAATGTAAAAAACAATTAGATAAATTATATGTATTAACAAATATAAATATTAGATATAAATCTTTGTATAGTGAAAAGAAAAAGAAGTATGACTCTTTACTCTTAAAATGCAAAAAGAATGAGATTTCGGAGCTTTTGAAAACTTCTGATAATAAAACAAAAAGTGTATGGGCAATTGTCAATGAAATTAGCGGAAAATAAAAAAATAATGATATAAACATAGATGGTGATCCAGAAAATGTGGCCAATAAGTTTAATGCTCACTAGCTGGATTCTGTATCTAAGATTTCAGCTTATTTTGGAGAACATCCCGTTTAACCCTTTTATACTATTGTTCTTAAACTGGTCACTACCGCTGAGATCTTGGAAATAACTCATAAATTAAAAAATAAAACTAGCAGTGGTCATGATGAAATATCCACTTCTTTGCTAAGAAACATAGCACAGGTAATAGTTAAACCTCTAGTTTACATTGTTAATAACTCTCTGAAGTTTGGTATTTTTCCTGATTAACTGAAACTAGCTGTCGTAGTCCCTATATTTAAAAAAGGTGATAATACAAACATTAACAACTATAAACCAATTAGTTTGCTTCCACCATTTTTTAAATTATTTGAACACATTATGTGTAGACGAATTATGGATTTCATGATTGAAAATGAACTGCTTAATGAATCACAACACGGCTTTACTACAGGCAAATCCACACAGACAGCGATTTTTCAGTTTGTTGAGCACATTATAAGATCCTTAGAGGATGGGAATTTAACCTTGGGGATGTTCCTCGACTTGTCAAAAGCATATGATACTTTAAGTCATAAAATACTTATAAAGAAACTTGAGCTGTATGGCATTCGGGGAACAGGACTAAGGTGGATATTCTCTTATTTGTCCGGGAGGCATCAACAAATTACTATAGGGAAAGGGAATAACCGGGCTTGGTCAAAAAAATCAGAACTGACAATTGGTATACCACAGGGGAGTGTTATCGCCCCACTCTTATTTGTTATCTATACGAATAACATTTCTGAAATACTGAATAAACAGGGGGTACTATTACAAGCTATGCAGATGACACAAATCTCTTGGTAAGTGCATCAAGCATAACAACGGCCATTGATAAACCAAACTTACTAATGATGGAGGCAGACAATTGGTTCTCAAAAAATAAATTAGTGTTAAATAGTTCTAAAACCAGCATTATAATATTCAAACCAAGTCGCGGAAGAAGAGAATAACAATTAATGTCAATGGTCTGGAGTTAGATTTGGACTCCAGTGCCAAGTTTCTGTGTGTTGTTTTAGACAATGCACTTTCTTGGGATGAACACGTGGAACTTATGGAAAAAAGATTGAACTCAGTGTGTTATAGCTTTAGAGTATTGTGTAAATATCTAGATGTAAAAACTAGAATAATGTTGTATCATGCAAATTTTGAATCGCATATTAGATATGGTATAATTTTTTATGGGTGTGGTAGCAATTTAAATAGAATTTTAATATGTCAAAAAAGAACATTAAGAACAATTCTTGGGGTTAACACTAGGGAAACATGTATGGGAAAGTTTAGAGCAAACAAAATATTAAAAGCTTATGCAATGTATGTCCAGGAATGCCTGATATTTTTTATAAACATAAGCGCTTGTTTAGCAATAGTCAGTCACAAACAATATATCCAACAAGATCACAAAATTACATATACCCAAGACATAGATTGGCTTTAACTGAAAAAAGGGCCTATTATAATTGTATTCGACTATATAATTCTTTACCTACTCTAGTGCAACGTATAGATAATTTTAAGAAATTAAAAAAAGTATATTTAAAATGTTGATCGACATACATATGATTTAGAAGAATACTTTATAGGAGCTAGAGCCATGTTATAATTATAGATTTATTTTTTCTTTTTTGTTATTTGACGCTATTTCTATTTATGTATTGTACATAATTATGAAATAAAGATTGTTAAAAAAAATATCAATTCTTACTTTTTTGTAAGTTAATAGACAACTGAAATACAAGAGGGGTCCAAAAATGGAAAAAAGAATTTCCCCTGTATGTCAAAAACTAAAAAAGCCAGGAACCATCTTTTAGTGTCATCTTTTGTTTAACCAAAGGGTAGCAACAGTTCGCCATAACCGCAAGTCTCTATCTCTAATAATAACCAATATACCCTGCAATTGCAACGAAATCCAGACACCCTGTACATGCAATTTTCTAAAAAATCTTTAGTTATAAAGGGGACAATTCCCTTGCAAAAAAAGGACAACATGACAACATTTTTTGTTGCAATATAATGGCCGTGCTAAGTTAAAATTAATTAAAAAGTATAAATAAATAAAACATGTATAAAACGTTAATTCGGGAAATTGTTATACGGACGTAGAAAAATATCGTATGCAACGCACGAATAAAGTATATTTTTTTACTCATAGAACTGCCGCAATTCGCTCGCCTGACAGCTCATGCTGTCAAAATTCCCATTCGTAAAAAAGTACCACCTTATGCACTTGTTACTTAAATTACTATTAAATACTTTTAAACGTTGGGGTAGGTATATTATGAGAACAAATACTATGAAAAAGTAATACAGTGTGTCCGAGATATGAAGGGCCAGTATGGGCATCTTGAAAATGGCAAGAAATACGACGCGACGTCGGTTTAACAAAAACAAAATTGAGGTATACCTTATAATATGTTGCTTAGAAACTAGAACATAAAGTCAATACCTTTATTTACTACAAAATGACGAAACTTTAAAAATTACCTAACTCCCTGATTTGGCCGGCCATATTTCCGAAACTAATTAAGTTTGATGTACTTATTGTTCTTAAAGCTCTTTTAAAGATCTTTTTAATGGTGATATAATATACAGGGTGCTTTTATAAAAAAATTACCACTTTTTGTCCTACCCTGTATACTATTAGTCATATCAATAATAAAAACATCCTTTAAAAAGCTTCAAGGAAATACTACATTTAGTACACCTAAAGAATATCCAAATTTAAGATTTAGGTAATTTTTAAAATTATAAAGTACTCGTTGAGAGCTTTAAAATGAAGTTTCGGTTTTCTTAAATTAATTTATTAAAAATTAAATGGGAAGACATTAAAGAAATGCACTGTATATGTATACAGGTTTCATAACAGAAAAGGCTGGTAGAATTTAAATCTTCAAAAAGATACAGAGTGTTCTATTTAAGCTGTCAATAGTGTAGTATGTAGAGTATAGGCAGACATTATAGTATCAAAATTGGCATGCCGCAACACAAAATATTATCCTAAACTTTGAGAGTATTATCTTTTCATTTAGAAAAATAAAAAGCTTTGTAGTTATTTCGTTGTCACCTGGTATATCTATATCCATATATTCATGTCTGTTTACAAATTATTACGTGGTGTTAAAATTAATTATGGTAAAAATAGACATAAAATTTATAATTGTAATAAAGGAATTTGAAAAAAATGTTTAGGTTTGAAAAAATTCTATTTTATACAGGATGATCATTAGGTTGGAACTATTGCCAACTTCTTTATTATTAAAGATACGAAGTCCGTTAAGTTAGTAAAGTTGTAGTATTTTTCCGCTGACTAACGTGGTTCCAACAAAAAAACAATTGAATATTGGGTTTTTGATTTATTGCAAAAAATATACTTTTTTAAATGGAACACCCTGTATATTATATCACCATTCGAAAGATCTATCTAAGACCTTTAAAAAAGTCCTTATGTGTTTAATTCAATTTTTAATAGTTTCGGAAATATGGCCATTCTCAGGAATTTGATAGTAAACTGGCATTTATTAAATAAACACCCCATAATATGGTAGCAATATATTTATATTGCATCACCATTAAATATATATTTTAATTTTAAAGAGCTTTAGAAAAATATCATACATTTAATATGTCTATCTCTTACAGTTTTGAAAATATGGCCATCCAAATCTTAAAATTATGTTAAATTTTCATTATCTATACAGCTTCAAGCCAAGGGGTGATTCTTTAGAGGTACTTTTTCTAGTAGGTAGTTTTGGATAGATGAGAGGGTCGAATATTAAAACTGTCATGATATTAATGTTCAGTACTGTTTGGCAATTTATCCTGACTTAGCCCCCGGCACAACGTCTAGAACTTGATCTACTGTATTATGAAAATCATTATTCTCCGAGAAATGTGTTTCGTGTGCTTCGGGCAACTTATTGTCCACGCATAATCGGCGTACTGAGCCGACTATTCGCTGTACCATCACAAATTGGAGCTTAAGAACAGACCATCTTAGGCGCAGTTAAGGTCACCATTTAAAAGCCATAATCTTTAAAAAATAAATGTAAGATATAGTTTTTTCCTATAAATATTACTTAATAAAGTTATTTTTTTAATTTTTGAAAATTAAAAAAATAGTATCTCTGAATGAATCACCCTAATAAGCACTAACTCAAGTGTCGAAGATAACATAGACATTAAATATACTATTTTTTAGATTTTAATGGTCATATTTCCAAAACTATAAGAGATAGACGTATCAAATGCGGTATTTTTTTAAAGCTCTTTAAAATGTCTATTTAATGGTAATGCAATATACAGGGTGTTCTATGTTAAAAATGGCAGGCCATATTTTTCGAAATTATTAAAAATTAGATATATTTGGACATTTTTATTGCTCATTAATAGATTTTTTGAATGGTAATATAATATACAGGGTATTTCATTTAAAAGAGTATATTTTTTTGCAATAAATTGAAAACCCGATGTTCAGTAACTAGATTCTGCAAAGTGCGATGTTCTACGATATTTTTAATATTTAAATTTGTAGCACGTAAGCTGTGAAAGACACTGTATTTACTTGACTATTGGTAATCAAAATATATTTTTAAATAAATAGAAATGTTTGATAAGCCTATATTAATTATTATTTATTAAACATTAATTATATAAACAATATTGTTATGAAATTGCACATTGAGCATTATCAAAATTTGACCTTAAAAAAATAAGGAAATGCGCTATTACTCGTAATGGGATTATAAGAGACTTAATAAAATAAAGAAGATTAAGCACAGAAGAGAATTATTAAATTATTAGTGTTCTGAACTGTTTCTCACGAAAAAAGACATTCAATTTTCAGTCTGACACTTGTGTTTAAAAAGGGTTTATAATAAGTGCGCGGTTTCGACACGGGGGTCAAAACATTTATAAACTTTTTATTGTAAGAGGCTGTTTTGTTTAACTGAAATAATTTCATATTATACAGGGTACTCAAAATGATGTGTTTTAAATCTATAAAATTATTGTAGTCGGCAATGTGTTACATTTTTTTTCTTTCTTAAAAACAGAATTTAAAAATAAAGGTTAATTTAGGATCGGAAATACGAAAAAATATAGTTTTCATGTAAGTACCAATTTACTTCAAATAAATTGTCTTTATCTCAAAAAACAACTAAGAAAAGGTGGAAACCTCTAAAAGAAGAACCATTTGCCTTATGTTTATATTCAGGAACGACACATAGTGGGGTCACGATTTAACCTTATGAGCACTCTTAAAGGTCAGTTTTTCAAGTCAAGTCTCACTTTTTCAACACTCCTACAGGGCGTTAAAAAAACGCTGCTGAACTTACGATTCTCGCATAATTTTAAAAAGTTTATATATTTATAACCATACGTCGGCGAGTTCTCCGTTCTTAATATACAGGGTGTTAAAATTTCTTAAAAAAATGTTTTTTCACAATTATTTCAAATATTCTTCACCTAATTTTGTTGTAATTTGACAACGTTATTTAGAGTATTATGGGAGTAATTTAGCCTTAGGTTGATAAATTTAGTAAGTCCAGTGGTATCCCGAGCGGCACCTGAACAAGTATTCCTGTCAAAAAATATACGCTACTGATTTTGGATTTTTTTATTGCTTGTCTGCAAAAGAGAAGTAGAAATACAGGTTTTTTATTCTCTTATTTTTTTTTATATTTTACTCTTGCTTAGTTTTTTAATAAAATAATAACCAATAGAAAATTTGACCAATGTTTTTTGTTTAGAAGAATTATTATTAGGGTATTTATGAAAAACCATTTTTTTTAAATTTTGATATTCTGTATCTTAAAAACAAAGAATTTGTGGAACAATGTTTGTTAGGATACAGGCAAAACTGTCGGTTTTAAATTCATGCAAGAAAACGTTTTTCAAAGTTTGGCAGTCTGCTTTTTAACTTAATAGCTAAATAACATCACACATAGGCAACGTAAGGAAAAGAGACAGTCTAACAGTATATGAACAGGATATAACAGTAAAAGAGTGTCGTTATTAAACAGTTTAAAAAAATGAACCGACTTCAAAAAAATAATAAAAGTCACTAAAAGTAAATATTAAAAAAAAACTTTTGTTTATTTAGTTATAACATGGAGTAGTTGATCACAAAAAAGTATTTTTGTTTTTGACGTGACAACGTCTTCTAATTCGATAGACCCGCCTGCACGCACCAAAAAAATGACTCATGCGGTCTTACCTTGCGCGTTGCAAGTAAGGCTTGAAGTGCAAGCGAGAGCGCATAACGAGCGACAAAAAGGCACAATCTCCGTGTTCAGCAGCGTTCGACATCTGTTTCTCTCCTACTTGAGTGAGCGTGCAGTGAAAAGTAAATGTGGTGTCACCGTTGCCAGATTTTTCAGTTTTTCTCTACACGTATCTTTTTTGATTTTTAAATAGAATGTCCCTTTTATTTTTATTACAATTAATTGCAAGGCAATTTAGTAAGTCCACAAATTTTTAAAATTTCATTTTTACTAGTTGGCAAGATATGACAAGACCACATTTTAGGCAATTTTTTCAAATATCTCCAAAACCGCTAAAGTTGCGGTTACAAATTTTGGTATTTGACAGTTTTTGAGCAATTTGACGTAAACAGTAATATCGTCATTGTTTTCAGAGCTTATTTTCAAAATTTAATCTTTATTAGTTACCAAGATATGACAACACTGCATTTTTATTAAAATTTGGCAACAACGCTAATATCAGTGAACAATTAGGCATCCCTAAAAACCTTCACATACCAAATTTTGTTAACAAAGCTTTAGTGGTTTTAAGATATTTAGGCGCTAACGTACTTTTTGCTGAAAGTGAAGTGTATTATACCTCAGCAACTTTACAGAACTTTAAAAATTTAAAGCCATACTAAATTTAATCCGCCCAGCTTAATGAAATAAAAATTATTGGGGCATTTTATTAAAATAATAAAAAAATACGTGTAGCACAAAACTGAGAAATGTGATAACAGTGCCGAAATCACTATTCAATTTGACATGTGTAAAACACCTTAAATACCAAATTTGGTAAATGTAACATTAGCGGTTTTAAAGATATTTAGGAATTGCAGTACTTTTTACTAACCCAGTACCTGTATATGCCATGATATTTATTCTAGGGTAATAAAATAACAATGTTGCGACTAGTTTGCATAGGTAATTTAATTATTAGCAGCTTGAGTTGTAATAATGGGCGTATGTAGGAGTACTCACTCGCTTTACCGTTTAGTTTCACAAGTGTCAAATATGTCAAGTTAAATTAATAGGATAGCTTTATTTTGACAATTTTGACACGCCGCTTACTCAGCGATAAAGCGGCTAAGTACTCCTGAATGTACCCAATGATTGTTTGTTCGTAAATTGTCATTACTGACAGCTGTGAAATATTTAATTTTCTCGCATGACTTGTGTTAAAATCGTGCCTGTATTTTATTCCCATGAGGAGTGCGCCGACATGATTTTTATGTTGAACGGATATTACAACGGTAGTACCACCAGCTCAGTTGGGGAATATTTCTGACAAGCCAACATTCAGTAACACCTTTGCCACTCTTAGGTTAAGAGGTGCATATCCTGAACCGACTTTTAAAAGGAAACTTATGAGTTTATTAAAAATGATCCTGGTATTAGTACAAGAAGAATTCTCGTACTTAATTTCTTACTTTGAAAGAAAACGGACTACATCCCTATCATTATCAGTCGGTACAAAAACATCTTCCTACGGATCTTCCACAAAGAGTCCGTCATTGTGAATGGTGAATCATTTGGATACTCTTTTAATAACCCTTTTCTGTGACGAAGCTACATTTACAAGACAGATGAAATTAACAATTTCCACAATGAACATGTGGGGGCAATCGAAGACCCTTACAATGTTCGCGAATACCATTTACAAAGAAGATTCTCCATAAAACTGATGATAGAGCTGTTGTACTTAATATTGAAGTCATCGGACCACATGTTTTCGAGAGAAATTTGAACAGCGGAACGTATCGGGATTTTTGGAAAACGATCTATCTCTACTACTTGAGAATGTTCCTTTTTAAATCAGAAAAACTATGTTTCTTCTACATCTCGTTGCTCCAGCCCATTATGGAAGATGCGTCACTGATTTCTAATTGAACAGTACCCAAATCGATGGATAGGTCGTGGTGGTCCTATCGCTTGGCCACCGTGATCTCCGGATCTTAAGCCGCTAGATTTTTTCATGTCGGTCCACATGAAGACACTTACCTATTCAATGGTAGAACCTAATAATAAGAATCAACTCATCCAGAAGATTCGTGCTGCATTTTATGAAATGAAAAATAATATGAGGAACTACAACTGGGAACGAGAGCTACGCCGAAGGATTGAATTATGCAGTGCACAAGGCGGAGGTCATATTGAGCATCTTTAATAATTGCACTGTCATTACCTTTTTATTAAAATAAACCACATTTTTTCTTAGGCTTTAACCTTCAAATGCAGATAATTCAAGAATCGTTAGGAATTCGTAAAAAGTGAATTGAATTGCCAGTTATCCTGTATAATGATATTTAGTAGACCATTCTTAAAAACAAGTTTTCAAATTTTTAATACTTATCTGCTTTATTTTTTAAGATATTTTTTTCCTTTAAATTAATTTTTTTAAATATTGTCCTTCCTGTATTTAACAGTTCATCAAAGAGGTCAATTTTTTCCGATAATTTCAAATGTTCATAAGTACCCTTTTAAAACTCTATTAGAATTGTATTTCCAAAGAAATTGTTAACACACCAGTAGCGTTCCAAGTAAATTTAAATTTTATTTTGGTAAATAATAACTTCTAAAGTTTCCGCGAGCACAATATATTCTGTATTAATGATTTGAATAATTTTTTATAAGTTTAAAAAAATATGGACAATTATCTCGAAAAAGAATTTTACTTTTGCAAAAAGTTATCACTGGCGTAGTATATTTTTTTCTAAATGCTCTTTGTTTCATACCTGGGCAACATTGCATCGCTGTAATAATTTGTAATTCGAGTTATTTAAGGGCATTTATCAATCAGTTTAGAAAAGACGCGACCATTTTTTTATATTTTAAAAAAGTTATTTTTCATAAAAATTTTTGCTTTGCCTTAAATGCTAAAAGCTGTAATAAAATAGCCCCATAATACACAGGGTGGTTTAAAATCGTAAAAAGCAAGCAAAAGTAATAAAAAAATCTAATACATGTTTTTCTTTTTGCCTATGATTAATTTAGAAAATTAAATGTAAACTAAAATTAATGGTTTTTTGTTTATAAATAAATGTTATTGTTAATACTAAATAAAACCTAAAATTATTTTAAGATCGTGGGAGATACATAATAACAAACTAATGTTTTCATTTTTTCAACTTTTAACAGAACACAAGCAATTCTTTTTTGTTTTTTTTTAATTGTTGGAAAATACACGAAGGCTGAAAGCCTAAATACTAACGTACCGTGGGTGTCTTAAGCAGGGTAAGAGGAAGTTTTTTAACACGGGACTTTTTACAACATATTCTATTGGCGATTTAAATTAAGAAGCAGCAGGGTTGCAATGTGGCCAATCAGCTGATAAAAATGGGTACCTAGATCAAAAGTGTCGAAAATATTTACAATATTTACAGAAATATAGGATTTTGGGTTTGTGTCTCGGCTAGAAGCAAGGCACTTTTGAATACAAGGTATGTAATTTCAAATATTAGGCAATCAGTTCCGGATTAAGCCTATAAGCAAATTAAGTAATTGCTTAGGGCTAAGGGCATCACGTTCTGGGCGGCACCACAAAAAGAGGGCACTAAAGATAAGAAAAGAAAGAAAATAGTAAAAACGTGCGTTTAAGTGTTATATTTTTGTTCCTATAAAAAGGTGATTTTTTTTTGTTTTGCTCTTCAAAAATTTTTGGTGAGAAATAGTCCTTCCTAGTGTAGAGGACAGCCCACATTCTGAAAAATTTACACTTAAACTGCAGGCATAACAAATCCGACTT
Source organism: Listronotus bonariensis (assembly GCA_014170235.1). Classification (NCBI taxonomy): domain Eukaryota; kingdom Metazoa; phylum Arthropoda; class Insecta; order Coleoptera; family Curculionidae; genus Listronotus; species Listronotus bonariensis. The sequence goes on from JACEGR010000076.1 coordinate 151,333, forward strand.
TGCACCTTTTGCTTCATGGCAGAATTTTTAACAGAATCCATGATGACATCAACCAAAACACTTAGCACAAATTGTAGACTAATTCTCCTTGTATTTTTTATTGCATTTATTCAATAAATTATAAAAATTATTTAAAAAACACAATATTAACTGCCACAACAGCAAGAAAAACTTGACTATGAATTGTCATGGACTCTTATACTAGTTCAAAATTATGTCGATGAGGGCTTTTTAACAACGTTGCAAACTTAATTTTAAAAGCTAATTAGTTTCTGTGTTTACGCAACTATGATGAATTGCGATGTACACCACTTAGGATTAAAAAGATCATTTACCTACATAATAAATGTTGTTTTTTAAAGAAAATAAAGTAAAGTGTCGCAGTGTTTTACATTGTTGGATTAGCTTTAAAATATTGCATATAGAATTATTATGAAACTGATATGGTCCTATTCTGGTTTTTGAGCTAGGTTAAAAAAAAAACAAAAAAAAAAGAAGTTTAACGCCCTCTACTAAAAAGTTTAAAAAGTTGAAACCGATTGAGGAGTGATTTTAAAATGATTATGGCACTTTAGATAAAAAAAAAATTAATTGTTTTAAAAATATTGTATTCCGACTAAAAATTATTTGGAGAATCCAAAAAACAAAAAATATACAGGGTATTTCATTTAAAAATTGCAAGTTCTAGTTATTTCCGGTAAAACCGGAAGTCGTAAAAGCCTATCATATACACCCAAATATGACTTTTCGTTAGTCTAACAACCCTACCAAGTTTCGTCTATATCAATAGAGAAATAACAGAATTGTAGCTGGAAAGTGATCTCGTGGGCACCCGGTATATTCACAATAATATGCAGATCCAATATTTCGTTGGCGAGACACTATTAAAAAAACAACGAAAGTGGTTGAGTCTCCCCGTGGCGCAGTGGACAGAGCTTTGATCTTCGAAGCCAGAGGTCGCCGGTTCAATTCCCAGCGGGGAAGAGTTATTTAAAAATAACGACCGTGGTGGCACTACCGCGTTGTCTAAAAGGTGCTGTGAATTGCATAACTGCATGTTTCAGTGCTTGAACAACGTTGACGGAACAGGGGGAACGATGGGTTAAACATCTAATAACCCGACACCCACGGTACTCTGGTATTTAGGCATATGCCTTCGTTGGATGTCAAAAAAAAAATGTGGAATATACAGGGTTAGTAGAAAAAAACCGGAACAGTGGAATATCTCAGCAACCGTTAAATATAAATGAACCAAATTTTGTGCGAAGGGGTAACTGAACTGAAGGTTGCCAACTTTATAATTTTTCTGTAGGTTAGGGAATTTTAAAAATTTGAATGGAATACCCTTTTTTATTATATTAATCAGTTGCTTGTATCAACTTTATTATGACCTAATATTATTGTTTTTTACTCCTGCCAATTTCGGAGATATGGCATCATGCTTTTTTGAAATAAATACAAAAACGGCTAGGAATGGTCAATTATCTAAAAAGCGATTCAATCAGTATTTGTCAAAATTAGCACAGGGTTGAAACTAAACCTTTTGAATTCATGAATAGCATTTTTGCGACGTTTTCAAGATTCTTAAAAAAGTCAAGAAAAGGGAATAAGAAAATTTAATTATAAAATATAGCAATCGCAATTCCTGAATTTAAAATGTCCAGTTTCTTCCCTGTACTATTTTTACCGAATTTCGGTTGGATCGTTTTTGAGATAATTGACCATACCTGGCCGTTTTTGTATTCAAGCTTAATGCCATATCTTCGAAATTCACAGCAGTAAAAAACGATAATATTAGGTCATAATAAAGTTGATACAAGCAATTTATTACACTAATAAAAAATAGGGTATTCCAGTTAAAATTTTAAAATTCCCCAATCTACAAAGAAAACTCTAAACTTGGCAACATTGCAAATATAATTTTTAAATTCTTCTTATTCAGTTACCCTTTGACATAAAATTTGGTTCATTTATATTTAACGGTTCTACTAACCCTGTAGAATTTCATTCAGTGTTTACCATACAACCCAGGTATGGTTCCCAGCGACTATTACCAGTATACCCAATTTAATTCGGAGGTACAGAAAAAATCATTTGAGATAAAGACATTTAGACAAGCTATAAGGTTTACTTTCTAACCAAGAACGTAAACTACTTTCTTGCCGTTGTAGTAACGATTCCTAAACCATAGTTTAAAAAATAATTGTTTATTCTTTAAACTATTCCTAAACTATGTTAAATATTATGTACCTCAAAACGCAATCTTTTTGAGACCGCCTATACAGGGTGTTCCGAAATTACGTGTACGTTTAATGACAGACTCCGGATGTCAAAATAAGCCGATTTGAGTAAACTTACCTATGTCTAAAAGTTGATAATAACAAAGATACAAGGTGTTAAAGTTTCAAATTTATTTATTATATTTTTTTAATTTTGGCAATAGTAAACCTTTTATCTCAAAATTCCGCAGTTGGAAAATGCTTTCTCCATCTTTTTACATCAAAAAGGTATACTTAAATATTTGAGTGTTTACCACTTGTTTTAGCAAAATTTTGCAAAAGATAAAAAAATCTTCCAAATACACTGTTTGGTGGGTTTAATGGGTTAGTTCAAAGCAGGGTTCAAATGCATTAAAATTTCATGCTTTTCCGTTTATGACAAATTAACTTTTTTAGGCTTTTGGACTAAACACTGAATCATTTAAACGCAAACATCTCGAAAACTGTAAGTCTGGGCGACTTTTTCAAAGTATTCCTTTTTATATAAAAGAGATGGAGGGAGCAAAATTATCTAGTAAAAACCGAAATAAATTTGAAACTTTAACACCCTGTATCTTGGTTATTATCAACTTTTGAACATAGGTAAGTTTACTCAAATCGACTTATTTTGATGTCCAGAGTCGGTCATCAAACGTTAAACACGTATTTTCGGGACGCCCTGTATACTGTTTTACTAAATTTTAGCTTTTATTCTGTCTCTTTAAAATTTTTTCTTCGGCTGTAGGTTTCCATATTTTTAACGAGTAGTTTATATATTTTTTCCCTCTTGCATTCGTTGACATAGAATTCTTATCTTAATGCAAAGTTTATTTTCCTATTTTAAATCGTTAAGTAGCTATTTTATCAAATTTTAATATAGATTTATTTCCAAGTGAATAATGAACCCTTGAAGGAGGATAGATACTTTAAGATTATTTTTTTCGTATTAAGTGCGATATGAAGTAGAGCGTGGCAATTTTTTGGTGGCATAAACGTGGAAAGAAAAAAACCTGAACAGAAACATAAATATGGCAGGTAAGTTGTTTTTAAGTTTTCAATTAGTACAAGAATATCTTAAACGGACTTATTTTTCAGATTATTATTTTCTTGGATGAAAACATATCGCTTTCAAATCTTAGTATTATTTACAGGGTACCCCCACTCTATTTATACACGAAATAGCTTCATCTCTGGACAAAAAAACTGAGTTAAAAAATGTTTGTTGAAATACAGTGGCGTACCATTTTGTTTAAAAAATATTTACCTTAACCCTTTATGAACGACAGTGGAAAAAAATATATTTTTTTCTTGTGTGCCAAAAAATGTCTTTTGATGCAAAAGCGGCTTCTCCAAAATTTTTTAAAAAATCTGAATTGGTATAAAAATCAATTAAAAAAATATATATTTTTTTTAAACTTTTAACACCCCGTAGTTTAGAAACTAAGGCCGTGTTTCCACGGGCCACTTTTTGAAGTTGATATGGGGCACAAAAAGTGGTTGGTTTACTGTCGCCAGCTTGTAGTTTTGTTTTACAACAATACTAAAATTTTTGTGGTCGGATTGGCTACTATGGAAATACTTTTTGTGGTCCATATCAACTTCAAAAAGTTGCCCGTGGAAACACGGCCTAAGACGTTCATATGAAGTTTTTCTATTCTCATGTATAATCACCTTATCATCCTGTAAAGTTTGTCCATTGATTTACTGAACACCCTGTATTACTCAATTTTTATGAACTCTACAAGGTGTTCCATTTAAAATATCAAAATTACTACCACCGAGATTAAAACAACCTGTAAAGCTTAAATGTTAGAGGTTTTCATTCAAGAAAATAATATAAAAAGAAGCAGAAAACAATAAGCTGGATGGCGATTTCGTTGTTATCTGGTATTTTAGCGTTTGTATTAGAAATTAATTGTAAAATGCATATCTTAAAAATTATACAGATTGTTGATTTAAAAACATTAACATTTACGCTCTTTTTGATTAAATTAGAAGTATAAAACTAAGGGTACATCGTTATACTGAATCCGATTCAACCTATCGGATAAAACTTAATCCGACAAAAAATTGCGATATACACGTTCCAGATTAAGTAAGGGATTGGATTGAACGCCATAAGTCAATGCTGTTTTTTAAGCGATTTGAATTGAGTTCAGTCGAATCGAAGGTTAAATTTATAAGTTATTCACGGTTTTGGAAAAGGTTTGAAAATGACAGTTAAGTAAAACAGCTGATAAGTGCGGAAACGAAATAGTGGGAAATAAAATAAGCCTAAATATTTGCTAAAATATTCTGATAGTGTTTCTTTAGTGGTTTGCGTTATTATTTTGTCTTATTTTCTGAAATTGAATAAAATTTATTAAAAAAATATCAGAAAAGAATCTAACCTTTCTTTTCTGTTTATTTTTATATGTTTAGTCTCTTTGTCATTGTATATACTTTTCTTTGTTAAATTTAAAAGACTTTAGAACCGGATTATCTACATCCGATAAATTCTAGGACGAAGGGCACATTATTAAGTTCAATGCGATCCGTACAACCGGATTCGATTTTTAAGATACCTTAGTCATAGACAGATATTATATCCACTATTGGTGTTTCATTATATAATCTAGACACGCGGCAGAGTCTCAAGCCAAGTTCAAGAAAGGAACTGGTTACAGTACCGCGTGTAATATTACACGAACCACTTTTTGTAACTTTGACCCCTTTATAACTCAATACCTATTTACATACGTGTGTTTATAAATATCCATAAGGACACCTAGAAGCCCAAATTTCATGAAGCTAGCTCAAACAGTTATAAAGATAGGAAGGTAAAAAAGTCGTTAATTTTCCACTGACTGACTGACATATAGATCAAAAACCTAACCCACATCTAGAAGATCTAGAAAAATTATATTTGGAATCTAGCTCGGTAATGCTGTGTAAGTGTAGGAAACAAATTGAAAATAAAAGAAATAATAAAAATTAGGGAGTTAAGGGGGTCCTTATACAAAAAAAGGTTTTTAATTGTAGGGTTTAAACCGTTGGGTTAAAAAAATGTGAACATATAGGTTCATATAGGTAATTAAAAAAGATAATTATGCAACGGAAACGCGAGAAAAAATACTAAATCTAAATACCTGCCTAGTTTTCTTTACAAAAGTAATGATTAAACAAAATAATATTTAGCTTTTCTCCAGAATAAAAATGTTTATTAAACATTTTAAGAATATTAAAACTTTTATATACTAAGAAGAACTATTCTGTCCTTGCATATTGTAATAAAAAGATTTAAGATTACTTAAATTAATAAAATATTTAATGTAAAGTTACTTACAAAAAAAATATTTCTTTTAAAGTAATCTTAACTTTTATTATATTATATTAAGGACAGAATAGTCCTTCATAGTATATAAAAGTTTTAATTTTCTTAAAATGTTTAATAAACTTTTTATTTTGGAAAAAAGCCAAATATTATTTTGTTTAAACGTAATCTCCCAGAAAACAAATAAAGCATTAAAAGTAATGATGTCCCACCAAAAACATAAATGTGAAAAACGTGAGCCAAGTTTAATACTAAAATTATGCTTGGCTGTGGGCTTCGCCGCAAAAAATGGAGATAAACGAGTGCCAAGTTTTGTACAAAATCCAAACATATATGAGATCCTAAAGTAGGTTAGATTTGACTTGGGCAGTTTTCATCAGAATTAGAAAAATATTAAATAAGTTGAACACGTTTATAAAATGACTGATGTAATGGAAACTGGCAAAGTCAAATCTAACCTACTTTAAGATCTCATACATACCTATTTGGATTTTGTACATAACTTGCCACTTATTTAGATCTCCAATCTTTTTGCGGCGAAACCCACATCCAAGCATAATTTTAGTATTGATCTTGGCTCACGTTTTTCACTTTTATATTTTTAGTGGGATATGTGTGTTACTAAAATTTAAAAGCGATATTATGTTTTCATCCAACAAAGTAATAGGTTAGGTAGTAATTTTGCTGTCGCCAAGTATATCCTGAGGTACGCCATTAGTCGTTTTCTACACCCCTATAAAAAAACCTATTTTAAATGAAAGGCCTGTACCATAAGTCAAATGTTAATGAGTGTGATAATATTTTACTATTTTTTTATTAATTTTAGGAAAAAACTCGAAAAAAGAATCTGAAAAGGACCCCAGCAATGGACCTGTGGGACTTAAGAGAGAACTGGGACTCTTTTCAGCTATCAATCTCATTCTGGCCGTCATGATCGGATCTGGAATTTTTGTATCTCCAGCTTCGGCTCTTAAATATAGTGGATCTGTTGGAATGTGTATTGTTGTATGGACTGTATGCGGTGTAGTCTCGTTATTAGGTAAAAAAAAATATATATTTTTTTATTATAGGCAATTAAAAAAAATACTACCTGCAACTTTTGATACCAATATACAGGGTGTTTCCTAATAGCGGTAAAAAATAAGAGGCATATTCATAAGCTATTTTTATGAACAAAAGTTCATATAGTTAGGATAGATAATTATGAACATAGGTTCGGAAATACAATATTGCCAAAATGTTAAACCCAAGTAGAAAATGAAATTTTTATTTATATCATAATTATTCCTTGACCGATTTTAATTAAATTTGGCAGTGTTAATTGCACTTTTAAAGTGCTAATTTTTCCTAATTCAATTAAATTTATTAAGTTCAGTGGGGTTCGAGCAGCATCTGAAAAAATATTTCTGACAAAAAAATGTACGCCACTGGCTTTCGCGCATTTTAAAAATATTGTAACTATATTCGCCAAATAAACATAAAAACTATTTTAACTCTTAACTTTCTTTTATTTTACTAAATTTCTAAGAAAAAAAACACTTTATTGCTTATCCCTGGATCACCCAAGAAACATAGAGAAAAAAAATGTGATTTATTTTAATAAAAACGGCGGTTTGGATATTCTCCTTAATATTTCCTAACCGGTGTTACTACCGTTGCAATATCCATTCACAAAAATAATGTCCACGTATTCCTCATGGAAATAAAATAAAGACATAATTTTAACACAAGGGTTGCCAAAAATAAAATAACCAACAGCTGTTAATAATGATGATTTAAGAACAAACAATCATTCGTACAACTCAAGGTGCTAATTATTTTTAATTTACCTATATGAACACTAGTCGTAATATTGTTATGTCATTACTCTAGAATTTATGTCTTGGCAACTCAAAACCCAAATAATTCAGGAACCGTTAGAATTTCGGAAAAAGTGAAAAAACATTTTTGCTTAATATTAGTCATAGAATTCATATCCGTATTATCTCGGATACCTCGGCGACCACCCTGTAGAGTACTGACTAAGACTCTCTATAATCCGGAATTGCCCTGCCTTATAATCCGACAAATTTATACTAAAACAATATGCATTAAGCACAATAGTGGTAGCCGCATGCAAGTTAAAACCCATTCCATCATGCATTAGCGAAGATTTGCCGACATTTTTAGGTATATTTAACAGTACTAGACCTGTCGAATTACAGGAAGATTAGACAGGGTTCGGATTATCACGGGACCACTGATTTACAAAAAATCCTTGTGTTTATTGTGTCTTTCCGGCATTGGATTTTAGATACTGTTTTGAGTATAAACACAGTGGGACTTATCCAAAATATTCAGTTTTTAATTGTTAAGTAAACAAACTTGGGAAACCGAGAAGTGATTAGGGGTGTTAGGCTGGGTAAATTATTTAAAACTTAGATGTTGCTTTAAAATGTAAGCAAATTATGAACTTATGGCCAGTGTCGGACTGAACCACCGGGCAAATGCCCGGTGGGCCAACGCCTGGAGATCACCCACAAAGTTAAGTGGGACAAAATCCAAAGTAATAAATATCATGGAATAAAAATAATGAATTACAAAATTATAAAATATATTTCATAATATTTTTTAAAGGCACTGGCTAAACGAACGCCGCGCCGACGGCATTTCTCAATTATAATAAGGCAAACCGTCTTGCATTTAGGTACATACAGTATGTCCATGGATGAACTTAACTATACCTGTATAAATTTTTTTATTATTATTTCGAGAAAAGATATTCTTCATAAAACTTTTACTGTGTCTGAAATGTTTAAAGCTATAATAAAAATTGTATTAGGAGATACAGGGCGGTCAAAATCGCAAAAAAATTGAAAAATACATTTTTGAAACTACCTAATTAAATTGTAATAATTAATAATAAATAAGTAATTAAAAAAGTAATTAAAAGTGTATAATATTTTTTTCTATTGATTATGTTTTTGGGGAAAATAAAGATTAACGTAAAACTAAAATTAAAAATATATTTTTATTATTTAGTGAAAAAAAAGTTTTTTTTCTAATAAAAGCGTCACAAAGCGAATGGTCCTATAATAAGGAGATTTAAAATTACAATAATAATATTTTATAAAATAAATAAAAATCGGGTATAAATATTCTTCATCAAAAAAAAACTTTATATGAACATATGTCCTAAAAGTCCTGCTTTCGGAACTACAGGCTGGTAAAAATCAGAAAAAAATCGTTTTTTTTATCATTTCTTTTATACCAGTACAAATATTTTTAAGAAATTTTGGGGAGTTCTTCTAAGCATCAAAAAAAGTTATTAACCCATAGAAAAAAACAATAATTTTTACCAGTGTCGTCCGTGAGGTATATACGGTAAATATTTTTTTTAAATGTAAGCTGCTGGGTCTTTCTAAAATAAAAAATACTTCATTAAATTTCTGTTTGGTTTTAAATAAATTTAATCTCCTAATTATTTTTTATTTATGTACGGTTTTCGAGTAAATAAATACAAAACATTTCTTGTTAGGTCATTTAATATCGCTAATATATATCTATCTTTACAGTAAATAATATCACCTTCTTTATAAGTTATTTAAATCAAAATTAATTTCCTACGCAAAAGATTGGTCAATACATTAATGTTTCAACTTTTAATTCATATAATAATTGGTGAATCAAACTAAGTACTTTTAACATGACCAGTGTGACTACCATATACTAAATGAATAGCGATTTGACTATGCCAAGAAATTATTTTTACTTTTTTACGCAAAAACCATACATTGAATAAAAAAGTCAAGAACCAAATTTGTTTGAAACTTAACAAATATTCAATTTTTTTTTTGAGAAAAATGCAGTGGCGTACCATTTTTTTCTTAAAAAATATTTTCAGGAAATCCCCCGGGACGACATTCACCAAAAAAATTTTTTTCTTCTTTTGATGCTTAGAAGATCTCTCCAAAATGTCTTAAAAATATCTGCACTGATATAAAAGTTATGATAAAAATACCATTATTTTTCTTAAATTTTAACACCCTGTAGTTCTAAAAGTAGGACTTTTAGGACATATGTTTATATATAAACATTTTTTCTTATTTTTTTAATGAAGAATCACCCCTTGAAGTTTGCTGGGACAGTTTTTGGCCATCCTATATAAATAACATATACAGTGCATTCCAGTTGAAACGAGCCACCCCCATAATTTGGTTATTTGTCAAATCATGAAATACGTCAATTTTTATTTCTAGGGGAACACATTTTTGTGTCAAAATTTACTTATTCACGGTTATCCCTTTCCTCACCAACACAAACGTCAAAAGTTTAAATGGGAATGGGGGTCAAAGCTCCTGACGAGTACTTTATAACCCTAAAATATAAAGTCAATATCTTTACCTAGTACGAAATGGCGGTACTTTAAATATTCCTCAAATACCTGATTGGGATGGCCGTATCTCCGAAACTAATAAAGTTAAATGTACTTAATGTGGTATTTTCTTAAAGCTCTTTTAATTTTTTTAATGGTAATACTAGTGATAATATACAGGGTAGGATAAAAAGTATATATTTTTTAATGAAGCACCCTGTATATTATATTATCAATAAAAAGATCTTTAAAAGAGCTTTAAGAAAATACCACATTAAGTACATCTTACTTTATTAGTTTCGGAAATATGGCCATTCCAATCAGGTATTTGGATATATTTTAAAGTACCGCCATTTTGTAGTAGGTGAAGATATCGACTTTATATTCTAGGGTTATAAAGTACTCATCAGGAGCGTTAAAATAATGTACCATTTGACCCGTATTTCCATTTAAACTTTTGACGTTTGTGTTGGTGGGGGAAGAGATAACCTTGAAGAAGTAAATTTTGACACAAAAATGTGTCCCCTAAAAATAAAAATTGAAGTATTTTAGGATTTTTTATAAGTGTACAATTAACGGAATTCTATTGGGTAGCTCCTTTAATAATAACTAAATTATGGGGGTGGCTCGTTATAATTGGAATTTACTGTATATTGTTTAAACAATACAAATAATAATTACCCCCGTTGAGCTGTTTCTTATTTTAAATAATAAAGAAAAATAAAAATATTTAAAAAAGGTATCAAAATCCGAGCTGTTACGGAGGACTTCCTACGTTTGCCTGTTTTACAGCTTCATGGACTTGACTATCTGTAATTGCAACGAAATCCTGACAGCCTGTTTTTTTTGTTTAAATTAAAGAACATATTAAAATGCATAAAAGTTAATGGCGTACATTTTTTTTTGGTTAGAAATATTTGTATAGATGCCATTCGAGACGCCACTGGTCTTAAATATTTAATAAAGTTCATGCTAAATAAGCCTCTTATGGTTATAACGGACACTGCCAAAAACTGCTTCATAAGTGATTTAAAGCATTCTTCCTTTTTCTCTGTTACAAATATTTACCATTATTATTTGTTTTAAAAAGGTAAACATTTGTAAAAACCCCAAACTGTTGCCGAGAAATGTATGTTTTTTTATCCATTTTAGGTGCGCTAGCGTTTGCGGAATTAGGAACTGTAATTCCTAGATCAGGAGCAGAATATGCATATTTTATGGATTCCTTTGGCCCATTGCATAAATTTTGGGGTTTTCTGCCTGCATTTTTGTATTCTTGGTTAATGGTGGTAAGTGGTAAGGTTTCACTAAATTCAGGGTTTAATGCCCGTTTCCACCAACGTTTTTGAGGTTCCCTAACACTAGGTAGAGAATAACTTACGGTAACCTAATGTAAGTTATTCTCTACCTAGCGTTAGGGAACCAGTAAAAAGTCGGTGGAAACGGGCATACAATCAGTGGGACTATAATATAAGCCTATGAGAATAAAAACACATTTAAGGAGATCCAAATCAAAACGTACTTTCTAATAAATCACAATTTTTAGAATACCTAACCCTTTTACTGCGCATTTTCTATTATTAAATTTTAAAAGATTCCTAATCGAAATATATTATATTTTTATAAATTTATAATTTAATATATTTCAATTAAAAACTTTTTACCCATGGAGTAAAAATTGTATTAAGGTTAGTTCTGGTTAGGTACTTTTTAAATTGTGTTTAATCTAATGGTTTTATCAAAACTGAGTTTGATTTGGAGCTCCTCATTTAAGGTCTGGCCATACATAACCGCACCAAGCATGGATTTAAATGATAATTCAGTGGGGCAGATTAATGCGGAAAAATTCAAAAGCACTTTTTGTGCCCTCAAAAATTTAAAAAGCATTTTTTCAAGCAATTGCGCATATTTTTTGATATTCGCATTCACAAGAAACGATGCGAATGTTTGGCGAATGTTTTTGACAAACTAAAAGAAAATTATTTATGGATTTGATGGATATGGAATGATCATACAACTAATAAGATCTATGATTTTTATTTACTTAATACATTTAAACAACAAATTAATATGAAACAGTCAACTAAATTAGAAATACTATCTCTCGTGTTCTTGGTAATATAATTAAAATATAGGCAAAAACACGAATCGACAAAAATGTACTTTCCATTCTTATTATAAAATATCTTATTCTAAGTAAAAATATATTTTGTGCAAAGAAGTTGAGAGGTTTAATCAAGTTAGGTAATAAGAATATCTAGGTCTAAAAGGTCTAGTTAAATTTTATTGTGTAAGACTTGTATATGTGTGGCAGATTATAACTACTATTTTCAAAGAGAGGTTATCATTTCTTTCACAAAAAAAATAAATTAGTTAAAAATATTCAAAACAATTTAAATGCTTATACCAATATTTTTCAAGCGGTAAATTTGAAAGTCAACATTCGAATTCGCATTCGTGTATGTGAGAATTCTAACATTCGTTACATCACTAGTATGTATATCTCCTTGTTTAAATACAACAGATTTTCCTACTTATCTCTGTCCCTTTTTATTCAAACTTTGAATGTCATATGGGTAAAACTTTGTTACCTTATTTGTAAAGGTTTATTTTACAATCAGGTGTAATTTAAAGCGTAGTATAACGAACTCATATTACTGCAATTTTATTAAATACAAAACTTATACGTTATAATCTACTACATACAGTGTGTCTACATACATATGTTGGCGTGATATGGGAAACTTTTTCAATAATAATTTTAAGGAAAAAAGTTATTCTTTATAAAAAGTTCTGCATAATCAAAACCTGAAATACAATTATTAGAAATTCAATTGTGTCAGTCATCTACGAGGTTTGGTCAAAAATATAATTTTTGCTGAAAAGAAAAACTACCTGTAGTTTTGCTAATATCGAAAATTGATAATAAAGAAAAAAATGTTTGGAATTAAAAACTACTTCCAAATATGTAATTTTGTTTATTATAGGTTTGTACATTAATACATTGTACAGGGTTGGCCAAATTCGACGCTTTCTATAGGAAACAACGATTGGTTAGAAAGCAGTATCGGTAATAAATGACAAAATATGCAATATCTTAGAAACGGATTAAAAGAAATATAAAGTGTGATACATTTTTGGAAAGGTAATTTTTTAAAGAATTTAAATACCGAAATAATATACAGGATGATCTATTTAAAATTTACAAAAATAAATAAGTAAGTCAAAAATGGGTCACCTCAGAAAAAATAAAGAGCATTTCTGCAATCTGCATAAAAGTTGGTGTAAAAAGTTTTTACCGATTTAAAAACCTTCAAAAACTTAAATAAAAATTAAAGGATCGAAGAAAACGCACGAAATTCAGAAACACTCTGTAGCGAGTAAACTACGCAAAATAGAGAATTGCGGTTTTTACCAGCAAGTTCGGCTCGAAATATGAGCATCGCAAATCATTTTTTGTGTAAAACATACAGAAACATGAGTTTTATTATAATAAGCTTCGAATTTGGCCCACCCTGTACATTCTTTCCATTTTATTATTACTAAAAAAAGTACATTTTAATTATAAACATATTTTTTTTATAACAATTTTCGATATTCTCAAAAATACAGGTACTTAACTCTTAAGCAAAAATTATATTTTTGCTAAACCTTGTAGATGACTAATAAAATTTAATATTTAATGGTTGCTTTTAGGTTTTGGACCATGCAGAACTTTTTTTAAAGAATAATATTTTTCGTAAAATTACTAATAAAAATGTTTCCCATATGATGCCAACTTACGTAGACACACTGTATATATAATCCTTAGTAAACGAAAATTATACAGGGTGAGCCAAATTAAACTAGCACACTTTTTAACAAATAATAACTTTTTATCTGTTGCGCCTATCTTTTTTATTTTTAAAGGTCTAATAGATAAATATGTTTTCTCTAGTTTTGTTAATTTTGGTCAAATAGATTTAGACAGGACTGGACTTACAGGACTTTTTTCAAAATACTGTATTTAACCTCGTTGCAAATGAAATGTGACTTAGCTACAATTAAGCTAATACGTTTTCTTGTAGAAAAACTGTGGGAAATTATTCAGTAAAAGCGAATCTGTCAACAATTGTGGATTATAATTATTTTTGATAAATAATGCTCCCCATAAAGCGCATTTCTCTCGATTTTAAAATAGTACATTATACATCTAGGGAATAAGGTGGTATTTTAAATCTCAAGACAAAAAGTTTTTGTCGAGGTATTTAAAAACACTTTAGTTCTGAGGTGTGTATACTTTTTATGCACTTAGGATAGGTAAAACGTTAAAGAAGTATTTATAATAAATAATTAAAAAAATAGAAATAAATGTTTTCATTGGAAATTACACGACAGCTGACAGACATGAATGAAATCACGCTACATTTAATATTAAATAAAAATTAAGTTGTTTTTTATAGTTAATATTGTTCTAAACACGTTACATTTTCATTGCATTAGCATATTATTATGTTATAGGTACATGTCTTTCAGGTTTGGATTATTTGACTAATAAAATTTTTGAAAATAAATATCTAAATTTAGCTTTTATTGCGAATAAGTTTACTTTAAATCCCTATGGTTTTAAAGTAAATTTTAAATCCCTTGGGATTTAAAGTACCCTTTAAATCCCAGAGGTACATAAAATAACTTTTTTCAGTGTCCTCTGAAAATTAAAAATGTGAGGTTACCATGGTTACGAAGTTCTATAAAGTTGGACCAAACTTAACAGTAAATTAATTAAAAATAAACGTATTACCCTAATTGTAGATAAACTTGTTTTTTTGCAGCGAAATTTAATGCATCCTTTTGGAAAAAGTCCCGTAAGTCCAAACATAGAGAAAACATATCTAAATATAAGCCCCTCAAGAATGAGAGGTTGGCGCAACAGATAAAAAGTTATTATTAGTTAAAACGTGTGCAAGTTTAATTTGGCCTACACTATAAATCCTAATAGATTACCTACTGTATTACCATTCCATATCCATCAAATTCATATACAATACAGGGTTATTTTTAAGTTGATATATTTCTCTTGACACAGTATAGAATGTAAGAAAATAGGAATATTTTTTAAATAAAATTATGTTCGAAAATGCTTCGTTTCCGAAATACAGGGTGTTAAAGTTTTAGGATAAAAATGCCTTTTTATCATAAATTTCTTACCACTCCAGATATGTCCACAAAATTTTGTACACTTCTTTTAACCAATAAATTACATTTTTTACTCTAAAAGTTTTTTTTTAATAACCAGTGGCGTTTCAACAGGATTTGTATTGAATTTTTTTAAGGAAAAAATAGTACTGCTTTTTCTTTGAATTAATATGATTTTTAAAATAGTCATTTACTTTGAAGTTAATTTGGGCTCTTGTTATTTATGTCGTTTAAAAAAATTTTTGTATGTAAAATTCGTTTTTGTCTAATTTGTATTAAAAAAGGTCAAAAACTTACATTACGACAATCGAAAATTAAAACTAAATTAAAAAAATAATTAGAAAAAGCGGTTTTTAAACTTGATCGAACGCCACTGGTAATTTTAAAAAAACTTTTACAGAAAAATATGTAATTTAATGGTTAAAAGAAGTGTACTAAATTGTGTGCCATTTTTTTCTTAAAAATTTAACATCCTGTATTTCAAAAACGAAACATTTTCGAACATTTTTCATTGCATATTATAGTATGTTAAGAGAAATATATCAACTTAAAAATAGACCTGCATAATTTCCTTTTAGTTTGTCAAAAACATCCGCATTATTTCTTGCAAACGCGAACGCCAATATCAAAAAATATGGGAATATTCGCGAATCCGAACATTCGTTACATCACTAGTAGATATTAATATTCTGTATAGTAAAAGCATTTTTTTATTCATAGATAATTATTCGTCCTGCAGAAGTGGCCGTTATAGTACTAACATTTTCGGAATACCTCTGTCAACCCATTATGGACTTACTGTGTATAAAGGATGAAGAAACCAATGAGCAAGTCACTAAGGCCATTGCACTAGTGGCATTAGGTAAGGCCTGCTATCAGCTGAAAATATTAGGGACACCTCGGGCTACTGTAAATACATGGTATTCGAAAAAGTCATGTCGTACATGGTACGGCTAATAGAATAAGCCAAAATAATGGTATAGTCCTGAAAGGGGGCCAGTAATGAAATTGATAATAACACTTTTAAAACCTTTTAGGGGTTTCTTTTGACGAGTCCACCACGAATATTCATACCGCCATAATACGATATAGCGGCGCTTTAACCCAGTCTGTCAATGTCAAATGTTTCTGGTGTCGGACTGGGCGAACGCGTCAATTTTTTGTCGATTTTTGGCACAATGTTTAATAACTGCATGTAAAACATTGTGGTAAACTAGTCCGAAAAAAGTGACGCGTTCGCCCAGTCCAACACCCAAAACATTTGACATTGACAGGCTGGTTAAAGCGCCGCTTCCATATATGGCGGTATGAATATTCGTGGTAGACTTGTCAAAAGGAACCCCGTAAAAAGTTTTAAAAGTGTTATCATGAATATACTGTTATCATGAATATACTGTTATCATGAAGTCAGTTTCATTATTGGCCCAGGGACTATTACTTTATATAAAAAAGTACTATTGCCCTCGTTTTAGGGTGTTACTTGCCTTTAAAGTTGGAATTTGAAAAAAAAATATATACAATGCATTCTAATTAAACCAAGCCACCCCTGTATTATTAGTATTATTCTGATATTTGAGCAGGTTGGCGCCTTTTTGTTGACTTTGCAGGGTATAGTGAAAACTAAAAGAGATAAAAACTGATTGCACAATCCCGATTTCGAGTTTTAAATCAAATTCAGTGGTGAAAGTAAATCATGTCTTACTTGATTCGTTTTGCAGATACATAGTGCTTTGTCAAATTTTGTTATTTTGGCCAGGCACTTCTAACTCGCTTGATATTAGAGATATGTAGAAAGAAAAATGTAAATATGGAAGTTTTGGGGATTTTCACGTAAAATTTAGTGGCGTACCTATATCTTTTCCATTGACTTTTAATTTCAAGTTAAACACCCAATTTTTTTTATGGCAAACCCTGTATAATTTTTAAACAATGGAAAGGTCCCCTTAAAAGTCGTAAAAAATATCACAAATTGATATATTTAATTTTCATATATAGTTTCGGAAATATATCCATCGTCTGGAGTTCGAAATAATGTGGCATTTTTAAATAAAACCTTATGTATATTGTATTACCGTTAAAAAGACATTTTAAACACCTTTAAGAAAATATCACATTTGAAATGATTTTTTTTAATAGTAAATATTATCTACTATTTTTTAGTTTAAATGGGCATATTTCCAAAACTTTAAGACATGATATATTAAATAAGGTATTTTGTTAAAGCTTCTTAAAATGATTTTGAAATTGTAATATAATATATAGGGTGTTTCATTAAAAAAAATCATTGACCTTTTTTTATGTCAAAATTTACTTTTTTAGAGTGATCCCCTTTCCTTATCAACACAAACGTCAAAAAGTTCAAATGAAAAAGAGGGTCCAGTGATACCTTATCTTAAAAGGTTTTAAATTCTTTTTTAATGGTCTTTAGTTCTGGTTATATCATAATCGGTTCAGTAGTTAAAAAAAATCACCCTAAATACCAGAATCCGAGCCGGAGGCGCATCTATAATTTTTTGTTATTATTTAAAATATCAAAAGACAATTTGATATGTATGTATATCACATAAATATGCATTATAATACGGTTTTTTTATATTACTGCCGGTTAGTCGCAAACAGTAGCGTAGCTACCATAGGGCTAGACGGGGTAGACGGGAACCTCAAGCTCAGGGAGCTCCTTAAACTCTGATTTACAAACTATAAATTAAACTACTAAAAATTTCTCCCACATTTGAAATGTAAGTAAACCAGATTCTGGATCTTGGTCTCTGTGTCTGTGAAAATACTATTTTTTTTAACTGAAACAGGTAGATATTTTCTCGTATTTTCATAAGTTAGTCTCAATTTGTTTATTAGAATAAGTAACAATTTCTTTTTGGTTTTTAACGAACGACGAATCTAAAGTACGACGATTCTAATTTACGACAAATATGGAGTATGTCGACTTCGAAACACGACGAATACGGAGCAAACGATTTTAAATAGTTTAGTTGGGGCCTTAATTTATTTTAGCTCCAGGACATTTGATTACCTAGCTACTCCACTGGCCGCAAACGACGCTAACTTTCTTTTCTTTACCTGATTTAATTTTTTCACACACATTTTGAGTAAAATGACACTAAATATGGTACCTTTTGACATCTAAATATTTTTTTATTTTCAACTTTAAATATAGGGTACCTTGAATGTTAATGTAGTGTCTTTGTTCTCGAGATATCATTTTCTATTGAAATTGGTAAAAATATACCGAATCTCTCACCTGAAAGTGATACAAAAGAACTGAACTTGTAAATAAATGCACACTTATGTAATATACCAACGTACAAAATTTATTTTTAATAACTGAAACAATAAAAAAGTTATACGGCTTGACACATCGGCTAGGAACCCTGGCATTTAGGATGCATTTTCTCAAAAACTATCGGATCGTTTTGAAAAAACTAAAGGTCATTAAAGAGATAATTTAAAACCCTTTAAGATAAGGTACCACTTGACCCCTCTTTATTTAAACCTTATGACATTTGTGGTGATAGGGGGGAGAGAATAACCCTAAACAAGTAAATTTTGACCCAACAAAAATTCATAAAAATAAGTGTTGAATTGTTGGAATTCTACTGGGTAGCTCTTTTTAATTGGAATGCACTGAATATTTCATTAGTATTTTTAATTACATTTTATTAAATATTATGATTTTAGGAATAATCACATACATTAATGTAAGCAGCGTGAAACTCTATGTCAAAGTACAAAATATATTTGGTTCTTTCAAGGTTTTGGCTTGTCTTATAGTAATCTTTGGAGGAATATATGAATTGTTTATAGGTAAGTTTAATTAAACATCAGTGTGTTTAATGGCATATTATTATAATAACGGTACAAACGCTTATGTCTATATGGGCTTAAGATATGATAAAATACAGGTATTCTAATCCTGTGATGCATCATGGGTAATGTGTCAAGCGGTCGTCCCACCCCGAGTGTGTCAGACACACTACCGGCAAATAAATTATTTTAATGCGAACTCCTCCAGTTATAACAGTTATTTTTTAACAGTATATGAGGGTACACATTAAGTATCCACATGAGTATCATTTTTTTGAACAAAGAATATTGTTAAATAGTCAATTCTTAATATAATAAACTGAGGATTAACGAGTTTTAACCCATAAAAACTTTCTTTTTTACGTAACAACATTAACAATTTCGTTAAATAGTTACATAGTTAAATAAGTTAAATAATATTAACATCTAAACTACCAAATTTTGGTGAATTAAGTGATTTAAAATTTCTATTTGTTTCTTGGGTTTTTAAATTTCATTAAAAGTTGCAAATAGTTGCAGTTAACATGCAGCTAATAATTAATACAAAAATATTTGCTGACTCGTTTACAAGTAAAATTACCCCAAAATCAGAAATATGGAATTTGATGTATTTTTAAAAATCCATATCAAATCCTAAACTTTGTTTGCTTTTAAGCTTATTGCAAGGCATTTTTCTGCATTATAAAAAAGACCACATATAAAGCTGCATATTTCTATATTGGTAAAGCAAAAAAAAAAAAGAAAACGAGTTGTCTTGTTATTATCTGGTTATCTATGAGTAAAAATGTAGACATTTTAAGTTATTATGAAAATATTAATTTTGGCATTTTTGTCCACACATCGACGCACCGTGCCTCGTTTCAAGGGGCACACAAACAGGTTGGTTAGTTTGGATGGATGTTTGGCGAATTGTTGGACGCGGTTTAAAAATTTTTACTGTAAACCGACAATTCATTTTTATTATTAGGTTTGTTTCTGCAGCAGATGGAAACCGTTTGCAAACTATCAGACCATGCGAACGAGACAAAATACGACAGATTTTATCCCCTGCGCATGAGCATGACGGTTTGCAAACAGTTTTCAACACTGCACGAACAAGCCTTTTATAGTAATAAAATTTAAAACATTTAGCAACAATTCAATGCCCTAAATAAAATAATAGTAATTAGTTATGTCCGTTGTCCCTTGTCCCATGAGAACAATAGCTAAAAATATTATTTTTAGTAATAAATATAACAAAAATAAATAAAACTGTTGATAACATTACATTATTTGTAAAAATTAAAAAGAAATGATGAAAAAATGTGCATTAACGGCGTTTCGGACATAGATCACACCGTGAGTGATCAGTACGCATGTAAAAATCGACGACGCCACGGGACCATAATATACCATATTATTATACTGTTATATAAAACAGAGGTATATGATAAACTGCGCTTGGGGAATACCTGTTTAACCGAAAAAATTGAGGACGCAAAAGGAAATAATTAGGTCAAGATTTTTACTCGATTGTTTTTATTTAATAATATTGTAGAATGGTGAAAATAATAAACAATCTATTGGTGAAAAATAATTTTTATTATTGGAGAAGTTCGCATATAATCGCTTGGCAAGCGTGTCTGACACATTCGTGGTGGGGCGAAAGTTTGAGACATTACCCATGATGCATCACAGGATTAGAATACCTAGTTTGTTATGCCAAACTTTGGGATTAAAAAAATATTATTCTTTGCTCCCTTATCGCTATGCCATAAGGCTATCAGGTCTAGCTCAGTACTGGAGTGGGTTCGGGGTTTCTGAATATTTACCCTCCGGTGAATACGCTGTAGGCCCAGTGCATACGCTAAGTAATGAGCGCCAGGTAATTTTATTTTAAAATGGAAAATGGTGTTAACACAAAAAAATTACCAAAAAATCAGATATATATAATTTTAATTATTAATTATAGGTATATACAAGGAGGTATATACATAGTATTTAAGAAAGAAAAAAAAATACTATACTAGTAAATGGAAGTTATTCTTACAATATTAATTTTAATTATTAACTTAGGTATATAAAACAATATAATCAAAAGAAATGAGAAAATGGTAGGTGATTCATACAATATTAATTTTAGTTATTAAATTTAGGTATATAAAACAATATAGTAAAAAAAAAATGAGCAAATGGTGGTTATTTGTACACTATTAATTTTAGTAATTAAATTTAGGTATATAAAACAATATAATCAAAAGGAAATGATCAAATGGTGGTTATTCGTACACTATTAATTTTAGTAATTAAATTTAGGTATATAAAACAATATAATCAAAAGGAAATGATCAAATGGTGGTTATTCGTACACTATTAATTTTAGTAATTAAATTTAGGTATATAAAACAATATAATCAAAAGGAAATGATCAAATGGTGGTTATTCGTACACTATTAATTTTAGTAATTAAATTTAGGTATATAAAACAATATAATCAAAAGGAAATGATCAAATGGTGGTTATTCGTACACTATTAATTTTAGTAATTAAATTTAGGTATATAAAACAATATAATCAAAAGGAAATGATCAAATGGTGGTTATTCGTACACTATTACTGAATCAGTCCACGCAATATCTTAAATGGTAAAGAAAAATATAAGTAAAAATTGATTTCTTTTTTGAAACGCTGGGAGTAGACCAAACCTAAATTAACCCTTAATGAGCACTGTCTTGATTGATCAATCTTGCAGCTTTACAGCAATGGGGGTAATTTATATCAAAAATCTATTTAAAATCTATTTTTATATCGATAAATCGTTGCTTATTTGATTAAAAAAAAATATGTTATTTACATTAACGAACCAAAATATTTTAAAGAAAAAAAAAGTTGCAATATTTTTGTTTTATGACTTAGCTGTGTTGGATGATGGATGGTTTTCTGGCGGGACTGCAGGGTCTGTAACAAACCACCAGACTGCTTTGGGGTAGGTTCAACGGTTTTGTAGTGGGACTGCAGAGTCTGTGACAGCCACTAGACTGCTTCGGTGAAAGGACTCATTAGCAGATCCACAGGGGACAACTGTTCGTAATGACCCTTCTTATACTGGTCTTCGCTTAGCCAGGTACAAATACCCCTGGGAAGAAAAACAACCCTAATTAATATTCAGATTTGGCACTCTGCCACTTATCCGAGTGAAATTAAATTTTAAAGTAATGAAAATTGTGCTTAGAATCACAAAAAAAATCTGCACATGGCCTGACATAACCTTAATAAAAAAATCCTAAACCCTAGTCTCTCTAAAAAAATGATGAATAAAAAAACTGTACTTAGGCAAGGAAAGAAAAGAGATGCATACCTTTTGATACAAAAAGGGGCTCCAAATGCCGATTTGGTGCTTCCAGGCTGGCTTGGCCTGATGGTCACGTGGCCCAAGGTAGAATTTTATCCCGAAAAATTCGGATATCTTGTCTGAAACTAACTAGGAAAACTTCACACACTTCCAGACGAAGAATTTTCTTCTGCAGTGCTTTCAAAACCCTTAACAAAAGGAAGGTTTATAAAAAAAACCTGCTACAAGCACTGAGGTTCTACCAGGTGGAGAGTTCTCGGAAGCTGGCCAAAAAGTGAGATCGTGAGAATCTTCTTACCAAAAAAAAAAAAAAAAAACCCTTTTTTTTTAAACCCGCCATAACCAAAAAAACGATGGTACTGTCAGATTCAAGGTCTGTCGGATCTTTATGGGTATTTACACCGAACAGTTCTGGTGCACCCAGATTGTAACCTAGGAATAGTTGCAATGTAGCAAAAGTAGAGAATGGATGAAAGCGGTCATTCGACATTTTTGTCGCCGACAAGGTTATCGAGACGCGGCATAAAATTAGGGTTTATAACCGAAACTAGACCTTAAAATTTCAGCACATAACACCACACCCCACCCAAAAGAGAATTACCCCGTAATTTTCTCCAGAAGTAAGGTCAATGTCCAAAGGACAAAAAAAATTAACTGCAGAAAAATATTAAAAGAGAGAGACTTGCAAAATTTACACTACCTATCAATAAGCAAATTTTAGATATCTTACAATACTTTACACTTGGTATAAGATAATAGCACAAAAAAATAAAAAATGGGAAAAGCAAACAAAATCCCCATAGAAACTATTAGGTAAAAAAACTAACATCTAATGATAAGTTACCACAAAAAAAAATATTACCTTTAGTATAATTGGTGTAACTACTGTATAAAAAAAACCTAACCGAATATCATGAAGTTGCAATACAAGGTACAGTAAAAACAAAAAAAAATGAAACTCGAATTATTACTATTGTGTATCCTAGCTAATACAAACAAAATTACCTACCAGCAAAGTTCCACAGAGGTAAGGCAGCTGAGGGCTAACCTTATCTCAGCACTTGGTGGGCTTTTACCACCACTAGTACCCAGTGCAGAGTAATTCTTTTCCAGGACGCATTTACACCTAACTCGTTTCGCGCCAAGGTAAGTGTCAATACGTCACCGCCAGCCCACTTCTGCAGGGCTGAAGACAAACTCGTACTTGATTTACTAGTTATTCCCCAGTAGGAGCATAATATGGTTTTAAATCTTGAACATGCCATTTACCTTTAGATTTTCCGTCTTTGTCTTCCAATTCATAAACACAGTAACCACACTTCTTTTTGACCTTATAGGGTCCTTCAAATTTACCCGCTAACTTCGCAGAAAAGTAGTTACCTGCATCAGACAAAGCGTATAACCGTTTCCAAACTAAACCACCCACCGGAAAGTGAGCATCTCGACGTCTCAAATTATACTGTTCTCTAGTCTTTAGATGAGCCTTATCAAGCCTTTTGGTCACAAAGTCTCTTAATTTAGCTAAACACTCTACCCTCTTAACAATTATATCTTTGGCAGAAGTATCCGAACTTTTAACCGAGTCACTGTCTGAAACATCGTTCAAAATTGAGGGTTTTTGATATTCGCTACCGGGCAGAACCATCTCGCTACCGTAATTAATGAAATAAGGTGTTCGACCGGTGATTTGATGTACCGACGTATTTATTGCACATTCTAACGATGCCAAGTTTTCATCCCAGACACGCTGACTATCGGTAACAAATGCAGAGATCATAGATTTGAGTACTCTATTTACACGCTCTGTTTGATTTGGTGACGGGTGATAATTAGGATTAAATATTATTTTGGTACCATACTTTCTTGCTAATTGGTCAAAATCGCGACTTTTAAATTGAACGCCATTGTCGCAGCGAATAATCTCCGGAACACCTTGACGCAGCATGATTTGATCTTCGACAATCTTGACTATGGTTTGTGCGCTTGCGCGTCGAATAGCAAAAAATCGGTTCATTTTACTAAAGGTGTCAGTTACAACAAAGATATACATATTTCCGTGCTTGCTTTTGGGTAGTGGTCCAAAGAGGTCCATACTTATCACCTGCCATATTCGATGCGCAGCCACATGACCTCCCATAAGACCGGCTGGAAGTTTTTGTTCAGGTTTGACACGTTGACAGGTCAAACATTCCTTAACGTATCTTGCCACATCTGCTTTAAGGCAGGGCCAGTAATAGAGTCTAGAGACTTTAAAGTATGTTTTATGTACACCTAAGTGCCCTCCAGTCGGAGTGTCGTGACAAGAACTAATAACTTCTCTTCGCTTTTCCTTAGGTATCACCAACTTCCAGTAATCAGAATTTTCTCTTAAATCTGGCAAATCTAATTCTACATATTTAAAAATTTTCTCTTCGGTAACTCGCCAATGCGGAAAAGATAAAGGGTCTTCCAAAATGCGTTTTCTTAGTTTGACGTACCATTTGTCCTTAATTTCCTTGAGCTCAATATTCGAAGTTTCTAAAACACCCTTAGGTTCTGGAACAGCTCTACTGACTAAGTCCGGGCCATTATGCAGCGCTCCTTTCCTATGTACAACAGTGTAGTCAAACTGCTGAAGGCGAAGTGCCCATCTGCCAAGGCGACCTTGGGGGTCTTTCAAGTTGTCCAGCCACTTAAGGCTATAATGGTCAGTAATAACCGTAAACTTGGAATACTCCAAATAACACCTTAATTTTTCAATAGCAAACAATACCGCAAGAAGTTCTCGTTCAGTAGCAGAATACAGTCTTTCTTGGCGAGTCAGGGTCCTAGAAATATAACAAATCACGTGTTCTCTACCATCGTAAAACTGTGACAAAATTGCACCGACTGCGTAATTGCTTGCGTCCGTCTGAAGAGTGAATTCATGCTCAAAATTCGGACATGTTAAAATTGGTGCAGAAATAAGTGCGCTTTTGATCCCGTGAAAAGCCTTCTCACATTCTTCATTCCACAAAAATTTGACTCCTTTTCTAAGCAAATTTGTCAAGGGAGAAATTAAATCCGAATATGCTGGTACGAACTTACGATACCACGAGATCATACCAATAATTCTACGGACTTCAGTTACATTCTTTGGAGCCGGCATGTTGGTAATTGCTTCTACCTTAGTGGGGTCCACGGAGATTCCATGACGATTTACTAAATATCCCAGATATCTCAATTCAGACCGACAGAACTTACTTTTCTCCTTATTCAATGTTAAACCAGCTTTTTCTAAGCGTTGAAATACTTCCCCTAAAACTTCTATGTGCTTCTCAAAGGTAGGCGAGACTACAATTACATCATCAAGATAACAAAATACATAGGGTTGCAATTCGGGACCAAGGACCGTATCAATTAGTCGTTGAAATGTGGCGGGAGCATTGTGGAGGCCGAATGGCAATCGACGGAAATGGAATAGACCTCTGCCTGGCACAGTGAATGCAGTGTATTGTTTACTGGACTCCTCCAATTCGACCTGCCAATACGCGCTCTGTAAGTCCAAGGACGACAGATAGCGTGCGCCACCCAATTTATCCAAAATGGCGGAGATATAGGGTAAGGGAAAGGCGTCTTTTTCCGATACTGCATTAAGCCGACGAAAATCTACGCAGAATCGCTGAGTTCCATCCTTTTTGGGTACTAGAAGGATAGGGGATGACCAAGGCGAAGTAGATCTCTCGATTACACCGGCAGAAAGCATCTTGTCTATCTCTTCATCTATTAATTTCTGTTTGAAAGGTGATACTGGGTAGTATCGTTGCTTAATTGGTTCACTTTTAGTAATAATTTTGTGCTTCACCACAGAAGTACAACCCAACCTATCTCCAATCTTGTCAAAATACGCAGAGACTACGCGATCCAATTTCTCTTGTTGATCAGCAGTCAAGTCCGCTTCACTCTGAATCAGTGAAAGTTCTGGGGTACAAAAATCTTCACCTGAGAAAAACCATTCTCCACGGCGCATGTCAGGAACTATACCCAACTTGACCCAAAAGTCTATGCCCAAAATCAGTTCATGACGGAGCTCCGGAACTACATAGACATTAACTGTCTTCACCACGTCACGTACTCTAACCGGCAAACAAGCAATACCTATACATCCACAAGTATCATTATTGGCGACCGTGCAAGAAGCTGTTCTATTTGGATCCAATTTCACCCCTAAGTCCTTCAGTTTATCCCAACCTTTACTGCCCACGAAAACCTTATTCGCACCCGAATCCAGCAAGCCATAAAAATCCAAACCTAAAATACTGACTTTCAAGAATGGACATTCTCCAGGCCCAACATGTGCCAATACATAATTTAAAACAATTCTATCCCGAAATTCGACAGTGTCTTCCGTACTTTCAAATACTTTACTATCCGGATGTAGACTAGAGGCCGAATTTTTCGTGGAAGAACGCCCTCGGCCTAGCGGCGATCTCCCGATACGTTTCCCGAATTTTTATTTTTTTGCTTATTACAGACAGGACATGTTTTCTTTGTAAAATCTTTTTTCCACAACCAAAACATTTAACTATCTTTGTGGTACAATTTCTAGCCACATGATTTGGTTGGTCACACTTAAAACAGAGTTTTACATTTTTTGAACCACCGGATGTGCTATCTTGTTGTACTTCACGCACGACGAGTCTTTCAACAGGCTTAGAAAGTTCACGTCTAGGTGGATTATAATCCAGATCGGGTTCTAAACTTAAATTACCTTTTCTAGGAGGTTTAAATTCTTCGACGCGTAACCGAGTTTGTTCAAGCTTTCGACATAATTCAATTAAATCGAAAGGAGTACGAATATCATGTAATGTTAAACGTTCTTGATAGAATGGGAGAATGTTTGCTCTTAATACTTTTAGTCTTAACTCATCTGACACATCTACTGGCATACGGTCAAAAAGTTTTGTCATAGCAGCAACATAAATACCAGTGGGTTCGTTAGCACCTTGAGTTCGTTCTAGGATCTGCCTCCAAAGTTTATCACTCAAGTGAGAGGGCAAAAATTCGTCTTTTAATAGACTCACTAAACCGTCCCAGTCACTACAATACCTAACTATAAGGTGATAATAATTTAGGGCATCTCCCTCAAACAAATCCGAAGCACAACGAAACAAATCTACTTTACTAACCCCCTTGAAAGGCAAAGTTCGTTTACTCGCTCCAAGAAAGCATTAAAACTTATTCCCGTTGAATTCCCTGAGAATTTTACATCCCACTTCCAAACTGGTACATTATTTGAGATAACACCCATCGGTGTCGATGGACCAGGTTGGGTCAAATTATAATTACTCCCACCAGGTGGTGGTGTACTTTGTGCGTTAGGTGTAGAATGATTTACTGAATTAATTATGGAAGAAAAATTTGGATCCAAAGGAGCCACTTGTTGCGCTGGCTGACTTTGTGTTACTTTTATTTTTGATTCATAATCAGAAATAGCCGTGGTCAAGTTAACAAGCATTTTTGAACGTTCTTCATTGATCGCATTATCCTGATCCGGAATTCTATCAATTCGACCCACTAAATGAGCAATTTTTGTTTCAATTTTTCGTGATTGAGTAGGTGAGCCAGCAAAAGCTTTAATAAGGTCAGTTAGTTCTTTAGTTTTATTACTACATTCAGTAATTTCGCTTGCCGGATCAAGAGTCTGCGAACTATGAACACAAGTGCCAGATTTTTCCAAAGAAAGCAAGGAGCGCAAACATCTTCTCAAACTATCCACGGTTCCGCTTTCTGATATTCCACGAATTTTACATTCATATTCTAGCTCATCTTTAACTA
This sequence comes from Listronotus bonariensis, assembly GCA_014170235.1. Lineage (NCBI taxonomy): Eukaryota > Metazoa > Arthropoda > Insecta > Coleoptera > Curculionidae > Listronotus > Listronotus bonariensis. The sequence goes on from JACEGR010000076.1 coordinate 179,382, forward strand.
GACGGTCAACATCTATTTTATACATGTTGATTATTAATAATAATAATAAACATAAAATCTATAAAGTAGTCACCAATTATACCAAATATGTAATAAAGCTAATGCTCTGAAAATTTCCAAGGTATTTAAGAAAAATCACCTATAAAAAAATTCAAAGGCAATTAAGAAAAATAAAACAAAATTAATATCATAAATAAGCAGTTAAACAACATAAAGAATTTACCAAATTGTGTAGTGCAGCAAAAAAATTATTCAAAACAATAGTACGAAAGGGGAATCACTATAAAAAAAATTACCTATTTAAAATTTGCAAGTTCAGATATGGTAAGGTACCTAAATATTTCAATAAAATAAATTTAAAAAAAATAAATTAAAAAAATCAAATGTACTATTTGTTTTAGTACACTGGTTATATAAGGCAATATTTCAAAATTTCACAAGGAAGTGTAGCGATATAGCTTATTAAAAAAATGATTTCCAAATCTGTGAATGATTCTCCAAAATAAAACAATAAGAAAAATATATTTTGTTATACCCAAATATAAAAAAACCAATGCCCAAACAAGATTATAAGTCACAGCTATAGTTATAAAATATCATTATATTTAAATATATTAAGTACGCAAGGACAAGATTCAGCAATAGGTACAAAATTATTTTTATTAAAATAAAGAATAGAAAAAAATCAAATAGTATGCACTAGAACCGCAACAGCATCACAGATGCATTGAAAAAAAAATATTCAGAAACCTTATATTGTCACACGATAGTAAAAAAAACTTAAACCGGATCTAATTAAAATTTGGCAACTATGTCAAAATAATAACCTCACCCCCTCAAAAAAAAATGAAGGGCAAACTCCCAAATAAACGTACCTAAAAACCACCTAAGGGAAGTTTCAATAGTTATTAATCATTAAAAAAACTATGTAACAAAGGCCAAAATATAACCGATGAAACCTAAACTAAACTCAAACCACGAGTAGTGAAACCATGTGACAAAAAAAATCGTTGGGCGCCAGTGTTATGCCAAACTTTGGGATTAAAAAAATATTATTCTTTGCTCCCTTATCGCTATGCCATAAGGCTATCAGGTCTAGCTCAGTACTGGAGTGGGTTCGGGGTTTCTGAATATTTACCCTCCGGTGAATACGCTGTAGGCCCAGTGCATACGCTAAGTAATGAGCGCCAGGTAATTTTATTTTAAAATGGAAAATGGTGTTAACACAAAAAAATTACCAAAAAATCAGATATATATAATTTTAATTATTAATTATAGGTATATACAAGGAGGTATATACATAGTATTTAAGAAAGAAAAAAAAATACTATACTAGTAAATGGAAGTTATTCTTACAATATTAATTTTAATTATTAACTTAGGTATATAAAACAATATAATCAAAAGAAATGAGAAAATGGTAGGTGATTCATACAATATTAATTTTAGTTATTAAATTTAGGTATATAAAACAATATAGTAAAAAAAAAATGAGCAAATGGTGGTTATTTGTACACTATTAATTTTAGTAATTAAATTTAGGTATATAAAACAATATAATCAAAAGGAAATGATCAAATGGTGGTTATTCGTACACTATTAATTTTAGTAATTAAATTTAGGTATATAAAACAATATAATCAAAAGGAAATGATCAAATGGTGGTTATTCGTACACTATTAATTTTAGTAATTAAATTTAGGTATATAAAACAATATAATCAAAAGGAAATGATCAAATGGTGGTTATTCGTACACTATTAATTTTAGTAATTAAATTTAGGTATATAAAACAATATAATCAAAAGGAAATGATCAAATGGTGGTTATTCGTACACTATTACTGAATCAGTCCACGCAATATCTTAAATGGTAAAGAAAAATATAAGTAAAAATTGATTTCTTTTTTTGAAACGCTGGGAGTAGACCAAACCTAAATTAACCCTTAATGAGCACTGTCTTGATTGATCAATCTTGCAGCTTTACAGCAATGGGGGTAATTTATATCAAAAATCTATTTAAAATCTATTTTTATATCGATAAATCGTTGCTTATTTGATTAAAAAAAAATATGTTATTTACATTAACGAACCAAAATATTTAAAAAAAAAAAAAAAAGTTGCAATATTTTTGTTTTATGACTTAGCTGTGTTGGATGATGGATGGTTTTCTGGCGGGACTGCAGGGTCTGTAACAAACCACCAGACTGCTTTGGGGTAGGTTCAACGGTTTTGTAGTGGGACTGCAGAGTCTGTGACAGCCACTAGACTGCTTCGGTGAAAGGACTCATTAGCAGATCCACAGGGGACAACTGTTCGTAATGACCCTTCTTATACTGGTCTTCGCTTAGCCAGGTACAAATACCCCTGGGAAGAAAAACAACCCTAATTAATATTCAGATTTGGCACTCTGCCACTTATCCGAGTGAAATTAAATTTTAAAGTAATGAAAATTGTGCTTAGAATCACAAAAAAAAATCTGCACATGGCCTGACATAACCTTAATAAAAAAATCCTAAACCCTAGTCTCTCTAAAAAAATGATGAATAAAAAAACTGTACTTAGGCAAGGAAAGAAAAGAGATGCATACCTTTTGATACAAAAAGGGGCTCCAAATGCCGATTTGGTGCTTCCAGGCTGGCTTGGCCTGATGGTCACGTGGCCCAAGGTAGAATTTTATCCCGAAAAATTCGGATATCTTGTCTGAAACTAACTAGGAAAACTTCACACACTTCCAGACGAAGAATTTTCTTCTGCAGTGCTTTCAAAACCCTTAACAAAAGGAAGGTTTATAAAAAAAAACCTGCTACAAGCACTGAGGTTCTACCAGGTGGAGAGTTCTCGGAAGCTGGCCAAAAAGTGAGATCGTGAGAATCTTCTTACCAAAAAAAAAAAAAAAAAACCCTTTTTTTAAACCCGCCATAACCAAAAAAACGATGGTACTGTCAGATTCAAGGTCTGTCGGATCTTTATGGGTATTTACACCGAACAGTTCTGGTGCACCCAGATTGTAACCTAGGAATAGTTGCAATGTAGCAAAAGTAGAGAATGGATGAAAGCGGTCATTCGACATTTTTGTCGCCGACAAGGTTATCGAGACGCGGCATAAAATTAGGGTTTATAACCGAAACTAGACCTTAAAATTTCAGCACATAACAAGTTTTATCATAATATCTTACATGGGCTCAGCCAAGTATAGGCAGGGGATGGCAGCTTCCCCTCCCCTAATTGGATGTGGACAATATTAATCATTAACCTGTAAAGTACGAGCCATCGATAATTAATTCGTCGGTCAATCAACTGAATTCGCAAAAAACATAAATGAACTTCAAATATTTTTTTATTTTTATTCATAAATAAATTAACCTTTAAAAATGCTACCTACAAAAAAAAACAAGAGTCACATAATACTTTTTAAAATAAGTACATTTAACTAATAAGTTATATAAAAAATTAGGGTAAACGGTTTTATTGTACAAAAAGCTAAAATAAAATTAGTCCTAGCTACCAGATCGCACAAATCTTTTCATCAATCTGGGGTATTACATACCAAATAGACAAATATTAAAATTGTTGGACACTTAAATTTTTTATCATAATGTTTACTAGGCCCAACGGTTTTATTATTTATCTGATCAATACTCCAGATTGATGAGAAGATTTGTGCGATTTGGTAGTTAGGACTTACCGAATTATTTTTTAGCTTTTAGTACAATAAAACCGTTTAACATAAAAAAATATACTGGTTAAGCAAATAGCTATGGGGATATCGGCCAGTAAAGCAACAAAAAAGGTTGTATATGACTAATCCAATCAGAAATGTTTACATGTAGGTGTTCACGTTAGATTGTCTGTTTTTCTCACATTTGCTATGTGTTATGTCTTTAGCTGATTCTGTATACAGGGTGTCCAAGAATATGTGGGAAATCTCTCGGATTCATATATAATGTGACAAGTTCATATAAAATATTTTCCTAAAGTCCCCAAAAGATGCCACTGAAAATCGGTTTTTCTTGAATAACTTTTATATCACTTGGTATAAGGAAATAATTTTTTAATATGATAAATACCAGTTAGGACTCCTTAAAATGGTATACTTGTAAAACATTTGCCTTCCTTAGTTTGCCAGGGGCGAAATAACCCTTACACAATGGTACTACTTATTTTTACACCCTGTATAATAAAGGAATAAAAATATAATAAAAGGTAGTCCTGTTCGATATCGATGAAGTGAAGCGTTTTTGAGAAAGACAACATTTTGATTAAATAGGGTTGTATTTAATAATTTTGTTTGTCGGTTCGAAATGGGCTCCCTTTAATTTTATGCATTCCCGAGCTTTAATTATCGAAGATAATGGTACCCGCCACAATTCTGCAACACTATTTTTTAGTTTCGTGAAAATAAAAAAATATATAATTTTTTTAATACCATTTTCAACAGAATCACCTATTGTTTTTAGATGTTCTCACTAAACAAAAACCTATTTTTGTCAAAAACGATTTAATATATCGACATCTAACAGTAGTACCTTTTTTTTAGCTAAGGATTTAAGCAACCCAAAAATACTTATATCATTTCTTTATTCTACAGGGTTTAAAACTAATTAACACTATTGTGTAAGAGTTAGTGCGCCCCTGGCGAACTAATCAAGGCAAAGTTTTACAAGGGTACTATTTTAAATAGTCCTTACTTGTATTTTTATTATATTAAAAAATGACTTCATTATACCAAGTACTTTAAAAGTTATTCAAGAAAAACCGATTTTCAGCAGCGTCCTTTAAGGGCATATATCTCAGTAAAGAGGGGCTTTAGGGAAAAAAATTATAGGAACTTGTCATATTATTTTTACGTGTTCTATATGAATCCGAGAGATTGTCCACATAATCTTGGACACCCTGTATATATAATTTATTTTCAAGTTTTAAGTTTTGTTGTTTATTGATACTGCTCATTCTTATCAAGTTTATTTAATGCCTCACCATATCTAACCAGAACTAACCAACGATTTTATATTGAGGTAGTTGCGAAAAATACGTAATTCGCCATTTTGTGACGGCGTAGGCGGCCGTCTTGGATTTTAATTTTTTCATAGTGAAGTCTAGTCTACGAATTAAGCCCTTTCATTTGATACCCATATTAAGGTACTTGTGAAAAAAATATGAAATTCGCTATTTTGTATCGGCAGCCATTTTGGATTTACAATCAAAAAGAATGTATTATATTGTATTGTCATCAAGATTAAAAGTTTGTACCAAATTTTAGATCGATCGGTCGTCAGGAAGGGGGTCAAATTATAATAACTAGATTTGATCCAAATAAATATTAAACACTAAATAACAAATAAAAACAGGCCAAGTTAAGTAAAACCGTTAAAAAAGAAATAAATGAAAGTTTTAACTAAGTACCTATAACAACCAAAAGAACTACATGGTGATTTTTTACTGTAAAATTTAATATTATTGATATAAAATGACCATGCCAAGAAATGGTTTTTATTTATTTACGCCAAAACAGTACATTAAATGAAAAAAAATCAAAAGATCAAACTTGTTCCAAACTAAATGTAAACTTTAAAAACTATTTTTATTCAGGAAAAATGCATTGGCGTAACATTTTTTATTTAAAAAATATTTACCTTAAACTTCTCATGGACGACACTAGTAAATTTTTTTCTTGTATGCCGAAGAATGTTTTCAAATGCATAGGAGACGATTTCCACTTTTTTTTTAAATATCTAAATTGGTATCAAAGTTATTATAAAAAAATAACACTCTGTAGTTTAAAAACTAAAAACTTTTAGAACATATGTTCATATGAAGTTTTTTCTCATTTTTATTGCAGAATAAGTCCCTCAAGTTTGTCGGATAAGTTGTGAAACACCCTGTAGATGAAAATATAATATTTTTTATAGCTGGACTTAACAGTTAGGTCATAATAACTTTACTTATAAATTATGTAAAGAATTTTCTTAAAATGTTTTAATTTTGTTGAAAACTGACCAAAAATATGTAAATTCAGATTTTTTAAGGAAACACCAAAAACTTGTCCAAAGGTTTTGAAGGCACTAGTTTTGCACCCAAAGATATAGCTCTAGCGTTTTATAGTGGCCTATGGGCTTACGATGGCTGGTAAGTAAAAAAATTATATATTTGTTTATGCCTACTAACCTGCATAGTGTGCTGTACTCAACATACGAGGTAACAACGAAGTATTAAAAGATTTTTCTATATCGTTTTAAAACAAGCAACCGCGTTTGCGTAACCTGCAATACAAATGATTTCTTAATTTTTGTCTTATATTTTAGGTCTGCAGTGACCATTGTTACCGAAGAAATAAAAAGGCCAGAAGTGTAAGTAATATCTAAATATTAATTTAATATAGGTACTTGTAGATATATTCGCAACATTTCCGCAATTTTACCTTATAATAGGTTTTTATTTTAATATAATACGGTTATTGTTATTTTAAAAGTATTTAGCTACTTGGTTATTTAAACATTAAGTCCATCCTGCTTTTTCTAAATACTTTTCAAATTTGTTCTTTTTTCCTTTTTTACCCAACTTATACAGGGACACCACAGATTTTTATGCCAAAATATAAGGGTTTAACCAAACATACATACAGTGCATTTCTTCAATGTCCCCTCCCCACTCCGGCTTTATTTTTTGAAAGAATCAATTTAAAAAAGTTAAACTTTTGAGATATGAAATTAATGCATAAAAACTATATTTTAGAGTGAAATTGACAGATGAAAATTTCAAGATGGCGGCTAGTCGCTATCTTGGAAAAAAGTTAAATGAAAGGTGGGTCTTGTGGTATATCATTTTTAAGTTCCTCACGAGTACTTTATAACCTTAGAATATAATGTCAATATCTTTACCTAATACAAAATGGCGGTATTTTAAAAATTTCCTAAATACCTGATTTCGATGACCATATTTCCGAAACCAAACAAGATAGATGTACCTAATGTGGTGTTTTCTTAAAGCTCTTTTAAAGATCTGTTTATTGGTGATACTTATGATAATATACAAGGTACAAAAAAGTATGTATTTTTTAATTAAGCACCCTGTATATAATATTTCCATTAAAAAGACTTCATAAGAGCTTTAAGAAAATACCACACTAGTACATTTAACTTTATTAGTTTTGGAAATATGGCCATCCAAATCAGGTATGTGGGTAATTTTTAAAGTACCGTTATTTTGTAATGGGTGAAGTTATTGAGTTTATATTCTAGGGTTATAAGGTACTTATCAGGAGATTTAAAATGATGTGCCACAAGATCCCCCTTTCTATTTAATTTTTTTCCCAAGATGGCGCCCAGCTGCCATCCTGAAATTTTCATCTCTTAAGGAGGAGATACCTGTAAAATTGCATTTTTTTGTCATTATATGTTAGTATAGTCCTTTAAGAACACGTCATTAAAATTTTAGAACTTAATTTTCAGTATTTTTTAAGTTACAGAGTATAGGTTACTAAAATCAATGAATTTTTACGTACCTATTCAAACTATAAACGCGTTTTTTTCAAAACTTTATATTGAAATTGGCGGGCACAATAACTTAAAAAGTTATTGACCGATCTTCCTGAAAATTTGCATACATATTTTTAACAACAGTACTTTCTATGTGAACCCTATTATTCCGAAAATTTTTCGATTTGTTTAAGCAAAAGCGATGGAAAAATTGAGCCAAAAAGTAATTCTATTTTTTTAAGCATTGTATTTCTCGGATTTATTATTTTTTTAACTTTTTTAGGTTAACTGACAAACTATGACATTAATAAATACAAAAAAAAAATAGTGTTTGATTTTCAAATCACTAGAACCGATGCTAGGGTGCCCGCCGATTAAAAAGTCTCTCTGCGACCTTCCTAAAAAAATTAGCGTACAGCCGCAATTTTGAATAAATAAAATTGGAAAATTATCGTATATTATTCTAATATTTGACTAAACTACATACCAATTTTTGAAAATATATAAAGACTTTTTCATTTAGAAAAAAATCATATAAATCAATGAAAATTTAAGCATTTACAGGTATCTCCCCTCTTAATTGCATTCTAAAATATAGTATGAATTTCATATCCCAAACCTTTACTTCTTTAATTTGATCCGTTCAAAAAATAAAAGGGGGAACATTAAAGAAATGTGCTGTATATATTTAATAGTTAATAATAAGAAAAATACAGGACCTTAAAGTGAAAAAAAAAACACTTCTTTAAATATTTCTAAAAGTTCGCAACGTTTTTGTGCGCACTAAACAACTTAAACGCGAAAATCTCGAAAATTGTTAAATTGTTAGTCATAGCGATTTTTATACAGTTTAGTTTTTGTGTAAAAACAGGGCCGTATTAACTGTTTAAGGCGCCCTAGGCTAGAGTTCCCGAAGCGCCTATTTTCCACCAAAAAATTTTTTAAGAGCACAAAAAAAGGTTGTTTCCTCCGTAATACCTATTTTGAGTGCCAGGCGCCTTACTTCCAAAATTAATTAATCACCAAAAATCCCCACTAAACCTAAATTTTTTTAAAAACTCCCTGTCTAACGCCTATTCCTCCCCTGTCTGGCGCCTATTTTTTCATGGCGACCTAGGCTCTAGCCTAACAGCCCAATGCATAATACGGCCCTGTCCAAAAGCAAGGCAAAAAGTTTACTGTGTTTCTTACATGGTACCTAAAGGGCAGGCAGAGCTGTCACAAATACTATGAAAAAGTAGTTCAAATACTAAATACCAATTACCAGTTATTATGTACTTTAAGTACCAATTACTAAGTACTTTCAATTAAAAAGTATTTCCAATTTCAATTACTGTAGTTAAGTAGTTGATTTTTCCAAGTACAGTAATTCAAATACTTGGAGAGTAGTTGAAATACTTGTAAAGTATTTGAAATACCATATTGTATTTGAAGTACATTTGAAGTACTAAATCAATCATTTCGTGTTTAAATAATGATCGATCTAGACGGACTGTAATATTTTTATGGAGGAAGGAGTTCGCATACAAAAATACATTTTTGGGAAAGCATATTTGGCAATAAAATTATATACCTATGATTTGACTTTTTATCATAAAACAACAAATTTAATCATAAGCTGTAAGCTGGTGTGCTCGAGGGTTGGATTTCACCATAAGCTGAGCCCCTATTTTAAAACTTTTTCGTATACGAACGATGATGTATTTCCTATGTTTCAACATACGAAATCTGCCATTCTCCGTCTACGAACATGATGCGAAAATACGGACCCTAAACTGGTAGTGCTGTCTTCGAAGGTACGCTCCGACTATCGATTCACTTTCTAAATAAAAAGGTTCATTTTATAAAATAAAAATTTATTCTGAAAAATAAGATTTTTATTGAAATGAAAAGAAATACAACAAAACAATAAAATGCAATGTATGCAATTCGTATGTGAAGTATCTTTTTTGACTTATCTGACAAATTTTGCATTCGTTAAAAAGCTCACTTTACACACTTGTATAATAACTATTTAAATTGGGCATTTAATAGATAGCCACAGATAATTAAGCAAACAGATTTTTAAAATTGTAAACTGGTTGTTATAAGTAATTGTGTCAAATTAAAAAAATAATAAAAGTACCTAGCGTGAAATAAAACATAAAAATTACTTGACTCTATAGAGTCTAGGGAGAGCAGAAATCACGAAGTTATCTCGTAAACAAAATAATTAACAAAATTTTTAAGACGAAATTTTTGAAATGTATCATATTACATAATAAATGCATTATATATCATATACAAGACATAAACTTACCTTTTCCTTTTTTATTTTTTACATATAAAGCACATACACAAATTAATACTGGTTTGTTTCACCCTGTTCTTAATTAGTTGCGTTAAAATAAAACAATAGATAGTACAGACGCAGTAATCATCAAATAACTGGTCGAAAGCATAGCCACACGTTCGTCGGGGTCCGGGCGGCTTCGATTCAATTTTATACTTGTTAACACTTGAAAAGTTAGGGGTTTTTGGAAATAAAAAGAGTATTTGAACTACTTCCTGAGTATTTCAATTACTTTTTGGGGTATTTCAATTACTTTAGTATTTCAAATAAAATACCTTGTAATTGAATTATTTTTTGGTAAATTCAAGTACCAAATACAAATACTTAATGCTAAGTATTTGAAGTATCAAATACAAATAACCAAAAAAAAAGTATTTGAAGTAAAGTATTTCAAATACTCGAAAGTAATTGAAATACATTTTTCAAGTATTTTACTTGAAATACTGACAGCTCTGGGCAGCAGGCATAAAATTTACATCGAATCTAAATAGTTAATGTTAAAAAACCATTAGATACCGAGTTTCATTACAATATTCAAAACGTATCAAGGCTTATGAAAATACATTTAATATGTATTTTTTACTTAAGGGTCCTGTATCTTCCTTATTATCAACTTTAAATATAGGGTATGCTTGATTAAACATTACCATTTTGGCATAAAGAATCCGTTAATTTTTTGTTACATTAAATAGTGGACATCCTGTTTTAATGCATAAAACATAAAATACCTGCATATATTGTTGTTGGTAAAGGGGTGGGCTAAAGGAGGTAATTTGACCTCCGCCCCAGAAATGCATAACTTTTTTCGTGATTTTTTAGATGCAATTTTTGTAACACCATATTGTTTGTTAATCTGATTTACCTTTGAATATTTTAAAAAGTTTAAAGTATATGTCTACAAGGTTAAAGCATAATGTTTAAAATTTAACTTTAAATCGGCACTTTGTATATTTATTTGCAGAAATATTCCTAGAAGTATAGCCATAAGCGTACCGATAGTTACCACCTTATACGTATTCATGAACATTGCTTATATGACTGTGCTTTCTATACCAGAAATGATAAGTGCAAAAGCAGTGGCAGTTACTTTTGGAGAACGGGTTTTAGGACCTTTGGCCTTTGTTATACCTTTGGGTGTGGCACTAAGTACTTTTGGATGTGCTCTAAGTATTCAGTTTGGTGTTACAAGGTAAATATTTCATTAACTTTTGTACACAACAGTGGCGCAACCAGCCTTTGATTTTTGGGCGAATTAAAACCCTGTTTATAGACTATATTTGTCGAAAAACACTAATATATTTTAAATGTTCAATAATTTTGGAGAAAGGCTTATCGCCGTCTTGGGAGGCTAGGCCCCCTAACTGCGCCACTGGTACACAATTAACGTGTAAAGCCGGCTACAGACGTCATGTCAAGGTTTGGCAAATGTCCGTTTGCTCAAACGTTCCCGCATTCTGTGTATGCAAAAGAGGTATGTTTTGCAAACCATATGGCAAAACAAAGCCAACGTTGGGTTGCGGAAACCTTTGAGCGAACGGACATTTGCCAAGCCTTGGCATGTCGTCTGTAGCCGGCTTAATGTTCCCCTATCTTTGCTGTTAGATACACTGACAAGCAAAAAATTTAGCTTAATTTGAAATAGCAATGTTTTTTGTTATGTTCCGTTATGAGTTTATATTATTTGAAAACTGCAATTTTTTCTAATATACAGGCCCAAAATAGGTTGGTTTTAACCGGATTTATACAGAACACTAAAAATAATAAACATAAACAAGTTCTCTATTTTTTTTATACAGCACCCTTTATAGAGATATTATGTGCTCTTAAAGAAGAAGAAAAATTCTACATTTAATATATACGGTAAGTTTTTTTCGATGTTGAGTAAAGGGATCTCAGAAACCGCTGCAGCTACAAAGATGGTTAAATATGGGGAAAGAATTGCAGTTTTTAAAGCTTAGTTTAAATTATTTTTGTTTCTTTCAAAAAATCATGGCTAACTACATATTTTAAAAATGCCGTTTTTTTTAAATATTTTTTCCTCTGTAGCTCTGTTAATACTTCAAATAGAAAAAAAGTGTAAATAGAAAACTTGTGGATATGTATCTTCCCACATACCTTATACTTTCGTGGTACTACTTAAATCAAAAACCATTATTATGACTCCACGAGTAATTCTGACAAAGCAACAAATCTACATTTAAAATGAAATTTGTGTTATTGCCTAGGAATTAAAACAAACATTAATAAGAAATTGCTGGAATTCAACGGGGCATAAAGCCAATTAATTAAATTACATTGTAGTTAATGTAATTCTACTCCAAAAATAGCAACTCTCTTAGCTCCTGGCAGTTCTTGAACCTGATGTATGTCTAACTATACGTATTCCAAACTCATACCGGGTAGACAGACCATATCAAAATCATGACAGGAAACAATTATAATTGATAAGATATCTTAAAAAATAAATGAATTAGCATCTATTAGACTATGATTTACAGTTTTGCAAACATATGATCAGAAAATCACAATAATCATAAAGAAACCTAAGTAGGGGGAATATGGGAATTCATCATCACTCCGTCCCCCGGAGGGAAGTGACTTATTATCCAAATATATTTGACGTTACAAGGATTCTTAAGCGATGTTATATTTAGGACGTGGCAATTATAACCGACCTGTTACTAACAATCCTGCTTCTTACCGGCCTGTTCCTTACCGGTCTGTCCGGCGTCCTGTTCCTAATCAACCTGTTTCTAACCCACCTGTTTTAAACCAAGTTGTTCCTAACCGATTTTGACGTTGCCCAAGGTTCTTTCTGACGTTAGAGATATTAGCATCATAATAGTCCCAGGGCCAGTAATGAAATGGGCTTCAGGATAAGAACACATTTAAAACCTTTTAGGGGGTTTCTTTGGATGAGTCTATCACGAAAATTCATACCGCCATATATGAAAGCGGCGGAGGTCGGACTGAGCGAACGCGTAACTTTTTTGTCAGACAAGTTTACTACAGTGTAACATGCAATTTTTTAACATTTTGCCAAAAATGGTCATGAAACCATAAGAATCAAACACATGTTTCGAGTATCGGACTAGGCCGGTTACGTGACTGTAACCCTTACGATTTTTGGCATATATAAAAATTGTATTTAAAACATTGTGGTAAACTTGTTCGACAAAAAATGACGCGTTCGCCTAGTCCGACAACCGCAACATTTGACATTGGCAGGCTGGGTTAAAGGGCCACTGCTATATATGGCGGTATGAATATTCGTGGTAGACTCGTCAAAAGGAATCTTTCTAAAAAGGTTTTAAAAGTGTTCTTATCATGAAATCCATTTCAGTACTGATCCAAAGACTATAAGCTCCCCGGGGGCACGGAGTGATGGTGAATCCCCATAACCAGAACTAACCTACATTTTTGCTTTTAATTTAAAACAAAAGGTATTAAAGTAAGCTCAAAAAATATAAGATCATTATACTATATAAGACAATTTTTAAGACCAAATCATTCTTTATTTTCTTATAGTATAATAGTAAATGCTAAAAACATAATATATTATAATAATCTTATTTCAACATCAAGTACTGCAAGTAAAGAATGTTGGACAATAATAAATAATTTAAGAGGAAAAATATTTTTATTTCAATTAAAACATTAATTTCAAGAAATACTTTAAATTCTTTTTATTGTTCTGTAGCTAGTAATGTATTAAAATACATTCTTCAGTATACAAACTCTTCTAATTATATGGAAAATATAAAAATTTAAAATTCAAGACACATTTAATTTTGTTCCAAGATATATTCTTCGAAATCAAGAAGAAAACTTCTTTTGGATTGGACAAATTATCAATAAAAATATTTTCATGTCTTTCTAATAATTGTTTAAAAGCATTAGTGAAAGCAATAAATATTTCATTTGCTAAAGGAGAATTTCCTAAATATTTAAAATGTGCTTTAATAATACCAATACACAAAGGACGCGATGTTAATCGATGTTAATAACCCATCCAATTTTAGACCGATTTCTTTATTATCTACCTTATCTAAAATTATTGAAAGAATTGTTAAAAAAGAATGATTTGTTTTTTAAATAAATATAAAATTTTAAATATAAAACAATTTGGATTAAAAAAACAAAAGAACCGATAATGCTATTTTTTTATTTTTTGAAAATTTATATTTAAATCTAAATAATAATGAAGTTTGTCAACTTAAATGGGCAAACATCGGGAGCTAAATGAATTACGTCTGGTGTACCACAAGGTTCTGTATTGGGAACACTTTTATCTTGTTATATATAAATGGTTTAGGTTCAGTTAAAATTAATGGCGAATTTACAATATCTGCAGATGATACCACAATTTTGTGGCATAATAAAAATGTAAATGATTTAAACAAAAATATCAAAAAGATATTTTAATAATTAAACAATGATGTGATTCAAATTTATTTTCTTTTAACATAAATAAAAAAGTATATTGACATTTAGGTGTAATCTTCATAATATCACTTTAAATAATGAAATTATTAATAATCCTTTATTTACTAAATTTCTTGGTATTTATGTAAATAAAAACCTTAATTTTTCAGAACATATTGAAAATGTATGTAAAAAAATTAGCTCAGGTTGTTTTGCTCTTAAAATTCTTTCTACTGAACTTCATTTTCCACTACTGAAAACTAGTTATGTGGCATTAATTGAATCAATAGAGAATTATTGCAAGTTGCCTTATTAAGCTCGGGAATTATTAATACCGGCCCTATTTAAATAGTGCTTGTACCCATAATTTAGAGTTATTGCAAATCATGTTGACCTAAAAAAATTTTAGTAGTTTTTCTTTATTGTTTTGTGTTGTAGGGTTTTGTTTTACACAACTACAGAAATACATTTGAAAAAGCACGGTTTTTAAGTATTTTTACTTCTAAAAACTTATCGATTTTGTGAAGTTAAAATAAGACCAAAATAAGGCACGACCTAAAACTGACATAAATAAAGCCGGGCACTATACTTATTAGGGGAGTCCTTATCCTACCATGCATCTGCGCAAGCTCAGATGTCAAAATAAGGCCGGTATTATTAATGCCTGGCCTTATTTCACTGTGCAATAATTCTCTAATATTAGGATATGGTATTTGTTTCTGGGGAAACTCTGGTCAAAATCTGTTAAGCTCAGATTTAATTTTGCAAAAAGAGCTATAAGAACTATTTGCAAAATCAAATCTAGGTAATCTTGCAAATCTTTATTTATTAAACATGAGATATTGACACTGACATCTATTTTTATATTGGAAACTGTTTGTTTAATATTTAAAAAATATTGGTGTAATTATAATAAAAATTATTTATATAATTTTAGAAATAACTCCTGCATTGATCTACTTATACCACATTCAAATGTGATTAAAAAATCTATAATTTATGAATCAAAAAAATATTTAATTATTTACCAAATTTTATAAAAAATATTAAAAACATTAAGAAATTTAAAAAATATGTAAAACAATTTTACTTAAAAGAGCGTATTACAATTTAAATGAATTTTTCGAGGATATATTTCCCTAAAAGGTATTTCTTTTTTTACTATTATATATTTTTGTATGTATCTGTCTATGTTGTATATGTATATAAAATTTATTGTTTTGCTTTGTCTACAAAGATATCTAAATATTTTTCATGACAATAAAGCTCATTATTATTATTATTATTATTATTATTATTATTATTGTATTTTCTAAACGTTTTTTTCGACCTAATTTTCGTTTAAATTTGTTAACAATAAATATTATTTAGACACTACTAAACGTATTTTATTTGCAGATTATGCTATGTCGCAGGTCAAGATGGTTTCATGTTAGAAAGCTTCTCCTACGTGCACCACAAAAAGCTAACTCCATCACCTGCCGTTGTCTTTCAAGGAATCATAGCTTTCTTGTTTATTGCCAGTGGAGATATTGTGCAACTTATAGAATTCGCTAGTTTTCTAATCTGGATGGCATACGGAACTGCCATGGTATCACTGATAGTTTTAAGGAAGACCATGAAGGATGTACCTCGACCATATAAGGTAAAGTTATGGTACCAGTAAAATACAGTTTTAGTCAGGTAATGGCCTGGAATGTAAAACGCTGGGTCGTTAGGCGCACAACCGACGTGAGGTGGGTTTGAATCCTGCTGCGGCCAAATACTTATTTATAAATTGGTCAAAAATTTAGTGGTTAGCTCAACAACAGACGGACAAAGTGCAAAATGTATTGACGCTGAAGCCCACTAAAGGACCAGGGCGCCGAACATACTTTTCCGTGTCCTGCGCAACCGTAGACATATGGACTCCACTCAGTTGGAAGGTTCGATGGTCCCCCTGGATCGTGGTCTTAAGTTGTCGCACATAGAGCCGTGGTTCGGAACCAACGTTAAGCTGTAGGTTTCGCCTGGCTGACATTACCCAGACGTAAAAAGACACCCTTTCTGTATAAGCTGAGCGGCTCTATTCTAAGGTCTAAAGTCTCAGATACATTTTGGATTTTAAACGACAAAAAAACATATTTCCATAAATTTTAAGGAAAATAAAGTATTTTCTTAAATATTCGCCATTTGGTTGTGACATTTCTTTAGCGCAAAAACAAAATGGCCGATTTTCCATTATAGGGCAACTTTGTTATTTTAAATGAAACACCCTGCTATTTTTTTTTATATTCGTAAAATTAAAGACAATTATAGTTTCTCTAACTATAATTGTCTTTGGTAAAATTCAATATTTTTCCTTTTTAAAATTGTAACATAAGCTATAGTTATTTTCAAAAATAGTAGATTTATTGATCTCTAAAAAATTAACTGCATGGCAATTAAGAGTATTATTTGACAATGAAAATTTGTTACATACAAGCAGTGGCGACGCGATGCCAGCTTTTTAGTTTTGAGATGGCCAAGGGTGGACGAAAATTTTGAGGGGTGGCAAAGATAGTTTTTGACAATAATACATTTTGAGGACAAAAAAAGGTTCTCACCCCCACAAATCATCACCATTATTGCTTATACATATGTCCTCCAAAACAGGTTTGGAGAGCAAAGAAACAAATCTTACACGTGTTGTATTTCTGCTTCTTACCTTTATATGCGGAAAAAAAATACCAAAGCTATACGTTACCCATAAAATAATAGTTGCAGTAGGCTAGATTACTTTTTAAAAAATCTTTTTACTTCGACGGGACGGAAATCTACATACTTCAAATATGTAATGTCAATCAATGATGACGTTTGTCAAAGTCAATTAACAATACAAGACAATGTGATACCATAGTAGACTTAACGTCAATAGTAAAAAAGCCACGGCGTCATCAGTTCTGTCTCACTTTCAATTAGTTTCCTTTTTGCACACTATTTAAACGACGCGCTTAGACAGCAATAGTTAATTGCCATCCTTATTTTTATGACGCTTGTGGCTTTTTACTATTGAATAGATCTTTAACGTATTATACCGAGATTAAATTATAAAAATGTTTGTTTTTATTAAACTAAAAAATTAATATTTTATGCTATCTAAAACGAAAATTAGAGAATTATTTTGGTCGGGAAAAAAGTATATGCAACTTTTAGGAAAAGCATATTTCCGAACACTTGGTAGTTGGTGGACTCGGCTAAAGCCAAACTTTTTCATCGTCCGGCCCGAAAATACATATATCGGTTTTTTCACACGTTACACAATATATTATTGTTAATATTGTGATAACCTATAGTTTAAACTTTTAAAACGGACAGAGATAGTACCGCTCGAAACGTTGTATGAATAAATGAAATGAAAGTCCGAAACTCTTCTTTTAATATTAGTATATAGTTTGTACCGTTTTTTTTAACTTTATAGGTAGCAAATTTTCATTGTCATATAATACTCTTCGGGTAGACACTCACCCTGAATTATTTGTTATTAGTGCCTGATTAACCTATAAGAAAATTAAGCAATTACTTAGGGCATTACGTTGTGGGAGGCACCAGAAAGAGTAAACAAGCAACAAAATGCATTTTGTGTGTATTTTAAAAAGGTGAGGACCTTTTCTTGGCTTTTCATAAATTTTAAACACAAAATAAATTCTTAAAGGTAGCATAGCTAGAGGGCCCCACAGAAGTGGATTGCACTATTTGTTAAAATTGATTTTGAAAATCAATCAAGTTTGTGAGATGAAATTATATCTACCGCTAAAGAAAAGACAGAACTATTTTCTAAATAATTTGCTGCCAATTCAACCCTTGACCCTCCCGTAAATCATCAAATTCCAACTATTGCCCCAGTTCCTCATATAATGTCAGATATTATTTTTAACGTAAAACATATTAAGCGTATCCTTTCTTCTTTGAACACCAAGAAATCGTCTGGGCTGAGGGCATACCAGCAGTCATGTGTTCCAGGACTTGCACCCGTCTTAACTCGGCTCTTTTGAATTTATTACGACACAGGTATTTTTCCGGAGAGCTTAAAAGCTGCACGTGTTTAACCTATTCCCAAGAAAGGATCTAAATCTCTTCCGTCTAACCATAGACCAATTTTGCTTTTCTCAGTTCTTTGTAAAGTAATGAAAAAATTCATTAATTTACAAATCCTTAAGTATTTAAAAAATACACAAAATTTTACATGACAGGCAGTATGGATTTCGCCACAAAAGATCTACAGCAGATCTTCTTTCCTTCGTATCACACTGCTGGAATAAGTGAGTCCCAGATCCCAGGCTCTTGATATATTCAAAGCTTTTGACCAGGTTTGGCATGTCCCGCTTCTTAATAAACTTCCCTCCTAAGGTCTTTTAACTAAACTCTGTACTTGGCTCTCTAGTTATCTTTCTGATCGACGTATTTCAGTTATTGTGGATGGCCGCTCTTCAAGCTAATACCAAGTAAATGCCGGAATATCTCAGGGCTCAGTTCTGGCACCAGCATTGTTTCTTCTTCTCATCAACGACCCACGACACCAATTCCATAGTTTTGCCGACGATAGTA
Source organism: Listronotus bonariensis (assembly GCA_014170235.1). Classification (NCBI taxonomy): domain Eukaryota; kingdom Metazoa; phylum Arthropoda; class Insecta; order Coleoptera; family Curculionidae; genus Listronotus; species Listronotus bonariensis. The sequence goes on from JACEGR010000076.1 coordinate 198,181, forward strand.
CTCTTCACTCCAGTTTTCAGGTTACCAAACCAATCTCTAATTCTTGAGGGCGTCACATTTAAAAATAACCTTAACTGGCATAAACACATTGTATCTATAGCCACGGCAACTTTGAAAACGCTTGAATTTTGCTTTCGAGCCAAAAAGTATTTTTCCCCTTATAATTTATATACAATTTGTATCAAATCCGACCTCCCTTGGAATATTGTTTTCATACCTGGGCATGGCGTCCCCCACAACCCTTAGCATTTTTGATTTCATTCAAAGAAGAGCTGTTCGCCCATTAATTATCCTTCACTTACAGAAAGGCTTTCCTCTCTTGCTCATCGTCGGGCTGTGGAAGATTTATCGCTTTTTTATAGGTACTTCCATGGCTTCTGCTCTAAAGAATTGTCCAGTATAATTCATCCTGTCACGGTTCCCAACAGAGAAACTCGTGGTTCCGCACGTATGCATCTCTATTCTGTACAACTGGACAGGCTCCGAACTTCCCACTTTCTTCGTTTTTTTTTATCCCTAGAGTTTCTAAAGTGTGGAACCTGCTGCCCGCGGAGGTCCCGTATCAACAAACTCCCTCTTACCTCGCTTAAGACACCCACGGTACGTTAGTATTTAGGCTTTAAGCCTTCGTGGAGTGTCCAAAGATAAAAAAGAATCAACCGATTTTTTGTATAAATTGCCTATTGTTCCAATAAACTTTTATAAAATTTTCGTGATACAGGTTCAAGTGTCGTAATTAACTATCTTATTTAAAAAAAAAAAAATTTCAAAAATTAAAAATAACTTTTTATAATAATATTCTACACTGTGTTAATTTTCCAGGTCCCATTATGGATTCCGGTCTTTATACTTCTTGTAGCAATATATCTGAGTGTCACTCCAATAGTCACGGACCCAGATCCCATGTACCTTTTTGCTTTGGGTTTTACTTTGTTAGGCGTTCCCTGTATACTACTGGTTCATCTATAAGGGACGCAGGCCCACCAGATTCATGAGTAAGTTTCACCTTAAAGGTACATTTTTAGATGAGAAAAAATTTCTGAAATATAAAAATTAAATCAGAAAAACTATTAAAGAAATAAGTTATACTAGATTTTTACCAATTAACATAGTAAAATCATTTAATATCAGTACTGACATGAGCATTTAGGTTTTTGAACAGGTGATGAAAACAACAATAAGAAGATGTTCTCAAAAACAACATTTAGATCGTTGCCATACATCTGGTCATGAACATGCAAAGGATAGCTACGTGACCCTTAAAAGAGACTGACATATGACCACCCCTACCTTATCTAACCAGCAAATAACCATCATAATTATAATAATTTTAAAATTGATAACAATATAGAGGGTGTTTATTAACTACGGAACCAAACTTGAGCGGGTGATTTCTTATGTCTTTTAATGAAAAAAAGTTTCTATGAGCATATGTCCGGAATTGATTTAATTCTAAGATACAGGGAGTTTTTAAAAAACTCGGTATTTTTAAACATCTTAAAAACGCTTTAACTTATTTGGATGAATTTTGGTACTCCTATTTAATGTAATAAGGCCCTTGTAAAGCTCTACCTAGATTAAGATTATTGGGTCCAGTGGCATCTCAATGACCACCGAAGCTAATATTATTAAGAAATAAAAGTACGCCACAGACTTTTTGAAGTTTTAATATATTTTTTTCCGATTAAGCAATTAAAAATACTACTTTTTATCTTTTGTGTAGTAAATAAGGAAAATGATGATAACCGATAAAATACACGTCTGCTCACTTATTTTAGGGCAAATATGTTTATGTTTTTTCTTATTGTTTTTTTACCATGTTGTCTATGCTGACTTTTTATAAGAAATTAAACTAGCTAATTTTTTTAAACGATGCTAGATACGAACAAAATTTTGAAGACTAAAAAGTTGAATTTTTAATTGCCCAATCGGAAAAAATATAAAAACTTAGGGTTTTATAAAAGTGGTGCCACCGAGGTGCCAGTGAACCCAATAATATTAATCTAGGTAGAGCTTTAAAAGCAACATATTACATTAAATAAGTGCACCAAATTTCATCTAAATCCGTTAAAGGGTTTTTAATATATTAAAAAATATCTACTTTTTTAAAAACTTTAACGCCCTATATCTCAGAAATAAAGCAAATTCGAATATATGTTTATAGGAACTCTTTTTCATAAAAAGACATAACATATCACTACCTTAAATTTTGTTCCGTAGTTATGAAACACCCTGTATACGGGTTATAAAAAATACATGATTTACTTTTAAAATGTTTTATTTAACTGTCAATAAATGTTTTAATTTTCTTCTTATTTCTAGATGGATTAACTTACTTGGTTCAAGTTTTGTTTGAGGCAGTACCTCCGGAGTCAACACAAACATAATAAGACAGAAGACTTAGTTGTTAAGTTTTTATATGTTATTTTTTTAATAAAATATAAAAAATGTTTAAAACGGTGTTTTTTAGCTCTTTTATTAACTTTTATATCGCACGGGTTCTTTGATTTATCGCCTGCAGTCATGAACCTTCCTAGCAAACCAATCGGGAGCAGGCAGCAACAATTAAGGAGCTGGAAGGCAGGTTGAATGAGAATGAGCGAAGGATGGGAAGACTGCAGAGTGAACTTAAGAGTAATCTTGATAATTTTGATAAGGTAACCAACGAAAAAGGGAGCTTGAGGAACTAACGAAAAGCATGCAAACTTCTATAGAAACTTTAACAACGGAAAAGGAATACTATGTCAAAGAAGCTGAAAGACTAAACAAGGATCTTTTTGAACTTAAAAACCATATGTCGTTATCAGAGTCTCACCATACCCAGACAGATCATGAGTGTGCATCTCTTATCCAAGTTGCCGATCTTCAAACTTTTATAACAAAAAGTTTAATGAACTGTAGGACCAGATAACAGACATAAGTACAAAGGTGTTATCATTAAATAATAGCGCTCTTTCACCGCTGATTGCTGAACCCCCAATTTGTGTGGATACAGAAAACGCCTTACTATCCACTGAAAACAAGAATAAACCCAAAAAGGTCAACACATCCAAAGACAAATCCAATGGTCCTCTAGCTAAGAAGCCTCAACTTGAAAGTGGTAATCGGGGAAAACAATCACAGATATCCAATTCAATGGGCTATGCACATGCTACTGACGCATTTATTTAAACCTCAATTTGCAAAAGAGTTCTATCCATGGGTCGAGTATTTCCAGTTTTCATCCTTCGGCGGAAAAGAACCACGATTTCCGAGGGGTAGCTCAGAAATTCTGGTATTACATTGGAAGAGTTGCTGCTGACGTGTCTGTGGAATCCATTAAAAACTACATAAAAGAGAAAATTGATATAGCCGATGAAAAGATTATTATTAAACAGCTTAATACTCGAGGAAGCACAAACTCCTTTAAAGTTGGTATTGATGCCGCTTACAAGAATGAACTTATGTGCGACTGCTTTTGGCCACAGAATATAGTTGCACAGGATATTTGATTTTCGGCAAGACAACTTAAATGGTTTAGTGCCGACAGACCAGGACAATAAGAATTTTCGACAACATCGGAACAAACGAAATAGATGGTAGCTGACTCGGAGTTGAAGGGTGCCACGTATAAGGTTATTACAGTTTACTGTCAGAATGTCAGAGGACTTAGGACAAAAACGGATGAAATATTAAGAAGCATCATTGCGTGTAATTACGATATCATCACTCTAACTGAGACATGGCTCAATTCCGACCATGCATCATCAGAGTTAATACCTCCAAATTTTACCGTTTTTCGCAGGGATAGAGCATACGAAGCACTTGATTGTCAGCGGGGTGGCGGTGTTCTTATTGCCGCATCTAACGGACTGAATTCTTCCGTTATTCCTACTCCTGTATGTGTGACATATGAAGACATTTGGGTTCAACTGGTTGCTGAAATTAAGCTGATAGTTGGATGTGTCTATATTCCACCTAACTCATCTCCTGATTGCTATCAGACTTTCTGTGATACATGCGAAAAATTACGGAACAAACATGTAAATCATAAGTTTATAATACACGGCGACTTTAACCTACCTCGAGTCGAATGGACCCTTGAAGATGGTTTGCTTATTCCTACAGAACTGCATTCGCCGCCTATCGATATCCTTATAAATTCAATGTATTTTCTAGAACTGCAGCAAGTAAATAACGTTCAAAACTCTCTAGGCAGAATACTTGACTTGACCTTCGCTGATGATTCAATTTCCCTTTCAGTTTCACTGTCATCACATCCACTACTACCCGTTGATGTTTACCATCCCGCTACAGAAGTCCATATTAACCTTGCACACGTTAAGGCTTTGAAAGAGGAAAACAAAGTCTCTATATATAAATTCCATCAGGCTAGTTATCCTGAACTAAATCGCTTTTATGAGCAGACTGACTGGTCTTTTATGCCAACCATTCCTGATATAGATTCTGTGATTAGTCGCTTTTACAGGGTCCTTTTTGAAGGTATTGATCAGTTTGTACCGAGGAAGACTGTCTTGACCGATAAGTACCCTAAATGGTTTGACAGTGGGCTTCGCATAATGTATCGTTGAGAAGAACAAACTGTACAAGAAGTATAGAAGATCTGGTTTTAGAAGCGATTATGATAGATATTCCGACTATCGGCGTGAGGTCAAGGTGCGGACCGATATATGCTACCTCCTATTTGTTACTAAGGCAAAACACTTGATTCCTCAGAAAATCAAACATTTTTGGTCTTTTATAAATAATCTCAAAAAGGAATCTAACTTGCCAGCTATAATGAGGTTCAAAGATCAGGTGCTTTACAACTCACAAGATATCGCCGAAGCCTTTGCTACTCATTTCGAAGCATCCTACTCAAGCAGTATTGATGTAGACCTAACTGCTGTAGATTCCGCGGATTTGCTGCCACTTTGTCGTCGTACACTTTTGAAAGCGTAAAAGTTCGAAGCGTCCTCACCGAACGAACTATGGTCTTACGGCAATGATTGATAGAATGGTGCTCAACCACAATAGATTGTACTACAACGTTGATATTTTCCAGTGCTCATTGAGCCAGATTAAAAGACGTATTTCGTAAATTAGGATTAATGCTACTTTGCAACTATTTATTTTGTATATATGTATATTTTTAGTTTGTTATAGGATTAACCATTTGGAATGTTTTATTCCGTAGTGTAAAATTTGTTAATAAATAAATAAATAAATAAATAAATATATTGACGCGATATATTCCTTCCTATACAGGGTGAACAAACTTAAGTCGGTACTATTGCTAAGTTCTTTGTTATTGGTGATATGAAGTTGGTTAAATTAGTAAAGTTGTAGTATTTTTTTGCTGATTAACGTGCTGCCAAGAGAAAAATAAATGAACTGGGGTTTTCGATTAATTGCAAAATATGTACTTTTTTTTATGGAACACCCTGTATATTATATTATTACTCAAAAGATCTAGTAAAGAGCTTTTTAAAAAGTCCAACATGTAATATATCCAATTTTTAATAGTTTCGGAAAGATGGCTATCCTCAGGAATTTGATAGTTAACTGGCATTAAAAAAATCATGTATATTGCATCACCATTTAAAATGCTTTAAGAAAATACCAAAGTTGATATGACTATCTCTTATAATTTTAAAAATATTGTGACGTAATATTTTAAATTAAATAGTGGCTACTTTGACGTCACTTGGACAAATGTACCATATGTTATCGCCATCTTCTTGGGGCATAAGACCGGTGAACCAAAAACTAACTTTGCATTTTTAAAAACTAACTTAACTTATTTTAGTACGGGCATACCCCCACTGGGGGTAGCCCGTACGGGGACTTAACTAAAACTTTAACTTTTTTCTTCACTTCACTTCTACTCTCTACTACTTCTAATATATTCTACTTCTTCTACTACCTTCTCTACTATCTCCCTTTTCCAAATTGTGGTGCCCTTAAATATAGAATTAGTGGGTCTTTGTTTTTGTTTAACACGGTTAACATTGTTATTGTTTAAATTTTATTATTATAGGTTTATAATTTTATTGGTTTAAAACCTTGACATATCACGACTTGTTTTGTGTTTTAAAAAAGTTCCAATGTTAAGTAACCTAATTAAAATATATGGGTACTTATTTTAAAATTTCCAAAATGTATACTTTTTATACTAGGTGTTCAAAATATGGCCATCCAAATTTTAAAAAATAGTAGATATTATAATGTATATTTTTTCTTCTACACTAAACTTAGTGCTTAAAGCCTAGAGCTGTAGGTAGATATAATGAAAATTTTTGGATTTGGATGTCCATATTTCCAAAACTATTAGAGATAGATATATCAAATGTGGTATTTTCTTAAAGCTTTTTAAAATATCTATTTAACGGTGATGCCATATACAGTGTGTCCAAGATAAGGATCCTAAGCATGGGAATCTCAGTACCTATTGGAGATACAGCTTAGGTTAAATTAGGAAAAAGTTGTGTTTTTTAAAGCTTATTTACATGCCGTTTAAAAACTTGAAAAATTTTCATGGCCTGCTGAGATATTTGGCTAAAACGAAAATTTGACTATATCGATTTTATTTTTTCTGACTTTATTTGAAGAGATATAAAAAAACTAATAACACTTTTCATTGGCACTTTTTAGCTACTACATGATGGTATTTTTAGATTTTATACCCGACGTTTCGTTTTCAAGAAACCATCATCAACTTTATTTTTTATATGGCTCGAAAAAAATACCTGTATCTGATTCCATTTTTTATTACAAATTCAACGATGTATCACATGTCATATTTTAATTTTTAGTTAAAAGAAAAATTGCATTTTTTTATTTTTTAAAGTTATTTTTAAGTAGGCCTTGCAAACAAATGCTTGGACGTTAATACCTGTTACCGTATCTGTAACATAATTTAATATCATTATAAAATAGTATTTGTCCTTATTACCCTGCTTGTCGAGTTGTTGTTTTTAGAGCAATTGTTCTTATTGTTACTGTTGTCTTTATTATTGTTTATTGGTGAATAGCTAATATCTTATTGTATTATTACGGTCGAATATGCAGGATGGCCATTATAGCCATGAACATAAGTTTGACATGCTAACATGCTACATTTTGTGCTGCAAAAATAAATGAAGGTATCATTTCTGCAGTTTATGAATTATGGTAAATACATGGACCTAGTATTTGAGTTCCTAAAATTCCACACCACATATTCAACCCAAAACGTTCTTGATGTTTCGATATTTTCTTAACACGCGGATTTTTTGAGCCTAGTAATGTGTATTGAGTATAAAGACAACAGTTACAATAAGAACAATTGCTCTAAAAACAACAACTTGACAAACAGGGTAATTACAACAAATACTATTTTATAATGATATTAAATTATGTTGCAGATACAGTAACAGGTATTAACGTTCAAGCATTTGTTTGCAAGGCCTACTTAAAAATAACTTAAAAAAATAGAAAAAATGCATTTTTTTTAAACTAAAAATTACAATATGACATGTGATATATCGTTGAATTTCTAATAAAAAATGGGATCAGATACAGGGTAAACTTTTTTCGAGCCATATAAAAAATAAAGTTGATGATGGTTTCTTGAAAACGAAACGTCGGGTATAAAATCCAGAAATACCATCAAGTAGTAGCTAAAAAGTGCCAATGAAAAAGTGCTATTAGTTTTTTTATATCTCCTCAAATAAAGTCAGAAAAAATAAAATCAATATAGTCAAATTTTCGTTTTTGCCAAATATCTCAGCAGGCCATGAAATTTTTTAAAGTTTTTATACGGCATGTAAGTAGGCTTTAAAAAACACAACTTTTTTCAAATTTAACCTAAGCTGTATCTCCAATAGGTACTGAGATTCCCATACTTAGGATCCTTATCTTGGACACACTGTATAGGGTGCTTATTTAAAAATGCCAGTTTACTATCAAATTTCAGAAGATGGCCATATTTCCGAAACTATTAAGAATTGTATATATCACATGTGGACTTTTTTAAGCTCTTTGATAGATACTCCAAATGGTGATATAATATACAAGGTATTTCATTAAAAAAGTGTGTTTCTGTTAGCAGCACGGTAATCAGCGAAAAAAATACCACAACTTTACTAATTTAACTGACTTCGTATCTCCAATAATAAAGAAGTTAGCAATTGCGCCGACTTTTTTCACCCTGCATATCGCTTAGGGCACATAGTCTCAGTATGAACGGCACCTTAGTATGACATCAAGTGGCAATAAACAACACCTATCTATTAAAGCAATAATATTAACGGAATATATTATATCTACTATTATAATATTGTTTAATGTTGTGTAAGGGCAACCTAACCGGAATAGTGATGTAAATTTAAATATTTTAAAAGAATTACCCTGTGTATTTATTAATATTTAAACTTAGCAAATCATTTCTATTATAAAACTTTCCCTTGTCCAAACGACCATACATCAGTTAGTTATGTCGAAAAACAAATTAATATAAAACTGTACTGCGTTTATTTTTATCTGTTTTAAAGACTCTGTTTGCTAAAAACAGATAATTTAAAAGTAAAAAAACTTAAATGCACATAAAGAATAAAAATAAACATTTTTTAGTTTTTTACCATCAACATATTACAATTATTATATATTACAAAATATTATTATATAAATTATTAATATGTTATAAAAGTTTGTCGCCAGGTTTAAGTCCTAGTATTAACATAGTTTGGAAATTTGAAAAATTAAACCATTTAGCATCGTGGGCTCCCCTACTATAATCTACACCCCGTGTTTAAAGATATGGACCATTTCAACTCTTTCATACAAGTAAATAATGTATGGTCATTTTGACATTTTCAATCGTTATTTTCTTAAAAACTAACAAAGATATGTAAAAAACAAAATACAGGTTTTACATCAGGAATGGCTTATAGAATTAAAATTTTAAACACCAACTTGGTAACACAGCATTTATACCTTTAGAATAGTTTAATAGTTTTTCTTAAAAACTAGGAAACAAAATTGGGGTATCAACAATAACCTGCGTAACACGCTATAAGGTGTTTAATTTAAAAATCAAAATTAACACCACATCCGGTTAAATCGGAAGTTACAGATAGATGTTATTATATCCAGTATTGGTATCTAATGACACAATGTACAGGGTGTCCCATTTTATGGTATTTATTTTTAGTCATTTATTAGGTACCTATCCGTTGAAAAACTACTTAGCTTTAATATACTGGGTGACAACGAAATTATTATTCAGCTTCGTATCCAGCCTATAATTTTTATAAATGAAAACATATCGCTTTAAAATCATAGTACTGTACAGGGTGTCCCATTTTGGTTGTCTCTTATGGGAAACTTGGAAACCATAAGAGATATTAAAAATCCGTTACCCCATCCTCGAGCTCTTTTTGGAGAAAACATTTATAGTAAAACAGATCATCGCTATCGCGAAGTGTTTCAGAGATACAGGGTGATTCTCGATTTTTTCACTTTTGAAAAGGCCCTGTAGCTTTGTTGTTATTACAGATACGAGAAAACTAATTGCACATTATAAAGACACTTTTTTCCGTAGAATCCAGTGGCGTAGCGAAAAAATTTTTTGAGCTGTCATTTTTGATATGACCCAAACATGTTTTTTTTTATTAGGGACACCCTATAAATGATTAGGTAATTAAATTGCTTGTTTTTTTCTGATTAAAATAATTTATTATAGTAGGTGGTTTAACAAATTTTTTACGTCAAATATTGGAAAAATTATGATTTTAAAGACGCATTGCGGCTTCTATCTGTTTTTTAAATTGTTTTATATTTTTTTTTAAAAGGAATCTGTTATCCCTTAGCTCAGGAGACATTTCCGTAGAAAAAAACAAAAAATTAGTTTACAACAAAAATAATAAACAAGTTATATTAATTAAACTTAAAAATTTACCAAGTTTTTTTAATTTTAATTTTTTTATTTTTTTTTAGTTTTTATGAATTCTCCATGTCAACTTTACCAATAGAGCAAAAAAATTTCCAATAGTCCAAAAAAAAAAAAAAAAATCGAAAAATTTTTGACACACCCTGTATAACTTTGATTTTTATTTTTTTATACAACATTATCATACTAATACAGTACCAAAATGTTTTTGCTTCAAATTTATAAATAAGGACGCTATGAATTTTTAAATTTAAACATAAAAATAATTATTTTTAATTTTTTGGGACACACTGTATCATTTATATATATATATATATATATATATATATATATATATATATATATATATATATATATATATATATATATATATATATATATATATATAATAATAATATTCTCCTTATCATATATATTATCCACCATAATTTCATCCTTATATATTCATAAATAAAATTGTAGGAAATTTTTAAATTTTAAAATAAAAATGCGTCTTTAAAATCATAATTTTTCCAATATTTGACATAAAAAAATTATTAAACCACCTACTATGATATATTATTTTAATCAGAAAAAAACAAGCAATTTAATTACCTAATCATTTATAGGGTGTCCCTGATAAAAAAAAACATGTTTGGGTCATATGTCAAAAATGACAGCTCAAAAAATTTTTTCGCTACGCCACTGGATTCTACGGAAAAAAGTGTCTATATAATGTGCAATTAGTTTTCTCGTATCTGTAATAACAACAAGTGAAAAAATCGAGAATCACCCTGTCTCTCTGAAACACTTCGCGATAGCGATGATCTGTTTTTACCATACATGTTTTCTCCAAAAAGAGCTCGAGGATGGGGTATCAGATTTTTAATATCTCTTATGGTTTCCAAGTTTCCCATAAGAGACAACCAAAATGGGACACCCTGTTGTACTATGATTTTTAAAGCGATATGTTTTCATTTATAAAAATTATAGGCTGGATACGAAGCTGAATAATAATTTCTGTTGTCACCCAGTATATTAAAGCTAAGAAGTTTTTTCAACGGATAGGTACCTAATAAATGACTAAAAATAAATACAATATGCTAGTTTTAGTGCTATCTTTGGCATTTTAGAAGGCAATAAAAGTTTTTAAACGGGAACGCAAAAATACTAAACATTTTGGGTCAAATTCTGCACATATCTCCAAAATAAAATATCACAATCAGCCATTATTAACGTCACAAGTGATCCACAAAACAAAGTTAACATTTAGCGAAAAGCGCTGCGGCAACGAGTCATTTTTCAAAAATAGAGCGGGTGCCAAAAATAGTACAGGTCTTAGTTGCGGGATAGACTGGGACTCGACAACATCCCAAAGCAGTGTGAAAAGTGGTTTTTCGTACGGGCTGTGCGCGAAAAAACTGCAAAATACCTTTATAGACCGGAAAAATTAACTGGATATAGTGCTTTTTGCTGAACTGCATCATTTATTTTTGCTTTAGTTTAAGAGTTAGTTTAGTTTTAAGAGAAAGTACCAACAATTAAAAAGTTTAATTAAATTAGGAACAAAATTACTTATTGGAAGTAAGGAAGAATTGTACCTAAAAAAATTTATTTAAAAATATTTGATTCGTGAAAACCGCTTTACTTTGCCAAGACGTTGTATGGATAATCTTACAAAAACTGGTTACATAAATAAAAACTTGTTTTAATAATGCAACGGGATACATTTGGTTGGTTATTAAAAAATATTGTGACCAAATTAAAAACATTATTAAAATATCTTAATAATTATATTGCTGTCAGGAGCGCAGCTCGTTGCTGTTTGGCTGTTTTTTTTTGGAGGGAGGGGTGGGGAGGGAAGGGGTACTTAAGCCCCCATTTACAACGTCTACAGGGTGTCCTAACTCTATTTATGTACCTACATGATATAACATCGCCCTCTGCATAATACAAAAAGAAACCTTAAATAGAAAATGTTTGGAAACACTAATTTTTAGTAAAAATATATAAGTTGTCTTAGAAAAAAAATCAGAGTCTAGTAAGTTTTTAAATGGAACAGCCTATATAGGGTTATTTTTAAGTTAATATATTTCTCTTAACACAGTATAAAATGCAAGAAAACAAAGATATTTTTTAAATAATATTATGTTCAAAAATGCTTTGTTTGGGTGTTAAAGTTTTAAGAAAAAATGCCTTTTTATAATAAGTTTCCTACCACTCTAGATATGTCCATAAAACTTGGTACACCTCTTTTAACCAATAAATTACATTTTTGCTGTAAAAGTTGTTCAATAAATTTTACCAGTGGCGTTTAAACAAGATTTGTATTGCCAAACCCAAGATTTTTGGGCTATTCGGCCGTCGTTCCAGATTTTGCATCCTTGACGCCTCGCCAACACGAGTGGTTGGCATCCTCAGAAGGCTCCCAATAGACCACTCGCGTACCACCGAATAGCCCAAAAGCTTGGGTTTGACAAGGGATGGCCGCGAAAGCCTCACACAGTATAAGATTTGTATTGATTTTTTTCAAGGAAAATAATAGTACTCCACTGCTTTTTCCTTAAATCAATATTATTTTTAAAATATTGATTTACTTTGGAGTTAATTTGGTCTCTTGATATTTTTTCGTACGACGAACGGTTGTCGTTAAAAAAATAGTAGCCATTTTGATTAATTGCAAAATAGCTAAAATCTGATATGGTGTTTTGTATGTAAAATTTGTTTTTGTCTAAGTTGTATTTAAAAAAGTCTAAAACTTACATTATTTTGATTTAAACTTTTTACCTACAGAACACCATATCAGTTGAAGTCAAGTCAAGTGATTTTGCCAGTGGCGTACTATTTCTTTCTTAAAAAAATCAATACAAATCTTGTTCGAACGATGTTTTTTTTAACTTTTACAGCAAATAAATGTAATGTAATGTAATGGTTAAAAGAAGTGAACCCAATTTTGTAAACATATGTGGAGTGGTAGGAAAGTTATGATGAAAAAAGGGATTTTTGCTTAAAGCTTTAACAACCTGTATATCGGAAACGAAGCATTTCCGAACATAATTTTATTTGAAAAATATTCTTCTTTTTTGCACTCTATACTGTGTTAAGAGGAATGTGTCAACTTAAAAATAACCCTGTATATTTTGACAAATTTTGATTCTTTATTAAACTCTTCATCAAAAATATATAACACACTATACGTCAGTAATTGCTGGCTTTTGAGATATCAACATCATGTTAATATACTTAATAACAATAGAAAGTAAAGAAAGAAAATATTATTTTGGTTCTAATAATTTATACATATGTATACACATACTATGACAACATGTAAGAACTACTAATAGTAGGCCAGCTATTCAGTTAATTTTAAATATATAATAACTTAATTAAACTTAAAAACTCAAAATCAGCAAATTGGTTTTAAAGTTTTAGAACCAAAATATTTTTTCTAAATTACCTTTTACCGTGACGCTATTAATATTTTTTCTCAAAAGTATATTGGCATGTAGTTGATATCTGTGTTTTATTTAAAAAAAAACTTACTTGCAAATAAAAATGTTGTTTTTAAGGCTTTTTAGAAAAGCTGTCAATAAAATAAGCGAGTTCAGACAATTTTTTTATTGTAGGAGTAGGTTTCTTCTTGTATTTTGTATAGGGCCAAGTTATTTCATGTATAAATAGGGTTGGGGAGACCGTGTATATACCGATAATAATATGTTTTAAATTTTATTTAATTTTTCGGGCGCCAACGATGTTCGGGATGAAGGGGGGGTGCTAAGCCACCATACAACACAACAGCCTAAATTTTCTACTCTGGACCTCAGAATCAAACTATGCCAAGTCCAAATCATAGTTTTGAGACACAAAGGGTAAAAGTAATTTATATGTATACAATCTACGTCAATTGGCGCTATATGGAAAAAGTTTTTATTGTTAATTTTACCAAAAAAGTATAGTTTTTGCTCAAAAGTAAAGTATATACCTGTATTTTTAATGATATTAAAAATTGGTATAAAGACAAATTCTCATTATAACAATTTTTCAAATCAACAAAAATACACGAACCTTACTCTTGTGCAAAAATCACAATTTTGGTCAAACCTCATAGATGACTGACGCAATTTGATATCTTAAGGTTGCCTTTTGGTTTTGGACCATGCAGAACTTTGTATAAAAAACATTATTTGTGTTGTATTTTTTTCTTGCAGTTAATAGGAAAAAGGTTAATATGTTTAATGTTTGTTAACTAACAAAAAAATCTAATAGTTAAAACTTTATTTTCACAATCCTGAAAGTGGCATAGTTTGACTATGAGGTGCAAAAATGTTTTTCTTGATACAATTAATAATCATATTAATTTGACTATTGGGCTCTAATACTTCTAGTAACGCAATAAATAATAAAATTAGAGGCTTAAAACGTCGTATATATTTTTTGTAGATTATACAAACCTGAGAGAATTTGAAATGTGTTTACGTCTGGACTATACTATATCGTTAAAGTTTTCTATTTTTAATATTTTGAAAAAACTTTAAAAAATGTTTGCTGTTTCTGAAATAAAAAAGCGTTAATAATATTAACTGATTAATTTATAATATTATTTTATTATAGTATACAAGGCGATTTAAAATTGCCAACATATTATTTGAAAATAGATAATGTCTAAAACATATATTTAAAAGTACTTTGTTAAAGAGTTAAAGTAATCAAAACCCTTTAATTTGTTTTTTTCATTTCGGTTATAGATTCTAGAAAAACTTAAGGTTAAATTTAAAGTATATATATATATATATATATATATATATATATATATATATATATATATATATATATATATATATATATATATATATATATATATATATATATATATATATTCGTTTACAATGCAGAAAAGTAAATATTTCTATATAGAGAATAAAAACATCAATATAAATCGGCTGATGATGTACAAAAAGTTTCAACATTTCGAAGTTGTTATTATAGTAAAATATTATTCGAAAATTCATGTTTTGGAGACTACTTTGGAAACCATATCCTATAATAAAAAAAAATACAAATAATGTTTTATGTTTTTTTATAAAGTAGTTTTAAAAATATATTTTTCTAATTTTATTAATTTGAAAAAATCAAAATTGTTGGTATTTTTTCCATAATTTTTATTTAACCTATTCGCAGCTTTGTGCATTAGCTTAATTTAACATTGAACATGGAATTGATCATTTTACCAGTAGCAATATTGACTTGTCTTTTGCAAAGGATTAGTGAAAATGGAACGTGCTAACAAACACCGAAGCAGAAAAGGCAATAAAGGTCAGTAGATAGAGATTTTAGTTTTTATAAAAAAGTAAAAAGAAAAATATAAATATCTATATAAATAAAAAGTTTTTGTTTTATCTCATAGTCTAGTCAACAAGTTCAAAAACGTTTAAATAAAAATAAAACTCCCACAAATATGTGCGTAGCTCATTTGATACGGAATGTCGTCTAGAACTTTTTTAATGACACAAATAAATGCGATTGTTATTAACCAAATAAATAAAAAAATGTGTTTAGTTTTTTTGTTAATAACTTTGAAAATAATGATATTTGGGGAATTTTTAAAATAAGATTCTAGAAAAGAAGAAAATTTCCAATAAAAAAATCTTAACTCCCAGAACTCTATTTTCATTATTTCTAATTTTTTTAACGCTGAAAATGGGGCTTCGCGAGGTCGTTACGGCATATACGTGCCGTCTTAAAAGCCGGTATATCATATCAATCTTAAAATTTGAAATATTATGGTATAGTCTAGATAGTCTAGACCAGGGTTTCCTAAACGTACGCTCACCGACCGATCAAATATCCTTCATGCTATTTAAATGTTATTCAAGGTCATTTATTTAAAAAGAATTTAAAATATTTGACCGGTCGGTGAGCATACCGAGACCTAAGCGCCTAGTGTGCTTTGACTTTAACTGCATCTAACTTTATTAGATTTGGAAATATGGCCATCCAAATCAGGTATTCAGGTAATTTTTAAAGTACCGCCATTTTGTAGTAGGTAAAAGTATCGACTTTATATTCTAGGGTTATAAAGTACTCGTCAGGAGCTTTAAAATGGTGTGCCACAACACCCCCTTTCTATTTATTTTTTCAAATGGCACCCAGCTGTCAGTTTGACATTTATATCTGTCATTTCTTCTCTCTAAAATTTGGTTTATGTTGTCTCTCAATTTTTTATAAAAAATACCGAACAATTCAAATGTTAGGAGAGGTCCTGAATTTAGACAAGCACTGGTTAAAGTCATAAATAATTCCTTATTGGATGGTCTTCTTGTTGAGTACACGCCAAGAAAGAATGGGACCGCTTCGGTCCTGGTCCCGGGTATACGGGCTGACCCTGTTCAGCCCTATTGACCCTATGAACTGCCGATCGCCTGAAACAAAATAAAAGAAAAACCCCCAAAAACCCAAAAATTCTAATTAAAAACGACGTTTTGGTGGCAAGTCTGCCACCGTTGTCAAGTTAAAAATTAAGTTTAAGTGTCATGACACATATGTCAAACTATTTTCAGTTTGAGATATAAAAATAATCTAAATTTTAATCATTTCTAATTTAGATATTAGTTAATATTTTATTTTTATTTTTTAACTTAATTTTTTAACTTGACAACGGTGGCAGACTTGCCACCGAAACGTCGTTTTTTAATTAGAATTTTGGGTTTTTGGGGGTTTTTCTTTATTTTGTTTCAGGCGATCGGCCAGTTCATAGGGGTCAATAGGGCTGAACAGGGTCAGCCCGTATACCCGGGACCAGGACCGAAGCGGTCCCATTCTTTCTAGGCGTGTACTCAACAAGAAGACCATCCAATAAATGAATCCGCCTAACCAATATAGAGCATATCTCCAAATAATTCCTTGCAAACTCGTGTTTTTAAACAAAAATGAAATCAAAATTTAACAGGCCTGATCGGTGGCTTAACAGTCGTATGTGTGTGCCATTTCCAGTGGGTTGGCATATGACAACTGTTTTTCTCCGCTTTTATATTGTAATTGTTGTCAACATCCTCACTCTATGCCGAATTTGTAGAAAAATCCAATAAATTAATTTTTTTATTTTTTTTTATAATAAGTTTTATACTCATTCAGATATTTTTAAATACAAAATTTGAGAATTGCACCCTTTGCACTGGAAGACATTTTTTGCATACAAGAAAAAAAATAACCAGTGTCATCCATGAGGGTTTTGGGGTAAAAATTTTATAAGAAAAAATGGTACGCCACTGCATTTTTCTAAAATAAAAATCCTTTTCATCCCGGTTTAGTTTAAAATAAATTTGATCTCTTGACTTTTTTGATTGATGTATAGTTTTTGCGTAAATAAATAGAAACAATTTTTTGGCATGTTCAGTTTTTATTCCTAATATCAAATTTTACAGTAACAAATTACCTTTGTTATTTATTCTTTAATTAGATAGAAATTTGATTATGCCGGGAAATGAGTGTCTATTTATTTACCCGAAAATCAAACAAAAAAACTAAGGGGATCACATTTATTCTAAACTAAACGGGGATTTGAAAAATATTTTTATTTTTAAAAATTGCAGTGTTCTAAAAAATATTTACTTTTTACCCCTCATGGACGACACTCGTTTTTTTTTATTTGTATGGCAAAAAAATGTCTTTTGGTACAATAGACGCTTTTCCAAATTTTCTGCATGGTTATGAAAGTTATTATAAAAAAACAATATTTAAAAAAAATAACACTCCGTTGTTTAAAAACTAAGACGTTAGGACATATGTTTATATGAAGTTTTTTCCTAATTTTCATTGTAGAATCACCCCTTAAAGATTGTCGCTTGAGTTATTCGAAATCCTGTATATTTTTAATGGTATACATTGCTGAATGAAGGGTTATGTGTATATGGCACTGCACAATCACGTTAACTGCTTAAAAGGCATTTTTAAAACAACTGACATTTGCTAAAGAACAAAAGAAATGAAATTAATGAAAATTCTGAAAAAAACAAACAAAAAAGATTAAATAAAACTGAGACTTTTTGTTAAAAAATATTAGGAATGCCTTACATATTCTTTAAATGTTATTTTACATTAGGTTTATTTAACGAAGTAAATAAATAACTGAAACAAGCACGTCGATTTGGCAATTGTGAAAAAGTGTGGCCAAAGACGAAAGCAGTAAGAGGAAATGCTATCTCTTTTTACCTCATTGAAGTGTCATAAGCGGGTGTAAACAAAAGACCTAAGTATTTTCTTACAAAATTATTAGTTTGTTGATCATTTTCTAGGTGTTTTTTTAACTAAAGACATATCTTATAACTTGTGAATATAAACCCACGGTACGTTAGTATTTAGGCTTTTAGCCTTCGTGGTTTGTCCAGAGATAAAAAAACTGTAGTGAAAAACTCTTAAATAGTCTTTTGTGCTTATGAGTGTCGTAATGAACGTACGCCGGATTATTTTCTAACAAATTTTTCTGTTTTATTGTTTTTGGAATCATAATGGCAACTGGGTACAAAACAAATATCCCGCATTTTACTTAGTATTCATTGAAAAAATTTAGAATGCGAAACCCAAACCTTTATCACATTTTTCAATCCTTAAAACAAAACGTAACATAAACAAAAAAACATATAGGCGATTTAAGAACCTCCTCGTTTTTGAAGTCGGTTTAAAAGAATATAAGCTCCTTAATATGTATCTATTCCTATTAAGTCGATAAATACACATAAAAAGCTAAAAATAAGTGCAAAATTCTAAATTTGTCCCATATGTAAGAATGAGTGGAAAAAGGATAGCATTCCCTCCCACAGCAGCAACACTTGTCTTACAAACTGGCCTCACTTTCTGCTCATAACGTCCACGTTCCAGTGTTTATATCCTTTTCAATGGGTTTATTACATCTTGGGTGGGGTTTGACAACTTTCCACTGAAAATATTGGCTTTACTAACAATTTTAGGAAAATTGTTAAAAAGATTTATTAAAAAGCATAAAGGCAGTTTTGCCTTGGTCCATTTTCACATTTTTGTTGTTTTTGGAGCCCCTGTACAAAACAAAAAAATCCTACGTAAATCTTTAAAAACATTTAAATGTTTGATCCATTTGTCCTATTGTAAAGCCCATCCGTGGACATAATGAATATTCACATGAATTTGTTTTTCTTTATTTTTCATTAAATATTTACCGCTTAAAGTTTGTCGGTAGAGTTACTGGACACGCTGTATATGTAACAGAGTTAGGTCAAATACTGAAAATCGGTATGCGAATACGAATACGAATACCGGAAAAACAAAGTATTCGAATACCGAATATTTGAATACTAACCAAAAAGTATTCTACCGAATACCAAACACACAAATTTATTCAATAACCGAAAAATGTATTCTGAGTACTATTCAGAATACTGAGTATTCGAATACGACCCAACTCTGATATGTAATAGATTTTCTTTGTATTTCTTTCTGTAGAAATCTGATAAGCACTTCACTAAAAGTAATTTATACTTATTTTTGGTAACAACAATTAAATTTATTTAATTTCTAATGGAAATCTCCAATTTTATTTAGAAAGTAAAACAAAATAATAGTAAAAACCAAATCGGCAGTAAGTATACTGTAAAATTTTATTTTAAATTTCTTTAAATCATTTTTTTAGCTTAAGAACTGAAAAAATGTACATACAGTGTGTCCACGGATTGACTCCCAAAGAGAAAAACTTTTTATTTGTAAGTTTTTCGAAAAATGTTATTCTTCATAAAAACTCCTGCTTGTGCTCAAACCTCCCGGGGACATGTTATTTTGAAAGATTTATATACCGGGTGTTCACAATTTGGGAAAATATGAAAAAAATTAAGAATAAAGCAACTTTAGGCGGGAAGATACTATAAAAAGTAATAAGTAAAAGTTGTTGGGTTTGAAAAGTTATGCATCGATGCAAAATTTTGACGTAAGGCCTAAATGTACAGGGTCGGGCAAAAAATTGTACGCTTTATGAAATAGCATTCCCTGTAATTAACTTATTTTTTCTAATAAATAAAAATTCTATTTGTGAACAAAATTGCTTTGTAGAATTTATGTAATATACGAGGAATTTTCAAGAACTGAAAAGAATTATTATAAGGAAATATTCTGGTGAATTGATATTATCACTTTTTTAAAAATGCATTAAGATGTATACAAGAAAATCAATGCCTTATATTAAATTTATTAGGAAACGAATACGGAAGTACGAAGTACCTATAAAAAAGCGATAAATCGCCCACATATAAATAAAAAAAAGAAAGTTATCAACAAAAAAAAACTATTCAAAGGTTTCTCCACCAACTTCCTCGCATAGTTGAGCTTTTTCAATGAAAGCTCTATAAGCGTTTCGTATTTCTCGCAATGGGATACCTTGAATTGCTTCTCTAATTCTGTTTTTCAAAATAGTGAGATCTGGTTCCAAATGACTAGCATACACTTTTTGGGTAAGGTAGCCCCATAGGTAAAAGTCCATTATTGTGAGGTCGGGACTCCTTGGCGGCCAAGGTATTGGTCCGTATCGTCCAATCCAGCGCTCGGGAAAATGCCGGTTCAACCATTCCCTCACAATTGCTGTAGAATGTGCGGGATGACCATCTTGTTGAAAATATGCAGTTTGCCTATGAACAAGGTTTAAACGATCCAAGAAAAATGTGTCTAGCATTTCCAAATAATTATGTTGGTTCATGTTTCCTTCAAAAAAGTACGGCCCAATTATTCCGTTGTACGTAATCGCACACCAAACGTTGACCTTCTTGGAATACTGTCTTCTGCAGTGAATTCGAAAATGGGGATTGTCCGTGGACCAGTAACGTACGTTCTGAGAACTAGCCACTCCGTTAGTTGAGAAGGTAGCTTCATCAGAAAAAATAATATTATGAAAAAAGCTTCTATTTTCCAAGTATTTCTCACCAATCCATAAACAAAAATCACGTCTTTTTGCATCATCATTTGGTTCTAATGTATGAACAAATTTTGGCTTATAAGCCCTATAACCTTATTACGTTTAAAAATTACTTGCAAATAGGATTTACTAACATTCCCAATCTGTGTAGCTCGGGTCCTTAGCGATGTTTTTGGGAAACGTCTGACAGAATCCAGTGCAATAACTGCCATAGCATTTTCTTCTTCAGTAACAGCAGATTTCTTCTTTTTAATATTTAAAACGCTTCCAGTCCTTCTAAATTTCGAAACAACGGATTTAACTGTTTTATGGTCTATGGTAAGATTTGGCCATTTCTCGTTAAATTTTCTTTTTACGTACGAGTAAGAAGTGTTTTCTCCTAAACCATAACATTGGACAAAAAACACTTTTTGTTCTAATGTTAGCATTTTGTTGTTCTTCTATCGATGTCACAAACTTAATAATATGACAATGACAATAATATAATTTCATTTGCGAGGAAACCATAGCTACTCTTTCCAGTTTCTATCGTAATAATAAAGGCAATTATCGGTTTTCAACCATCCCTCTTATAATAAAAACTTAATAAATTAATTAAATCCATAAACTAATTTTGCTCACAAACAAGAATTCATTTGTGCAGAAAAAAATTATTTACGGAAAATCCTGTTTCACAAAGCGTACAATTTTTTGCCCGACCCTGTACATTTAGGCCTTACGTCAAAATTTTGCATCGATGCATAACTTTTTAAACCCAACAACTTTTACTTATTACTTTTTACAGTATCTTCCCGCCTAAAGTTGCTTTATTCTTAATTTTTTCATATTTTCCCAAATTGTGAACACCCGGTATATAAATCTTTCAAAATAACATGTCCCCGGGAGGTTTGAGCACAAGCAGTAGTTTTTATGAAGAATAAAATTTTTCGAAAAACTTCCAAATAAAAAGTTTTTCTCTTTGGGAGTCAATCCGTGGACACACTGTATATGTAAGATGACATTTAAAATTTTTCTTTCAAATTTTTAATATTTTACAGGTTAATCCTCTCTGAATAACCCTGTACAGGGTGTCCGAAATTCGTCGCAATTGCAGAGTATTTTGGTTATTATTAGAGATAGAGACTTGCGGTTTTCGCGAATTGTTGCTACTTTTTGATGGAACGAAAAATGACACCAAAATATTTTTTATTGCCCTTTTGGTTCTTGACATACAGGGCAATTTTTTTTCATCTTGTGACCCTCCTCGTATTTCAGTTGTCTTGTAACTTACAACCAAAGTAAAAACTAATATTAGTAGATATTTTTACGTAGAATCCAGTGGTGTAGTAAGATTTTTTATTTTTTGAGTTTTGAACTAAACATATGATTTTTCTTATGAAACAACCTGTACATATTTTATTTAGTAAATTATAGCGGATAAGAGCTTTTTAAAATGTTTAATACCTAATCGGTATTTTATAGTTTTAGAACCTAAATTTATGTTTTTAATTTTAAAATGAATTTCTTATAGTAGGCCATGATATAAACTTTTACGGGCGTAGCCAGGATTTTTTTGGGGGGCAGGAGGTAGAAAACTGATAATATACCGGGTGTTTTGCAAAAGTGGTTCCCCGTTACATTTTTTTAAATAAAATTTGGTATTTCGATGTTTGACACACATGCAGTGGTAACCCATACTAAAAATAAAAAAAATAACAGGTATAGTTAAGTCTATCCCTGTACACACTGTATATTTTTATACATGGAGTTTCCTAATTGCGGTAAAGCAAATAAGCCCGTATTTTTGAGCTATTTCATTACAATAATGTTTGTATAAACATAGGTCTGGAAATGCATTGTTTCCAAGATACAGGGAGGGAAACTTTGAATAACATATTAATTAAATACTTTTTATGCCATTTTTATAACTTTTGTAGTGTTATTTATAGCCGTAAGGGACTTATGTAGCCTTTATTTAATTAAATTTATTATGTCTACTGGCGTCTCTAGTTTACAATTTACTTAAAATTATGTAGCAACACCAACAAATGCAGAACTAAACAATAATAACATTTAAAAAAATACTGAATAGAATACAATTTAGAAAGTATTTCTAAAATGTGATCTATGTTTCTTGGGTAATACAGATATATGCAGAGAAGAGTATTTTATTTTTTTCTTCAACACTACCCTACAAAAAGGAAACGTAAAAAAAAGTGAGGAAAGAAAAACTCTATTAATACTAGGCTAATTTAAATAAAATTTGGTCCGAAAAATTTGTTTAAGTGTCGTTTGAGACACCACTGGCTACATTACCCGCTTTAAAACAACAAGACTATCAAATTTTATTAAAATTTGTAAAGGAATATATAGATCTTATAAATTTTTTTTTACATCTCGTATTTTGGAATCAATATGAACTTTTTTTTCATAAAATAAGCTTATAAATATATTTTTTACCGCAATTAGGAAATACTCTGTTTATTTTTAATGTGTTTGGAGTCCTTAAATCTAAGTATAAAATATTAACAATACATATATATGAAACTAATACTAATATAAAATTTCAATGATAATTTTGGTACCAGTTTCATACATGGTTTTCTACTATTTTGTTAACAATCGAATGTTTTCTAAAAATAATTAGTGGATACAAACTGATTTTGTACGCTGTTTTGATTAAAAGTAGAGTTGCGCTGATCTAAAATATTTAGTTTTTAATTAATTAATAGGTGAACAAACTGAAGAAACCGGGGGTTAATTAGGGGTGCTGAGCGGAGTAAAATTGTTAAAACTTATATGTTGCCGTAAAATGTAAACAAGTTATGAACTATGGGCTAACTTTATTCTTTGGTTATAAAGTTTATAGGCTTTGGTTATATATATATATATAGTCCTACTATAAGAAATTTAATTTTAATCTTTAAAACATCAGTTTAGGGTCTAAAAGTATAAAATAACTATTAAGTATTGTGTATTTAAAAAAGCTCTTATCAGCTATAATTTATTGAATTAAAATTATACAGGGTGTTTCATAAGAAAAATCATATATTTGGTTCATATCTCGAAAAATATTAAATTAAAAAAATATATAACTACACCACTGGATTCTACGTAAAAAATATCTACTAATATCGGTTTTTACTTGTTGTAAGTTACAAGACAACCGAAATACGAGGGGGTTCCAAAATGAAAAAAAAATAATTTCTTTCGCCCTGTATGTCACAAAACTACGGGGAACATAAAAAATCTTTTGGTGTAGAGTAGCAACAGTTCGCGAAAACTGCAGGTCTCTGTTTTTATTGATAACCAAAATACCCTGCAATTGCAACAAAATCCGGACACCCTGTACATTATTTTAGTAAGTAAAGCATAAAAAACAGAAAGTAAAAATGGTTAAATAAATCTCTTCACTAAAACAATAACATGTTTTTTGGGGAAGAAGGAAATAATGAACATTTTTCATAAACAAAAATAAAAGTAACACTTTTAAAAAATAATAAGAATTTTTAAAGTTCTCATAAATTTTCGAATTCGCTTCGACCTAAAAGTTTAAATTGAGATATTTACACACAACTCATGGCTAACGACTGTGCCAAAAGTTTATTTTTGTGACATTACGTTTGATTAATCAGACCTCGCGTGTATTATTACTTTTTTATATACAGGGTGTCTTTAAACAAATGCGAAAAATTTAAGGAAGTGATTCCTTGTTAAAAATTAAGGGTAGTTTGCCTGATACATGCGGACAAAAGTCTTTATTTTTTATCTTAAAAACAAAAAAAAGTATTTTGTGTAAACTACCAAGTAATGTGAAATAAAAAATATAACAAATGCCTTAAGGGTGTTCTACCGATACCACAAGAGTCAAATGAGTGCTTAAGGTAATTTGACTACCGTGGTATTTATATTTGGCAACTCTGCGTTAAACCAATAGAAATCATACGCAAAAATCTACTGCACAAGCATCTTTAAACAAGTTATGGGTTTTAAATTGTTATGATTATTTACTAATAAAATCTCTAAACCACCCTTATCATATTACCAAAAAATATATTTCATTGAAAGACAAAACTGTCACTAAAAAAAGTATAACAAATTTGTAAACAAGGTCATGTAGCACATAAATTTAAGGATAAACATAGAAAGTTTCTGTCAACCAACGTATATCAATTGATACATCGTATAATTCGAATTGTTCACTTAAATACACTAGGAAAAAACATGTTTTCTAATTATTGCGGATATTTATTATCACTAATTGGATCTTGTAACCCAAGAACGTATTCGACTGGCATCAATTTTTCATATACCGTATTCGATAAACTTTTCGGGCGCAGCATAACCGCATTTATTAATTACTCCTATTACAAGCTCTGAAGGTCAAATTTTATTGCCAAATGTTTAAAATTGTTTTTTCTTTCGTTGATACAACTTTCATTGAAATCTGAACATCAGTATTTGCGAAGTAAAATAAAATCTGCGATTTCCCATAAGGATCAATGTTAAAAACAATTTTTTCAGTTTTCTGTAGACCCTTGAAAATTAAACTGGTTGTTATTCTTATTATAAAGTACCAGTATGCTAAGAGTTATGTGACCACCATTTGGACGCCGTTCTCACGAGATTCCCGAAAAGCAGAATCAGCATTACGAACTTATAAATAAGACCCATTTTGCATTGTATAATTATTCTTCACCTAAACTCTATTGTTAACGTTAGATTTAACCTGTATTCTGTATTTTTTATAAAATAAAGTTTTTTAAAAAGTACTTTGCGCAGACTGAACATTTAACTGGCGCAGTCGGTCGGTAGGATCAGTGCAGTTTTTGTGAAAATTCACGGCATCGGGTCCGATTTTCGCGAAAAACGTGGATTTTAATCCTTTGGTGCTGATACCAGAACCATCCCGAAGACATCGAGACTTCAGGTCCATCCCGAAGACATCCAGACTTCAGGACCATCAGCCCCGCAGTACAGAGAGTGGTGGAGAATCATCCCGTGAGACAGGCAAAAAGGTTGAGTGCCAATATTCTGATTGGTAAGTGCCAAGTATTCCTGTTTTTCACATCCCTTCCCTGAATAGGAAGTTCCCGTAGTTAAGTTAGGATTAGGATCAAAAAATCAAAGATTTAAATATCCAAAATTAAAGATATTATTGATTAATTAAATACAATTAAAAGGAATATATATCGATTAACGAAAAAAAAAAAAAAAAAAATATATATATATATATATATATATATATATATATATATATATATATATATATATATATATATATATAAAATTTAAATAATAATTTTTTATTTTTTAAAGAAATAAACAAATTTTATTTTAGTTTAAGAGAGATATTATATTTAAACTTCTGACACAAAATAAATTTATTGTTTTCATCATTTTAATAAAATTTGAACTAGTATAATAGGACTACAATATTGTCTAGTTTATGAGTGAAGACGATATAAACCAATTAGTTGGCGATTTTTTCAAAAAGTTAACTTTAAAAAACAAAAAAATGGCCCAAGAACAACAACAACAACCCAATTTAAGTATGTTAAAAATGTACGTTGATATAATCCCTAATTTTGATGGTGATTCAATTACATTACCTAATTTTGTATCAGCTTGTGATTTCTTATTTGCGACCTATGGTCAAAATAATGATAATATCCTAAATAATTATTTAATTCGTGTAATACAAACAAAATTGATAGGCAGAGCTCAAATTTTAGTAGGTTGCAGAACCGAATTAAATACTTGGGATCTTATTAAAAATGCCCTAGAAAATTGTTTTGGAAATAACCGAAATTTAGAATGTCTTGAACAAGATTTATTAATGGCTAGACCAAATAAAAATGAAAGCGCTATTGATTTTGCCAAAAGACTTCAAATTTTACGCAGTAAATTAGCCCAAAAATTATCATCAATACCAATTAATATAATTTCGGCACAGGAAAAAATAATTTATTTACGCCAATATGAACAAATTACTCTTAGAACTTTTATTCGTGGACTTTCAGGAAATTTACAAAGTATTATTCGGCTAAGAAATCCACAAAATTTAGAAACGGCAATAACGTTGGTAACTGAAGAAGAAAATTTTCAGTACTCTCAAAATTTATTTAGGCCATTGCCGCAGGCACAGCCAAAACAAAATGTAAATCACAATCAAAATTTTATACATAAACCGATACAAAATGTTCGACAAAATAATCCAAATTATTATTCGCCGAATTTATACCAAAATCAAAATGTATATCAAAACCAGAATGCTTATCAAAATCATAACTTTAGATTTCCTAGTCAACCGATTCCAATACAATCGAGACCAATGCAACAAAGACGTTTTCCTACGAACAAAGAAGTATTTGGCCCCCAAAAATGTTTTTAAGCCCACAGGGCAAGTGCCAAATACAAAACCCGAACCGATGTCAACAACTTCTAAAAATCCCACTATAAGGCAACCACCTTATCAGACAAATAATTATTTTAAACCTACAGGACCCCGTAATTTTGTATCCCAAGAACTTTTCCAAATTGATAATCAATTTGATTCATCACAAACCGATACAAATCAATACGATGAGGCCGCAGGCCAAACTCCACAAAATAATGAACAAATCGAAAATACATATGAGCTTGAAAATAATTATTCTAATGTTGATATTTCTAATTTTAACCAAAATGAAATATTTTACGATGGATACAATGACCCCGACACCTTTTTAGATAGTTACACAAATTTTCCAAATACCGGCCTGACCGACAACCCGATATAGCAGAAATGCATACAGAAATTAACGATAGCTTACCCTACATAAAAATAAATAACCCCCAATAAAACTTTTAATCGATACCGGCTGTACAAAATCAATTTTACGACCAATAATACCTGAAAAATTCTTTCCAGAAAAAATATTTACTTGTCCTAGTAAAATAAAAACCGGTACAGGAGAGACGCTTGTAAAATTCAAAGCAAACATTCCCGCTTTTTCAGAATTAAATCAAAACGACGAAATAACCTTTACTCTTTTTGACTTTCATTCATTTTTTGATGGTATTTTAGGTTTAAGCGAATTAAAAAAATATAATTTTGTTATCGATTTAAATAACCAAGCCCTAATTAATAATAACATATCAATACCTTTACATTATAATAAAACAAATACCGCAAACTATACTATTTCAATCAACGCCCACGAAGCATCCGTGATTCAAGTACCCGTGTCAGTTTACAACGGTGATATAATAATCCCAGAGAAAACTATAAAAAATATTTATTTTCCTGAAACACTGACAACAGCAGAACGAGGCGTCGCGAGAACCGAAGTTTTTAACCGATCTCACGAAAGAGAAACACTAGTATTCTCGGAACCCATTAAGGTTATTCATTTCCCGGATTCAAAGAAAGAACTTTTCGAACTTTATAATATTGAATCGTTTTTGCCAAAAAATGAATTAAAAAAGAATCATAATATTACTAAACTTTTACGCACGGATCATTTAAACAGCGAAGAAAAACGCGCTATAGAAAATCTTTGTAAGGAATTTTCAGATATTTTTATTTTAAAAATGAAAAATTAACATTTACTAATCAAATTAAGCACGAGATAAAAACTACAGATGAAATTCCAATTCACACAAAATCGTATCGATATCCATTTGTTTATAAAGACGAAGTTCAAAAACAAATTTCCAAAATGTTAGACGACGGTATAATCAGACCAAGCCAAAGTCCTTGGAATAGCCCTATCTGGATTGTTCCTAAAAAACAAGACGCGAGCGGAGAAAATAAATTTAGAATCGTTTGCGATTTTAGAAAAATCAATGATAAATCGATTGACGATCGATATCCCTTGCCGAATATTAACGATATTTTAGATAAGTTAGGACGCTGTCAGTATTTTTCTTCACTCGACCTTGCTTCTGGTTTCCACCAGATAGAAATGCACCCAAATTCTATAGAGAAAACAGCATTTAATGTTGAAAACGGTCACTATGAGTTTGTGCGTATGCCATTTGGCCTGAAAAATGCACCGGCTACGTTTCAACGCGTAATGGATCATATTTTACGCGACCTTCAACACAAAATTTGTCTTGTTTACATGGATGATATTATAATATTTAGTACAAGTCTAGAAGAACATATTGCTAATTTACGTTTAGTTTTTACAAAACTTCGCGAAGCAAAATTTAAAATACAATTGGATAAATCGGAATTTTTAAGGAAAGATGTAGAATTTTTAGGACACGTGATCACGCCCGACGGCATTAAACCAAATCCAAAAAGATATTAGCTATTCAAAAATTCCCGATACCGAAAACCGCAAAAGAAATTAAGTCATTTTTGGGACTTTTAGGATATTATAGACGTTTTATAAACAATTTTGCAAAATTAACAAAACCATTCACAAAATGTTTAAAAAAAGGTGAGACAATTAAACACACTCCAGAATTTATCGAAACGTTTGAATTATGCAAAAAATCTTATGTAACGATCCAATTTTACAATACCCCGATTTTGAAAAACCTTTTATATTGACAACTGACGCATCAAATGTCGCGATTGGCGCGATTTTAAGCCAAGGAAAAATAGGTAATGACCTTCCTGTTTCCTACGCATCCAGGACTCTTAACGCTGCCGAACAAAACTATAGTACAATCGAAAAGAACTCTTATCAATCGTCTGGGCGACTAAATATTTTAGGCCTTATCTTTTCGGACGTAAATTTACTCTAGTTATTGATCATAAACCTCTACAATGGCTATTTAATTTAAAAGAACCAAGTTCGCGATTAGTTCGTTGGAGATTAAAATTAGAAGAATATAATTATGACATCGTGTACAAAAAAGGAAAAAATAACACTAACGCCGACGCATTATCTCGTATAGAAATCAATATGACCGAAAACGATTCTCTTGTAGGTAATCCTGGAGAAATTGACACCGATATCGAACAATATTTACGTGGCGAACAACCTATATCAATCGAAGACTTAGACGACCTAGAACAAATGTTTAATCCCAATCAAAATCAATCTAACCCCACCGAAAATTTAGAACTACCTACACCCCGAGAATTAGATGATAACGAAACAGTACATTCCGCTGCAGAAAATCCGATACTTAATATCCCAATTACCGAAAACGCAGTAAATTATTACACCAATCAAATATTATTTAATCAAAAACAAACCGGAAATTATCACGTTATTAAAAGTACACCATTTGAAATTAAAAGAAGAAAAGTTGTTTATCTTTCACAAAATTTTAAAACCGAAATTATTAAATTTTTTAAGGAATTCGTAGACCCGAATAAAACACATTGTATACATATTCAAAATTCAGAAATTAATCTTTTGCCCCAACTTTCAAATATTTTAACACAAACTTTTAAAAACCATTCTTATCGCTTACTAATGTCAAATAAATTTTTAACTGATGTTACTGACGAAGAAAGACAAAAAGAATTATTAAAATATTTTCACGAAAAAACTTGTCACCGAGGTATTAACGAAGTATTAATGGATCTTAAAACCCAATATTTTTGGCCAGGAATGAAACGCGATATTATAGAATACATAAATAATTGCGAAACTTGCCAGCAAGCAAAATACGACCGACACCCTCCAAAATTAAATTTGCTCTTACAGCAACCCCATCACAACCCCTAGATGCAATCCATTTAGATACGTTTCAATTTTCAAACACAAAATTTTTAACAATTATCGATGTTTTTTCTAGATACGGACAAGCCTATATTTTAGAACCTGTTTGCAATGCTGCGACAGTATTTGACGCACTTCTTACATTCATAACACATTTTGGTATTCCGTTATCAATAACTTGCGATAATGGTACGGAATTTAAAACATCCCTTTTAATAGATTTTTGCAAATTGCATAATATCAATTTACACTTTACGACACCCGGTAATTCTAATAGTAATAGCCCTGTAGAACGCCTACATTCTACACTTCTTGACAATATTAGAGTTTTAAATTTAGAAAGACCAAAAATAAGTATAAAAGAAACGATGAAATATGCAATCATAGGTTATAATAGCTCAATTCATAGCGTCACTAAACAACGCCCTTCTGACGTCATCAACGGTCGACTTAAAGTCATTGACCCTTTTAATATAACCGATGAAATGATTTTAAATCAATTTATTAACGACAGACGAGACAGACTTAAAGTCTTATAACAAAATTCATGAAACAAGTCTTAATGCGAAAACTCGTGTCATAGAAAAACGCAATGAGAATCGCGAAGACCCACCTACACATATACCCGGTACAAAAGGATATATTAAAAATAAATGCGCGACGCGCAACAAAACCAAACAAAAATTCATTAAAACTACCATTGAACAAGATTTAGGTTCAAAAATAAAAACAAGAAAAGGCAAAATTTAAAAAACCACATACTAAAGCTAATGACCTTTTACAGGCAATTCACGATGAACCTGACCTACCGCAGCCTTCATGCAGTTATGCTACTGATAACAATTAACTTGATATACTGTACCGAGGACATTCAAATAACATCTTTGAAATTCCCATTACTTCCTTTTCATTTAGGAAAAGCTAGAATTATAGAAAGTAAACATACTTTTATTCATTACGTAGAAATAGTACCTATAATTAATCAATTAAATAATATAGAATCTTTTTATCTAGCCGTAGAAAAATCGCTTAATAAAACTAAATACACTGCAAATTATTCACATTTTAGTTTTCCTAACTTGCTTTTGCATACACAATATTTAATTTTAAACGCTAGAATTAAGTTAAATAATATAACCCCTCATAATCGCTCGAAACGAGGATTAATCAATAATATTGGAAAAAAATTAAAATGGCTTTTCGGAACCTTAGACTATGAAGACGGTGAGAAATATAATAAAGCTATATCGATATTAGAAAATAATCAATTATCAACAAATAAAGAAATCTCTCTTCAAATCTCATTAACAAAACAACTTATTAATAATTATAATCAAACAATTACACTCCTCAATAAAAATCAAAGGCTCATACAAACTCGTATCGAAAAATTTGAAAAAAATGTAAACAATACTATCAACGACATTATAACATGTTTATGGGCAGAAAATACATTAAAAGAAATTATTTTAAATTGCCAAAATTTAAAAACTTTTCTTGATAATTTAGAAAATGCCATTATGTTCGCAAAACTAAATACATTGCATAGTACAGTAATTTCAGCTACTGAACTAGACAATATGTTATTATATTTAAATAAATTATATCACAAAGAAAAATTAATTTATTTTAAAAATATAATATCTTACTATAATTTAGCAGGCCTTGAGGTTAGTTTTTCAAAAAGTAAAATAATATTTGTTGTACATTTTCCAATACTTTTAAAAGAATCATTTGACAGTTATCACCTATTCCCAATTCCTGTCAACCAATCAATAATTGTCCCAAAACAACCTTACCTAATACTTGGCACAGATCAATTACAATATGGTACCGAAAATTGTCATGCTATTGAGCAGACCTACATTTGCAAAAATCACTTGGAGCCATCAGCGAACAACTGCATCCAAGCCCTCATGAGAGAAGCCGAAAATGAAGATTGCCACCCTTTCAAAGTCCGAGTCGAAACAACTATTGTCAAGGAAATCAATAATCGATATGTATTAGCAATACCAGGAAAAAATCCACTAAAAATCTATAAAAACTGCCAATCAAACAGCTACGCATTGATCAACGATCCGAGCCTAATCGAAATACCGACAAACTGCCAAATTAAAATTTTGGACCACCAATTCATAAATAAAGAAGAAATAATTTTGGGGACGCCACTGACACTACCAGCAATCCAAATTGGACATTTTAACATAAACATCATTAAAGAAGATCCACTTAATTTAAATTCAATTGATTTGGAGAAAATTCATGAATTACAAGAAAAAGCTGCATACATGAAAATTCCAACCCCATCATTTAAAACAATATAGTAGCCTCTTTATTAATTTAAACACCTAAATTAACATTATTGAAAGTTGGAAAGGCCTACCTTAATCTATCCCTCGCAGTCTCGACGAGAAGGTAACGTGTTGACGGAGCGGAGAACTACCAGTGTCGGAAAGCAGAGCAAAAGTGGGGCTGGCGCGGCCGTGCAAAATGACTTGTATGAACCAGGGCTCCCTGGTTCATACCCTAGATCAAAAAAAAATTAAGAAAGGTTCAACAAAAGAAGGATTACTAAAAACACAAACAAAACAATATTTACACGATTAACTAATATTTACATTCCCTAACTTTCCAACTAAAAAAAAAACTATAATTTTCAGACTACTATATACAATTTCTATTTTTCTTTTTTCTGTGTCTTCTTTTCCCTTGGCGTCTCCATGCGTTTCTGGGGTGCCTGGCCAGTCTCGCTTTCCAATGAAGAGCGTGGTGGCTCCATGCGTCACTGGGTGGCTGTCCCTCGAGCTTTTTGGCTGATGGAGCCCCTTTGGTTGACGGCTGTCCCGCTGACTGGTTTGGCTCCGATGTACACATGAAAAATAAAAGAAGACAGTGTCAAAAACAAATATTTACAAAATCACCAATATTATATACATGCAAGGCCATCAGACGAAAGCTTGTCTCCGTATCCGGCTTTAAAAAAAAATTAAATGACTTTTTCGTAGCTTAACCTTTACACATTCTTCTTGTCCCCCCTTTTTACCATATTTGCAACCATCTTACACGAAATCACAATAACATAGAATAGACAAAACACGACAACTAAATTTCACCTAGGATAGTGTTGTCCTAAGCCAAAGTTAGTCGTATATCCTTGTAGCCGCCACTTAATTTTCCTACTTTTTTCCTTTCAATAAACAGTCAACCTGAATACTTCTTAACTTTTACTTTGTGCCCTCTTTAAAATGGGGGAAAAGAGAAAAAAACTATTTATTTATATTTTCTTTCTATATGTTACGTTTCCTTTAACTTTACAAATACATTAAAGTCATTACAAAAAATATTTTACATTGTTTTTACTAATTTTCAAAGTCATATGGTGCGTAGTATGGTGCTAGCCTGCATACATGTACGGTTTCTTGTTTTGCTCTTGCTCCTTCACCCTTTTGTATAATATAACTGACTGGTGACACTTTCCTTACTACTACAAACGGTCCATGGTATTTGCATTGTAACTTGTCACTTTTTCCAACTTTTCTTATATACATTCTCAGCTTGACCTTGTCTCCCGTTTTATATGTAACGTCTCGGTGCTTGTCATCGTATCTTGTCTATTTTTTGTTTTTCTTTAATACTTCTTCTTGCTTCTTCTCTGTCATTTTCAATATTGGGATTTGGTACCACCGTTTGTATGTTTTTCAAAAACATGCCATCCGGTATTAGTTGTGGGTCTCTTCCAAAAACTAAATAGAATGGAGCAAAATGTGTGGTCTCTTGTTTACTGGTATTGTAGGCAAATGTCACTTGTGGTAGATATAAGTCCCAATCGGTTTATGCTGTGGACACGTATAAGCTTAACATGTCTGCAAGCGTTTTGTTAAATCTTTCTGTTAGTCCATTGGTTTGTGGATGATATGACGTAGTATACAAGTTACAGGAGCCCATGTTTTTGACCATATTTTTGACTAATTCCGATCTGAAAGCTTGTCCTCTGTCACTAAATATTTTTCTTGGTACCCCGTGTATGCAAATTACTTGGTCCACTAGAAATGCTGCCATTTCTTCTGCCTTCGCGCTTGGTTCTGCTTTTGTGATGGCGAACCTGCTTACATACTCCGTACAAACTATAATGTTGTTATTTTGAGATTTAGTTTTTGTCAACGGTCCTAAAATGTCTATTCCTATCATATCAAAAAGTTGCAAATCGTCTACTTCTATGGGCTGCAATTCTGGTGGCAGGACATTAGTAGGTCCTTTCCTAATTTGGCAATCTGGACATCCCCTAATGAATTTTCTTATTTCTTTGTTCATGTTGTCCCAGTAGTAACGTGAACTGATTTTGTCATAAGTTTTTGCAAAACCCAAGTGTTCTGACAGTGGTTCGCAATGCAATTTTTGTAGTAACTGTAACTTCAGTCCTTGTGGAATTACTAATTTGTCATTGTAACGTGGGCTCATTGACTTCTTATATAAAATTCCGCCTTTTACTATAAAGTTTTTAGCTCGTCTTTGCAAATGTGAACTTCCATAATTTACATTTTGGACTGCTTTAAACACGTCTGACACTGCTGGATCTTCGGCTTGGAACTCCTCAATATTGACCAACGGTAGTAGAAACGTTGGTATATTGTTAGCATCCTCCTCATCTTTCTTTGTAGCTTCCAAATAGGGGTATCGTGAGAGTCCATCTGCATCTTGATTACATCTGCCTGCTTTATGTATTATTTCGTAGTCAAACTCCTGTAGTTTGCAGATCCATCTCGCAAGTCTTCCTGATACATTTTTACGTCTTTTAGAAAACAAAGTGGTTGGTGGTCCGAAAAATTTTTGTGTTGTCCCCAAATATAGCTTCTCAGATATGATAAACTCCACACAATCGCCAAGCCTTCTTTTTCTCCAATTCCATAATTTTTTTCTGCCTTCGTGAGTGTTCTAGACACATAACAAATTGGGTGTATTTCTCCTTGCATTTCCTGCAAAAGTACTGCTGCTATGCCTTGGTCGGAAGCATCTACATGGAGTTCCATTTTTGCTTCGGGAAGGAAGTGTGCCAGTACAGGAGGAGAAATTAATTTGTTTTTGAGGTCCAAAGACGCGTTTTGCTGGGCGGACGTCCACTTAAAACGTGAGGCTTCGCTATGACACTAAACTTCCCTATGAACTTCCTATAATAATTGGCCAGTCCTAAAAAACTTTGTAGCTTCTTTTTCGATGTTGGGACTGCAAACTTCTCTACCGCTTCTAACTTCGTTGCATCAGGGAGGATTCCCCCTTCGCTAATGGTGTGTCCCAAAACTGTAATTTGCTTATAGGCGAAGTGACATTTGGATGGTTTTAGATTCAGTCCCGTGGCCTTAAGTTTTGAAAAAACTTTCTTCAGATTGTCATTGTGTTCTTCTAATGTTGCCCCATATACTAGGATGTCGTCGTATGTCATAACGCCATTCCATTTCATGCTTCCCAGGATTGCGTCCGTCAGCTGCTGAAACGTGCTCGGTGCTGTAGTTAAACCAAAGCTCAATCTGTTAAATTCAAAGAGGCCATCTGTCGTTATGAATGCTGTCTTATGCTTATCTCTTTCTTCAATCTCGACCTGCCAATAACCGGAAAACATGTCTAAGCTTGTAAAGTACTTTGCACCGCCTAAGTACGTCAATATGTCTTTTATTAAAGGTAATGGGTAGATGTTTTTAATGGTTTTGGCATTTAACTTTTTGTAATTAACACAAAATCGCATCTCTTTGTCTTTCTTCGGAACTAGGACCACTGGACTTGAATATGGACTCCAAGATTTTCTTATAATCCCATTCTCCAACATTTCTTCAACTTGCTTGTTTATTATCTTCCTTTCTGCATGGGCTACTCTGTATGGTCTTGAGGTCACTGGTATGTCATCTGTGGTGTCGATTCTATGCGTAACTAGATCCGTGTGTCCAAGGTCGTTCATACTCCAAGCAAACGTCTCTTCATAGCTGCTGACTAGTTTCAATACACTGTTGTAATCTTCATCACTTAAATCACTGTTAACATCAAAAGTCTTACTTACGTTTTCTTCTGGTATGGTGAGAAATATTTCTGTATTTTCACTGCCACTAACTCCATCTGCTTCTTCACCCACGATTTTATACGCTATACACGTGCGTGCCAAAAGTTTCTTTTTGTTGGTTCTATAATTTTTCAACGTTACAAAAATTTATCATTTTCACTGAAGATGTCGTCTACTTGTAAGCCATTTTTTATCAGAAAATCGTAATTCGGGACAAACTTTACTTTTTTGTACATGTTGTTTTTTACGAAGACTTCACATTTTACCAAGTCTCTATCTAAAATAACGTCTTCAACAAGGGTAAGTTTACTGTCTTTGTCGAAACCTACATCGCTGTTTATATTATAATAGGACATAAACTCTAAACAATCTTCTTCTACGTGTTCTATATTTACATCTAAGTTACTATCACTACGTACATTTTCTTCTAATCCTAAACATAATTATATTTCCATATCTTCGTCATTTTTATATTTATAACACCTCTTTTTAAATTTATTACCGCTTCATGCGCTTTCAAAAACTCTAAACCTAACAGCAAAGGTTTAGGTACGTTTTCTAACACTAAGGCTTCTATAAAAAATGGACAGTCATTCATACAAATCTGTATTTCTGCCGTGCCAACAACTTGTACTAGTGAACTATTGGCTACTTTAATAAAAGGCATACTGTTACAGACTTTTATTTGGTTTTTATGTACATAATTTACATCTATTATATTTTTAACAGCTGCTGTATCTACGATTATATCAATTATTTTATTATGTAAATGTCCTTTCACAGTGAGGACGTCTTCTTTCTTCATATTTTCTTGGACAGGGCTTATGTGTGTTAACACTGTCCTTCCTAGTTTTCCGACTGCTGTAAGGGAGATTTCGACTTCTTTGGCCATCACTTCGTGTAAAGCTCCTGGGATTCTGGTAACCACTCTGGTAATCACCTTCTTGTCTAGCCGGATTTCTTTGAAACGTGGTCTGCATCCGATGGTTACTGTAGCATGCTCTTGCCATATGTCCAGGTTTTCCGCATTGGTAACACACTGGTCTACTGGTAGTCGTTCTTGTCCTGTTTACTTGGCTTGTGGACTGCATGGCACTTCAAATCTCTTTTCTGATCAGGTCACTTATTTCATCCATTTGAGAAGTTTTTTCTTCGCTTTGACTTGGCATGGCTAACCTAGACAGTACATCTGACGCTTTCTTTATTTCCAATTCCGCTTCGTGAATCGTCGTTATGATTTTTTGGACTTCCTCAAAACTGCTAGGCTGCCTAATTTTCAACTGGTAAGCATAGGTCGGCAACAGTCCTTGTTTGAAGTACTCCCTTCTTAATTCTTGTGGCATTTTGGGATCTACCAGATCACATAAACTTAAAGTGTCTCTTAGGTATGCAATTACGTTCTCTCCTGGATTCTGACGCCTATACCTTAGCTCCAATTTTGCAGTTTTCACATCTGTTTCGTATAAAAACTCCTTCTTCAATACTTCTACAGTGTGTTTCCATTCTGAATCTGGATGTCGTAGCGTGTAGAGTTGAAACCATATTTTTGCTTGTCCTTCCAGGTAATTTGACAAATAGCACAGTTTAAGGTTTTCGTCCCAATTATTTACAATGGTTTTTTCTTCGTAATCTCTCAAAAACGCGGACACGGTATCTACTTCAGGGTTAAAACTCTTAGGAGGCAAAAATTGCGGCGCTACTGGCTTACGATTTTCATTAACAAGGGTCCCTAACGTTACATTCGCAGTCATTTTTACGGGTAAATTATCTTTCGAAACAATGGCAGAACGATCTGGACTAACTTGTCCTTCTGGTGAGCTTAAATTATTTATTATTGTTGATTCTAGTTCCTCTAGTGACGTATTAAAAACGAGTGACCTCCTGGCACTATTGTGAGTCAGGGTTGCTATAGACTTTGGTGTTGAATGACTTTTTATTGCTGTTCCCACTTCTTTTTAGCACCTTTTGTCTTTTTTGCTTCACTTCTAAGCAACATATGCTTCTCCATTTAATAAAAACAATGTAATAAAGATTACTGACCCCATATCTTTAACGTAGATATGCAAAAAAACCTTTTTGAAACCCCAAGGAAATGTAACATTTATACAACCATATTCTTTACTAAAAATTGCTATTTAATCTTATAAAGTATCAACACCAAAGTTTTCCCCCTTTAAAGAAAAACACCAGGACAAATAAAAAAAATCATTTAAAAAAACAAAAGCAAAAGAAAACTGTAGGACGCTTTGGTGTAAAAATTTGGCCCATTTAGAAAAAGTTCACTTAACATGTTCGCTACCGAGGGTCATTTTGTGTTTCGACCCCATAAACCACTTTATTATTTTTTGTAAAATTACTTTATTTTGATGTTTATTGAAGTGCTAATTAGTTGTAGTGTTGAAATTCAACATATTTGAGTGTTTATTTAACCCGACTCATATATGAGTCGGTGGTCCATTTTATTACATTTTTTTTTAAATAGACCTGGCTCACATACGATAGTCGTAAATAAAAGTTACTTTCACTAGATATAGGTATTTACTAACAGTATATAGGTACATTTTTGATATCAAAAATCGTTAATAAAAAAAAATAATTCTACGAATCTAAAAACTAAACTAAAATCTAAAAAAAAATATATTTCTTGTACAAAATTTTTGCCAAAAGACTACATAATTTTTTTTCTAAATATCTAAAAAAATAACTAAAAAAAATTGCTTCTATGATATCTTTGACATAAAAAAACTAAACAAAAATATATTCTAAATATCCAAAAAATGAACTAAAATAAATACTATACTTATACTAAATGCTACACCCAGACCACCTGACACACATACGAGCCGAAGCATTACACAGACCGTGTTTTAAAACAAAACCTCTACAGGAAACCCCGAATTTTTAAACTCGCATTTAGTATTATAATGTAGCCGGCTCACATTTGAGCCGGCGGTCTATTTTAAAAATTGTACTGGCTCATATATGAGCCGCTTGGTAGCGAACGTGTTAAGTCCACACAAAAAAAAAACATAATTATTCATTACTGCTGTATTCCTTTTTCAAATTTAACAATTTTATCAACAAAGCGTACATATTGAAAGCAGGGAAGCAAGCCGCATCGCAAGGAATTTAGTCACACCACAAAAAGAACTCAAGGTCAAACTAAAAAAAAATGTAAAAAAATACTTCTCGATATTTATCACTGAAACCCGCATTTTTTAAACTTTACTACGCTATAAAATTGATTCACTTAAATACCAAAAATAAAAAGAATGCATAAAAATAGCTACTACTATTTTAAATGAGAATTAAAACAAAAGACTCGTTTAGAACGGCACCTCCACCAATTGTTACGGTTACCGGGATATCGGGGGCAATTATTAAATCAGACTCATCATTTAAAACAATATAGTAGCCTCTTTATTAATTTAAACACCTAAATTAACATTATTGAAAGTTGGAAAGGCCTACCTTAATCTATCCCTCGCAGTCTCGACGAGAAGGTAACGTGTTGACGGAGCGGAGAACTACCAGTGTCGGAAAGCAGAGCAAAAGTGGGGCTGGCGCGGCCGTGCAAAATGACTTGTATGAACCAGGGCTCCCCACCCGTGCCTACCTTCCTTAAGAGGATATACCGCACCGTCACAATATTTTCGTACAATTTCATTATTCCAGCGCATTTTGTTTATCAGATAAAAAATGAAAACGTTATTTTTTCGCTGTTTTTGTACCGCCATATCTCGCTAATGGTTAACTCTTGACCCATGTATATAAAGCAAACTACCCTTTATTTTGAACAAGGAATCACCTTCAGGAATTTTTTGCATTTGTTTAGAAACACCCTGTATAAATACGATTTTGCCTGAAAGTTATTTAAAAAGTATTATTTAAAAGAAAAAATATTAGATGCTCGTATTGACTAGTGCGCAACTAAGATTTTAATTTTATTGTTATTTTTAGTTTACATTACAATTTTACAGGGTTGCTAAACTTAAGTTGGCACTATTGCTAACTTTTTATTATTAGACATGAGAAGTCAGTTAAATTAGAAGAGTAGTAGTATTTTTTTCTGATTAACGTGGAGGCAACAGAGAAAACAATTGAACATCGTGTTTTTAATTTGTTGCAAAAATGTTCTTTTTTCAACGAAAAGCTCTGTATATTATATCACCATTTAAAAAATGTATTAAGGAGTTTAAAAAAATTCCATGTAAAATATTTAATTTTTAATAGTTTCGGAATTATAGCTATCCTCAGGAATTTGATAGTAAACTAGCATTTTTGGATAAAACACCCTGTATAATAAATCACCATTGAATAGTTATATTTTGAAGGGCTTTAAGTAAATACCACATTTTGTATGTCTATCTCCTAGTGGAGAGCGGGGTAAAATGATCCCCCTAAGAACAAATTAATTGCAGAAATGTACCTAACATTCTTTTTTATAATATGTCTTCAGTGTGTCCTAGGATAGGTGTTACAAGAGGACAAATAAACCAAACATTTTCAAATTTTTAAACGTCCTTTTGGGAAAACTGGTCGCATAGTCCTAGACTAATAAATATCAAATTTTACTCCGATTGGTAATATACAGGGCGAGTTATAACTGAAAATATGAAAAATGACAAAGAGTAAAGTACCTATTTTTAAAAATAGAACAAAATTATATAAGTAAATGTTGTAGATAATTATATTTTATGTCAAAATTTAAAGTTAAAGAATTAAAGTAAAAAAAAAAAAAAAATTTTTGGTATTTTTTTTATTATGCATTAACAGTTTTTAAAATACTTGGCTTAAGGCAGCGATTTTAAAACATATATTTAAAATTATTAAGTGTTCTTTTAAATTTTGCTTTTTCTTGCTAATTTCTTAAGTTGTATTGCGTAATGTAAAAATTACCAATTACATTTTTTTACTCTCATGCTTCAACTTTAAATTTTGACATAAAATTTAATTATCTACAACATTTACTTCTACAATGTTATTCTATTTAAAAAATAAAAGTGGTTAGCTCCTGGGCATGGTTCATATTCTTAGTTATAACTCGCCCTGTATAATACCAATTGGAGTAAAACTCGGTATTTATCTGTTTTGGACCATGCAAACAGTTTTTCCATAATTTCCTTTCAAAATTCAAAAATGTTTGGTAAATTTGTCTTCTTGTAACACCTATCCTGGGACAAACTGTAAGTTATGGGTAACATAAATAATTTCTTTATGTAAAACACAGAACATTTTTGTTATAAGCTTTATTATTTTTATAAAAAAATACCTTTAAAAAAATGCAAAATGATCATTTTACCCCTCAGGTGCGGGAAGATGAACTTTTCTTCTTTGCTCTCTGATCACGGACCCACTTTAAACAGTTTCTGCATTGGATCTAGCCTTTTGGCCTGCTAACTGATAACATTCCTTACTGCAAAATAGACACATCGTATTTTTCTCTTCATCTTTATTAGAAGAAATTAAAAATATATATATTTTCCCTTTTTTTGGGTGGTATTGTTTTACCTTTTTTAATGGGATTACTTTATTCTTTCGGACATGAAATTATTAAATACTTTTTTATTAAGCATAACCCTAATCAACCAAAGTATTCTATTTCATTATACAGTTATCAAAGCCGTGTCCTTACTTAGTAACATAGTACAAAAACTTGTTGCTGATAAATGTTAAAAAAACAATTAACTTTTTTTTGCTTTTTCAAAAATAACATTGTTGGTAACAGTTAGCAAACCGCGTCCTTACTTGCTACTCAACACTGTTATCAACAATGTTATCTAACATGTTTCTAAAATTTTATAAAAAGCAGCACGTTATTTGTTTTTTGAACATGTATCAGCAACAAATTTTTGCAAGAGGTTACTAAGTGGGGCCACGGCTGTCCGCATCCTCACTTGCTACTCAACACTGTTATCAACAATGTTATCTAACA
Source organism: Listronotus bonariensis (assembly GCA_014170235.1). NCBI lineage: Eukaryota > Metazoa > Arthropoda > Insecta > Coleoptera > Curculionidae > Listronotus > Listronotus bonariensis. Next base: position 240,628 of record JACEGR010000076.1, read on the forward strand.
TATTTCTAAAATTGTATAAAAGCAACAAGTTATTTGTTTTTTCAACATGTATTAGCAACAAGTTTTTGTAACATGTTACTAAGTGAGAACACAGCTTAAGCTTAACAAAAAGTATAAAAGTAAACTTTCAATAAACACTTTATAGCCTAAAAAAACTAATAGAAGTTTATAGCTCACCTTACATCAAATACAAAAAAACATTCACTTATTGCCTATTTGTTCAGAACTAAAATAACTTCTGGAAAGTTCCCCATTAAAAGATGGCCAGCGAGGGATCGCTACCATGTATTGGTATTTAGATGGTGTTACAGGTATGGCCAAAACTTAAGGGCTCGTTTTACCCCACTCTACCCTACTGTTTTGAAAATCATGGCCATTCAAATATGAAAACGACAATAAATTTTCATTTTATCTTTAGCTCTAAGTTATAAGTAAGAAGTTTATCTATCTACTATTTTTTTGATTTGGATGGCTATATTTCCAAAATTATAAGAAATAGATCTATCAAATGTGTATTTTTTAAAACTATTTAAAATATCTATTTAATGGTGATCCACTAAAAAGGGCTTTTAACTTAAAAATGCCTGTTTACTAAGAAATCCCTGAGGATGGCTATATGTTTATATATTAATAATATAACTATTAAAAATTACATATAATATCACATGTGGACTTTTTTAGAGGTTTTTGATAGTTTTTTTAATTGATAATATAATATATTATACGGAGTGTTTATTTAAAAAGCACATTTTTTGCAATAACCAAAAACCCGTGTTGTTCAATTGTTTTTCTGAGAGAGGTGGATTAATCAGCGGAAAAAATACTACTACTTCTCTAATTTAAGTGACTTTATATCTCCAATAATAAATAAGTTATAATAGCAATAATGCCAACTTAGGTTTTATCACCCTGTAAACCATATCGTATTGACCTAAAAAGAAAGAATTTGGTTTGTAATTTGACAAAAAGGTTTTTTGTTCCGCCCTTCTAAAAAAATCTTAAAAAGTTTAAAAAGCAAGTCTTTTTGGTATTTGTATTTTTGTATAAATTACATTTACAAATTAAATTTTGCAAAACTATCTATATTTTTCAAAAAACTGTACAGGGTGTTTTCTAACTTCGGTACGAAACTTAAGAGGGTGGTTTTTTTGTCTTTTTATGAAAACAAATGCCTATGAACATATGTCCAGACTTGCTTCATTTCTGAGCTACAATTGAAGTTTTTAAAAAAGTCGGTATTTTTTAAATATCTTTAAAACGCTTTAAACAATTTGAATGAAATTGGAATAAATCGCTTTTAAAGCTCTACCTAGATTAAGATTATTGAGTCCAGTGGTGTCTCAGTGGCACCACAGCCAATATTATTAAGAAGAAAAAGTACTAAGATTTTTTAAAGTTTTTATATTTTTTCTGATTAAACAAAAAATAAAAGTACAATAAAAACTAAAAGTTGAATTTTCAACTTTTTAGTTTTTTTTGTATTTTCTTCGTATCCCGCTTTGTTTAAAAAAAACCTAAGGTCATACTAAAAGTATTCATAAACAGCATAAAATAAAATTCAACATTAAAAAATAAAAAAACTTAACCTTAATATATAAGGAAAATGACTATTTTCGATAAAATACACGATTGCTCATTTATTTTAGGGCAAATAATAGTTTCTTTTTATTTTTGTTTTTATACCATGTTGTCGATGGGTACTTTTAGAAGAAATTAACGTAGTTTTATTTTTTCTCGAAAACGAAGCTATATACGAAGAAAATTTAGGAGACTAAAAAGTCGCATTTTTAATTGCTTAATGGAAAAAATATAAAAACGTTGTAAAAAGTCAGGCGTCCTTTTATTTCTTAATATTATTTACTGTGGAGCCCACTAAGACGCCACTGGACCCAATAATCTTTATCTAGGTAGAGCTTTACTAGCGCCTCATTACATTAAATAAGTGTACCAAATTTCATTTAAATCGGTTAAAGGATTTTTAAAATTTTTAAAAAATATCGACTTTTTTAAAAACTTTTAAGCTCTGTATCTCAGAAATAAAGCAAGTTCGGGCGTTGTTTATAGGAACTTTATACATAAGAAGACATAAAAATTACCCCTTAAGTTTCGTACCGTAGTTAGAAAACACGCTCTATACAGGGTGTAATCTAATTGATGGCTAAAAATACAGGATATGATTTCTTCGCCCATTTTAGGAAGAAAAGTTTATATTAACATATGTCCTAAACCACTTTTAAGCTACAGGGTGTTAAAGTTTAAGAAAAAAAATCGTATTTTTGTTCTATCTTCAAAACTGTTCTAGATATTTCATGAAATTTGGCACGGACCTACTTAGCACCAATAGGCATTTTTATTAAGGAAGATTTTTAATTATTTCTGCTAGTGGCATCCGTAAAAAGGATGTTTATTGAAGAAAAAAAAATATGGAACGCCATTGCTTTTTCAAAAATAAACATTGTTTTTAAAATTCCTATTTATTTTGCAACAAATTTGACCTCTTCTTCTTCAATCTTTTTTGTCTGATGTACCGTTTTTGCGTAAAAAAATAAAAATCATTTTTAATGCATGTCTGGTATAGCGAAATTATTTTAGTAGTAGCCAGTGCTCTATTTTTAGTTTTTATGCGAAAACGGTGCATCTGAAGAAAAAAAGGCAAGGGATCAATATTGTTGCAAAATAAATAAGGTTTAAAAAATGATTTTTATTTTTGAAAAAGCAATGGCGTGCAATATTTTTGTTTTGAAAAATCTTCAGTATTCATCCCATGCGGACGCCCCTGGCAGACATATTAAAAAATATTTTACTTTAAACATTTCCTATTGGTGTTTAGTAGGTGCATGCCAAATTTCATTAAAATATCTCGAACAGTTTTAAAGTTATGATAAGAATTTTCTTCCTATACTCTCTCTGTATAGCTAATTGATTTTTTTTTGCTTTTAATGCAAGACTTATACTCTAATTTTTAAAAAGACAGATATTTTTGCGAAATTTGAAAGGTGATTTGCTTGCTTTGCTAAACCGACCAAAGTGTCCCTCTTGACGCCAATAGCATTTAGTAGTATACATATAGGCTGTCAAAAGTCTAGAGATCAAATTTGTTTAAAACTAAACGAAAATTTAAAATATTATTTTTATTTTTTGATAAAAAATATTCACGGTAAATCACGAACGACACCGGTTGAAATTTCCTTGAACGTTAAAACGTTTTTGATGCATACAAAACTTTCCCAAAATATCTAAATTCGTATAAAAGCTATTATGAAAGAAATATTGTTTTATTAAAATTTTAAAATCCAGTAATCCAATAAGTAAGGCCGAGTTTATAAATCAGAATTTATTATTGGCACTGGCTAAACGACCGCTGGCGGATTTGCTCAATTATAAGAAGAAAACCGCCACCCGGCGGTGTTTTATATCTACGTATATGAAAACCACCGAAAATTATGATTAATTTGTTATTACCGGCGGTATTTACTTATTTTATCGATAAAAGCCGCTGTTCCGCGGTTTTGCTTAAAAAACTATTAAAAACCGCCGAAAAATAGTTAAAGTTAACCTTACCTCAATAATTATTATTTTGCGTGCCGAAAGCGTTTAGTTTTTGTGGTAATATTTTTATTATTGTAGTTTAATTAATAGCATCCTTTGAAAAAACAAATTGGAGTAGTATAGCGGGATGGGGACAGGAAAATAAAACTACTATTTTATTTATCCTAACGTTTTTTTATTAAAGCCTATAATTAAAAAAGACACATTACAAAACTATTTTCACATTTGCCACACTAAAAAACTCTTAAAAAAAATATTGTCAGGTAGGAAAGGCGAAGTAATAACTTATAAGGACGTCATCGTCAGCATTAAACTGAACATTTAGATATAACTTAAAATTCTAAAAAGTGGAAAATTGTTTGTATGAAAATTAAATTATTAACAATAAAAATAAAATTTAGAGAAAATGTATAAAAAATTATCAAGGCAAAATATAAAAAGAAAAAGAGTGATTTATCTATCCCGAATCGAACTCGGGACCTGTCGCTTACGGGTAAACACTCGTAACTCTGTAGCTATAGAAGAACTTAAATACAGTTTTAAAGCCTGATTTTATGCTTAAAGAAATAAGCCATGTTTATGAATTACCTATCTTTTAATTTTTTTTCCCGAGAATTTAAGTTTGTTTCACCCTTAATACATGCATACTTTAATTGGTAATACTTTAGTTTTAGTTCTATGAAACGATCAGTTTTTTTCTTGCCGCTAAAATACTTTTGGCTTTTATTTTCTAAAAATGTACATACATATTTTTTAACTTATGAAGACAACAAAATCTTCGTAGGTGTCAAACATGACTCCGAGTTTCATTTTTGTTTGTCATCAATAATAAAAAAAATATGAAACAATAAAACAAATAATAAATAAAATAAGTAAAAACCGCCGGTAATAAATTAATTATTATTTTTGGCGGTTTTCATACATGTAGATATAAAAAACCGTCGGACGGCGTTTTTCTTTTTAAAATTAAGCAAAATCGCCGGCGGTCGTTTAGCCAGTGTCTTTAATAATTATTATCCGAAATTTAATTTAACCACTTTTGTAACAATGTTTAGCACTCTTTCCGCGGTCTTTGAGTAGTGCGGTACACGTTTACGTAGAAATCTACATAGACTTCCCGGGTAGGCGGCCGAAGAAGTCGTACGGGCGTTGCTGTACCCTCGGGAATCGAGAAAAGATTCACGCTAAATTGAGGCTTCTTTCTTCTGGGGCTAAGCGCTGTGAGTAAAGATTCCTAAAGCCTGAGGTTTTTACGTTTTGGTATTGAACACATAGTGTCTTTGTATGGTCGAGTTGGTGCGCATGCCTTGCGGAAAAACTTCAGTGGTGAAAGTGCTGGTTATGCGCGATACCAGTAGCAACCCTTGGCTTGACAGCCACAATTTATACATTTTCAGAAGTTTATCGCTGTTGTTGTTTGTTTAAAGTGTTTTCTATTCATATGCTAAGAAAGTCTGGAAGTTTCGAGCTCGATCATCTAGATTTTTCACGGACAAAGCCGGGAAAGCTTATAAGCAATAGCTTATATGACCGGAACGGCAGAACTGGCGAATTGACTTAGTATCAGAGCCATAAAACAAAGAGATAGATAGATTACAATGTTTAGCCAGGCTTAAAAAAATAAGTTACTGATTTTAACCTTTTTATGGCACATAAGCAATTAATACTTTTCCCTCCTTTAGTATTAGGCATTGGATTTTAGGAAATTTTAAGGTCATTTCTTAAGGCTTTAAAAATATAAATTTGATTTATAAACACTTCAATATAAATGCATGATCTTGAATCTTGTAATGCTAATACTAATACTAAAATTAAATTTTGATTTATAAACTCGGCGTAAGACGTTTTAAATATAAATTTATACAAGGTTTTTTTAATTTTTTTAAATTAATTAATTTCCCATTAAAGTTTGTCGGTAGAGTTACTGGACACCCTGTACATTTAGTGTGGGTCCTATGTGTGGATTTTTAGAAAAAATAATTTAAAAATCCTAGTTTTGCGCCTGCGTCCAGGGTCAAAAACAATCTTGAAAAAGATGACAGATATAGGATTGAAGGAACTAACAATTAATTATACTGAGTTAGTAAAAAATACTGCAACTCCTAAATATATTTTTAAATGCTTAAGTTGCTTTTACACAATTTAGTATCTTAGGTATCGGACATAAGGAATTTACTAGTAATGTTGGCACCGTTGCCAAATTTCCTAGTTTTGTGCTACATCTATTTTTTTGAAAATAAAATGCCCCATTTACATATTTTTATTGCAATAAATTAGGCAGGGGAAACTTTACGTGAACAATCTGTATAAAAGTAAAAAAAAGTTAGATCATCATAATCATTTTGCCTTTTTAATTTGTTTATAGTAATAATTTAGATTTTCTTAGGTCTGTCTATTAGCACTTGTATTTTAAAAGGGTAATTTTTTAGCAAGAAAAGCCCCAAAAGTCCCAATTAAAACTTACCGTTGGGAAGACATAAGAAGATCGAGAAGAAGGGGAGGATATCCTTGGACACACTTGTATAAACGTCCATTCAGTGAAAAAATAGATCCTGAACAATTTACTATGGAAGCTTTAAGGTAATTATGAACAGAGTGCCTAATAAGATATACAACATCAACAACCATATCTTATCAGAAGAGAAAAAAAATTAAATACAAAAGTAATACCTTTTATTATAGAGGGCAAAATGGATAACATTATCTTCAATTTTTTTTTCTAAATTTCTTGCAAACATTCTAGACTTTTTTATGATGGTATAATGGCCTTTATAGTATAAGAAAGCTTATGGAAATGCGAAGAATGATTATACAGTGACCGGCAAAAAGTTTGCAAAATATGTAATTTTTTTATTTGGGTAAATTTGTGCGATATTATTTTAAAAATGTTAAATGCCAAAAAATAGTCTATAAACACCCCACTATTGGCTTTATCATATTTAATTTTTGTTTTATTATAAATCAAAATTATATCATCATTATTGGTAAACCTCATAGATTTAACCATTTAAAAAATTACAAAGATATCTAAAGGGTACATAATGCTAGTAAATACTGTTTAGAATTTCTCGTAAAATACTGTAATATTATGTTTAGTTTTCTTCTGGTCTTGTCCTTTGGAATCCTTTTACACTTTCGCATCAAAATATGTTTTCTTGTTATACGAATGAGACAACGGGAATATCTATGATCCGAAATCCTCAACTTTTAGGAGATCTAAATCAGCTTCTACAATGGGAGCAAGATCGGACGGAGTGGACATCTCCGAAGTGTCATCATTTCTGGAAAGTGGCAAAACCACTCCATCCTATTTACACACAGAATATATAACAGACCCAGAAGACATTTCAGCAAAACACAGTCGCGCAGGCTCAGAAGTGATTGAAGAGTATGTCGAAGAAGAAGACAAGGATTTGGAAGATGACGTTCAGGTATTAAAAAATTATTACACACGTCGCGTCGTGCCGGTTTGAAATTAAAACTGGTATTTTTGCCTATGGGTAGAAAAGAGGCAGTCTCTACAACTGCTATTGTTCAACACACTGAAAATCAACTAATAGCATCGAACTAGCACGACTTGTATAAAAAATATATTCAGGGTGTTTTCCCATCACGGTAAAAAAACCGGCAATCGATAAAATAATTTAAATTAATTTAAATTGTTTAATATACAGTATGTCTACTTTACGTAACTTGGCAACGCGACGCGTGGGAAACTTTTTATGATTTGTATTACTAATAAAACTTATTCCTTATAAAAAGTTCAACACATATACTATATGAGTAAGCAGTTTTGGTATATCGGCCAGTAATAGAATAACAAAACAAGCACTATTAGTCACGCATGTTTACGTGCCGGTATTTACATAGATTGTCTCTTTTTCTCACACTGCCTATATGTTATGATATTTAGCTCAACCGGTATATCAAATTATATCAGTGAGCTACTACTATGTAATTTTTGTACCCGTATTTTTCTAATATCATGGTTATAAAGAAAATATTCTTAAAATTAAAAATTACTTTCAAATATTTCAAAAATTGTTTATTTACAGTTTTTTTTGTGACAATGGTGAAAATTTAAGTTTGCACATGAGTACAGTGTAAATTGTTCTTGTTTTGATAACAGTAAATAAAAAAAAATATTGTTTAGTAAAATTTATATTGCTCTAATGAACTAAGTTAAATTTTCAACTTTACCAAAAAAACAATAATAAAAGTTTTTTTTCTAAATAAGCATGTTTGCATATTTTAGGTACTCTTAGTGTTGAATTCAGACATTTGTTACCGGCGGGGATAAAAATTAAAATCAAGTCAAAAGGTCTTTAACTAACCCAATCGGTTATTTCATACTTCTCCTAACTTAATCTTTATAACAAATTATATGCTTTCAAATGTACATATATTTATCCTGTATCTTGAAAATAGCACACAATTAATTTAATTTTGTCTTTGTATGTAATTAGCACAATAATCATTTCGTTAAAATTATTAACTTTTTAAACCAATGCAACACATTTTATGTTTTGGTGTTGTCGTGTTGATCTCAAGCGAAAATAAACATATTATAATTAAATCCACAATAGATGATCTAAAAAAATTACGATGCGACAATATTTGCTTTAATAAATTTGAATTGGACGCAAAATTGGCAAGAAAATGTGGTATTTCAGACGAATATGTTTTCAAGTGACAAAAGTAAGATAAACATTTTCAGATGAAAAAGTAGATACAAATATTAAAAACTGAGCTCGCAAAAAAATTAAAACACTAGCTGATATTTTAAACTGTTTTATTATAAATAGATTTATTTGCTCATAGACAGCAGACTTATTTATCCGACCCAAATTATACAGTCTGGCGCGCCACAAAAACCTCGGTCACTAGGGGCGCATTCAGCTTTGCCAAAATTAGGGTAAACTTTACCCTAACCTTGACCTTGGCAAACGAGTTTGTTCCTTATGTTTAGTTTTGATAAGGTCTTGCTTATTGCGCATGTCTTCATGTGCGTATGTCGGGCAATTACCGGGTGTCGATTCTGAATGCGCCCTAGTATTAAAAAAAACACTGGTATATACCGGGTGTCCCCAGCCGTCGGCTCACCCCTACACCTTTTTTATTTTTGGGATATTAAAATAAAATTTGGTACGTAGATATGACACATAAAAATGCATTGGGCGCATTCTGGAGTACTGAGCCGCTTAACCGCTGGGTAAGCGGAGTGTCAAAACTGTTAAAATAAAGTTATCCTATTGGTTTAATTTGACAGTTTTGACACTTCGCTTACCCAGAGGCTAAGCGGCTGAGTTCTCCTGAATGCATCCATTGTTTTACATATTTAGTTGTTCCCTATCACTTCCGGTTAAGCCGGAAAAGACTCTAACTTTCTTATTTTAAATGGGATACCCTTTATATTATTACTTATTTGAGTAGAGAATGACATTCCACGTACAATGACATTTATTTTCCACTTTTTGACATCTTACCTTCAATTTTTTTAAATTATTAATTTTTAATATACAGTGTACGCCTAAGTTCTCTACATATGGGAAACTTTTTATCATTAATTTTACGAAACAAAAGTTCTGCATGGTCTAAAACCCAAAAAGCAATTATTAGATATTCATTTTTTTCAGTAGTATACGAGGTATCTTAAAAATTATAATCTGGTTCAAGAGGAAAGTACCCTTATTTTTAAAAATATAGAAAATTATTATAAAGGAAAAATGTTTGGAAATAAAAATAACTCTTAAATATGCAAACTTATTCATTTGCAAGAAAAAAACGATTTTTTCTTTTTATGATAAAACGATAAAAATTTAAATTTGTACATTTGTAAAAAAATTTCAAAATGTAATATCTAAAGAAAGCTTAAGAACTGCCAAAATAGCGAAATATCAGAGAAACGCTCGTTATCGCATAAAAAATTAAAGAAAAACTTTTTTCCTGAAAATTAACAGGTTTGCATATTTAACGGTTATTTTTATTTTAAAACATTTTTCTTTAATAATAATTTTCGATATTTTCAAAAATAAGGTTACTTTCCTTTTGAACAAAATTCATATTTTTTTAGATACCTCGTATACTACTAAAAAAACATATCCTTTGATTGCTTTTTAGGTTTTAGACCATGCAAAACTTTTTATAAAGAATTTTTTTCGTAAAATTAATACTAAAAAGTTTCCCCCATATAGAGAACTTAGGCGGACACCCTGTAGAGTGCTATGAATGCGATAAAACGACAAATTTTGGATCAAGTAGCCACGGGAAAATAGATGCGACTATCTTTTGTCTTTTATAGCCTCTACAGAGTCGTCTAAAGTTTACAAAATCGTATTAATAGTCCTAAGTCAGTTTTCTTATTTTAAATGGCTCGAGGAGCATTTTTTACCGACAATTTGATACCCCACAATCAATATTTTAGTATATTACAAAAATCATTATTGACTGTTTTTTTCTCTAAGAGCAACACCTAGCCTACTGTAAAAACATAAAGGAGGGGGATGGTTAGAAAATACAATAAGCGAGTATTGCTTATTAACTGCTTATTTTTTTCTGCTCTAATTAACCATTGAGACTGTTACAAAAGAAAAAGTTGATGTGTTGCTTGATGCAATTAGGAAAAAATAATTGGTTAATATGGATTTTTCTGCTATATTTTTAACTAAAATATTGATTGTGTTGTATTAATCTCTTTAGCTATTACAGTGAGCCACCCTCGATCCATTAAAAAGAACTGACCTAGGACCATAAATACGATTTTGCAAACTTTAGACTTCCGTGACCACTTGATCCAAAATTTGTCATTTCATAGCATTCATGGCACTCTAGATTAAAAATTAAAAATTGAAAACATTTGGCGGTTCAGAGATCACCATACCAAAAATGTAAGGTTATGTTAAATTGCTCGAATATAAAGTGTACCTTCGTTTAAATTTTTTACCAAAAATTATAGAGGGTGTTCAGAAAGTAATATTTAATATCAGTTACTTGAGAGTGCAAATTACTCACTTATTTTCAATGGAACACCCATTATATTATTCCATTTTTGGATTAAAGGGTCAAAAATAGGATACGTTTTTTTACAATTACTATGCCTAAAATGTATCATTTTAAAAATATTTATGATTTTTAAATAATTTATGACAAAATTTTATTTTCCGATATAGGGCAACTTTCTTATTTTAAATGGAACACCCTGTGTATTCTCTAAAAATCTTAAAATTCAATACTTTTTCTTTAAAAAAATGTAACATAGGCCATGGCTATTTTAAGAAATACCGCATTTATTGACCTCCAAAAAATTGACTTCACGGCGAAAGAGAATAATATTTAATAATAAAAATTTACATAGACGTTACAAAAATATGACAACAAAGCGTGAGGTATATTTTTCCAAGGTAGATAATTCTCTTTTTTGAACAGCTATATCATCACATTTTTATCCCTAAAATCCGAAAAATAAAAAACCAAAGTTTAATATAAATCTTTTTTTTAAAGCACTTGGTATAGTTCTTTATATTTTTAAATTTTATCTTTAAAGCACCCGCATATGCTAGTAAAAAATATTTTTAAAAATAATACCGATTTTGTACTAAGTAACTAGCTAAAAACGAAGCGTTTGTGGTACGCCATTCTATATAAAATATCTTAGGGATCTGTCAGCCTTTTAATAATCTAATATTAATGCACAGGTTCTTAAACTGTGCGGCGCGACCTCCAGGGGGACGTGTTAAGTTGGTAACGCAATAAATTTAAAAACAAAATTATGTATAACGTTTTTATTGTCAAATCTATTTTTAGTGAAGTGCTGGACAAAACGTCTCTTTGTGGTTTTTTTCTTAAGGTGATAGGCCATTAGGTTTACTTTCAAATGGATTACAAACCCAATTCTAATTGGACAAATTGATATCTTCTTCTGCAAAAAATATCTTCGGAAATTTGTACCAGGTTTTCTAAATGGCCCTCCATGATTTTTAATGTGACAATTTTATAATTCTCGTTTAGTGGAAAATCCTGAATAATTCTAAACAATCTGGAAAACATATCAAAGCAGTTTTCTTTTAATTTGTTTATTCATAAATGCATTGCAAGATATCTACCAAATAAGAAAGCTTTATTAAAAATAACTTGTTGCAGATTTCTGACGAACGGTTCTGACCTTCTTCCTTTAAAAATACCGTTATTTCACTTCTCAGTTCGTAAATACACTTGATACCCTTACCACGTAATAACCATCTGGATAAAGAATAAAACAATACACATATAAGAGAAAATCCTTGATTTTAATGGTCTAGTTTTTATGTAGTTAGCTACTTCAATAACTCCTTCCAAAACAATATTTAGAGCAGGGTCAACAGACTTGGACGCTGAACTTGGACGCTAAAGCTTCCGGATGAATCATGGAATGTCTCCAAATAATATCTGAGGATTCCTTCTTCGCAATCCCTTGTATTTACCAGACATGGCTTGGGCTCTCTCAGTGCAAATCCCAACACAATTTTTCCATTGCAATTCGCCGCAATGTATGTGATCCTGAATAATTCAATGGTTGTAGTTATTTCTTCAATAAGTGTGCAAAACAGTCATAATTCACATATTGTGATACTCTTACAGAATCTGATGTAACAAATTAAATGGAATTCATTATTGGAATCAGTTACTTCATCAAGTTAAGAAGCAAATAATTTTCCAAATGAGATTAAAGCTTCTCCTGAATGTCAGCAGATACACCGAAATTCTTCGACAAATTGTGTCATTAGACTAACGAATATTGTCAAGTTGTTTAGAATAGTTTTCACCACACAATGTTTTTAAAATGTCTTTGGTAGCGGGTAAAATAAGTTGCTTTGCTATAGTGTGTAGTTTTTACATTTAGTTATTTTGTAAGCCACTGTGTATGATGCAAACAAAGCTTTCTCGTTCACTACGAGCGTTTTTTGAAAATGTTAAAATGTTCTAAGTTTTCCCTAAAAAATTAACGAGGTTTACTGATATATTCCTTGTGCAATGTTTCTAGGTGCCTCTTTTATTTATTGAGTTTCATGCTATCAGCAGCTAATACTTTTAAACAAATGACGCATTGCGATTTTTCTTCTCCACTAATTTCGATGCTTGTAAAGCCCAAATTTAGGTACTTTTGGTCATATTTCGAGTTTTAAACTTATATCCTCGTAAATCAGTCGAAGTACAAGGTTCATCCTCGCTTAGTTTTTGTTTGGCTCCAGTTAGAAATGTATTCATATTTACAGCGTAAAAAATAATCAGCTATAGAGCACTAACCTTAAAAAATCTTGTTTAACTTTAAATAATTGAAATGCAACAACTGTCATAACACAAAAGGCTACACCTATATATGCGCTTTTCTATCGCATCAAGACAATTCGATGACGTTCGACATCTTTCGTGAAACATCGTTCTCCGCACCAAGCACATTTGGCTATATCAGCTGGATATGCAGTGTTGCCTAGTCTATTTTATTTCCCAGGGTTGACTATTTAATTCTCGCAATACAACGGGGTGCGCAAAATTATTTGAAATAAAATGGGGAGGCGTTAAGTATGACAGTTTGAAAACCACTAAATCATTAATCAAAAAACAATATAAAAAACGTGTTTAAAAGTACAGGTCGGAGATTCTTCGGTCTCTCTATAATCTCGCATAAAAACCCGGATTTTTAAGGGACATTACGTTTATCACGCATTCGACACTGCGAAGTAAGATTTGAAAATAGACCCGCAAGTGTCTTGAGTTTTTTCAACCCTCGATTCTAACTCTAGATACGCCACTGCTATTCATGAATGAGTAATATTTTTTAGATTAATTTCAAAATATAAGACCTGTGTTACCAAATCCTTCATTTTCCAGAAATATTTTACATTTTAGATATTTAAACCAGTGCTGGCAATCGAAACCGGTTTTTTATTAACTAGTTAAGCGGTTTTCGATTAACCGCGGTTTTGGCTAAAAGCAAAAACCAGTTAACCGGTTTTCAAAAACCAGCTTTCGGTTTTAAAAACCGGCTTTGGAATACCGGATTTCGGTTTTCAAAACCGGTTTTTGAATACCGGTAAACCAAAAACCGGTTTTTGGGATAATCGGTTTTCGGTTAAAACCGAAAAGAGGTTTCTATGTTAAACGGTTTTCAAATATCGATTAATCGGTTTTTGATTGATTGCGGTTTTGAACTAAAGAAAAAAACGGTCATTTTGTAAAATCGGATCTACTTAGGATAAAAGCTTTCGGAATATCTTTTTATAATTTCTGCTATACCTAAATACCTTTTAAGTTTAAAATAAACCGACGGTGGATAATCAAAATAAAACTTCATTAATTAATAAGCAAGCAAATATGTTCATTTCAAAATAAAGAAGAAAAAATATTGCGGAAGTACCAAACAAATAAATTATTATATATTATAAAACTCCGTATTTGTTTTTATGTCTTGAAAGTATATCAAAAGAAGTCGCTAATTAAAATACAGTTGGAAGCTTAGAGGCTAAATTGTTTGGTTGCTTTTTCGGGTTGTTCGAACAGATTCGGTTTTAAAAACCGTTTTCGGTTTTAAAAACCTTTTTGGTTTTTGGTTTTGAAAACCGTTTTCGGTTTTTGGTTTAAAAACTGTTTTTAATTTTAAAAACCGTTTTCGGTTTTTTGTTTTAAAACCGGTTTTGAAATATTCGGTTAATCGGTTCTAACCGAAACCGGTGTTATTCAAAACCGTTTAATTTTTTCGTTTTTGCCAGCTTTAGTTTAAACAGGGAATTAAGGGTGCAATGTTCTGGACAGGGGCGGTCATAGGGGGGCATGGGGGCCATGGCCCTCCCCCTTGGATGCGACATCCTTTCTATTTTATTGTGTTTCATACATGTCTAATGGCAAATATTGGCATTTATTAAGGGTCCCCCTCAAGCTTGGTCCGAGGGGTGAGGCTGATGATGGAATTGAAGAATTCAAATACGTGGGGAGGAGAATTTGTGTAATTTTATAAAAGAATCAAGGGAAGGATTTTTTTGCCACCTCACACACTTCTCCTCGGCCCATGCCCCCTCAGAAAGTCGATATGACCGCCCCTGGTTATGGACGTACTTTTAAATTCTGTATAAAGAGCAAATTAAGTTTATGAACAGAAGTTTTCTGATATTTTTTTAGATTAAAGAGTTTCAAACAGGAAGTGTTGCTAGTTCGGATAACATTAGCCAGTATTTAGACAGGGAAGAGAGAGGTCCCGGCAACTCAAACACGAATGAAGAAAATGGACTCGAAGACGACAAAACAGAAGAAAGTACTAGTAGGTTACTTTTATGTATTTTATGTATTTTAAATGGTTAAAAAGGTCGTGACGAACATTGAAATATTTAGAACTAATTATATTTTATACAGGGTGATCATTCTTAAGTCGGCACTATTGCTAACTTCCCCGTTATGAAAGATACGAAGTCGCTTTAATTGATAACGTAATCAGCGAAAAAATACTATTTTTTCGCTGATTAACGTGCTGCCAACCGAAAAACGATTGAACATTGGGTTTTTGATTTATTACAAAAAGTGTACTTTTTAAATCGAATATCCTGTATATTAAATCGCTATTTGAAAGATGTATCAAAGAGCTTTAAAAAAGTCCACATGTGATATATCCAATTTTTAATAGTTAGAAAATATGGCCATCCAAATCTAAAAAATAGTAGATATAGTGTCTACTTTATTTTCGACACTGAACTTAGTGCTTATAATATGTAGTTTAGAGCTGAAAATATAATAGAACTTTAACATCATTTTCAGATTTGAATGGCCATATTTTTAAACCATAAAAGGTATACATATTAAATGTGGTATTTTCTTAAAGCTTTTTAAACCATCTATTTAATGGTCAAGCAATGTACAGGGTGTTTTTAAAAGTGCCAGTTTACTATCAAATTCCTCAGGATGGTCATATTTTCGAAACTAGTAAAAATTGGATATATCACATGTGAAGTGTTTTTAAAGCTCTTTGATAAATCTTTCCAATGGTGATTTAATATACAGACAGTTTCAAAAAAGTACATTTTTTGTAAGAAATCAAAAACCTGACGTTTAATTGTTTTTCGGTTGGCAGCACGCTAATCAGTGGAAAAAGTACCACAACTTTACCAATTTAACCGACTTCGTATCTCCAATAATAGGAAGTTAGCAATAGTGCCAACTTAAGAATGATCACCCTGTATTCCATTTATTACGAAAAGGACGATATTTATACAGTGTGTCTACGTAAGTTGGCGGCATACGGGAAACTTTTTTATTATTAATTTTAAGAAAAAGTTATTCTTTATAAAAAGTTCTGCATGGCAGTGGCGGCAATTCAGGTGTAGTAAGTGAAGTACCACTTCACCAAAAATAAATAATAAAACAAAAAAAACATATTACTTTTATTTAATTCATTTTTTTCATTTCTGTTCCTTATTTGTAAAATTCGCCATGAAAAATCTAGCATATAAATTAATCGCTGGCGCGAGTAGTCGCTTTCCTCCTCTTTCGGCAACGCGACAAGTGTATTTCAAATATAAAACGGACCGAAGTATACACCTCATGCGGGGTTTTGTCTACTCTTTGACGTTCCGTTGCCATGACAACGCTATACTTGCCAGTGACCAGAATCGCGGGTGGGAGTATCAGGTGTATTGCTGGGTAAATCGCTAGCCTTAAAAGAACAACCATCTTTTAAGGCTAGCGATTTACCCAGCAATACACCTGATACTCCCACCCGCGATTCTGGTCACCGGCAGTATATATAACGAAACGACCTACCAAGGTCGTTTCGTTGGTTTTCACGTATTATTTCGATTGTTTCCGTTTGAGTATTATTAGCGACAGTGATTTTTTACAGGAAGAAATTAAGGGACAGTACAAAGCACTTTTCTATGAAATATTAGATCATATTTTGATGGAAATGGAAGTAAGATTCGAAGATTGTTACAAACAACAATTTCTTTGTCTTGTTGATACTGCCAAGTTTGGCCAGTATAACCAAACTTTTCCCACTGATTCTTTTCAAAATTTATTGGAGATATATGCCGAATCATTTCCAAAAAGTTAGCGGCTCAAAAATAAACTTTACCTAATATTTGCTGATGAAAGTTATAGAAATATTTCATTGCAGCAGTTAGTAAAACAAGTTGGCGCAAATAAAGACATTTTTACCGAGGCGTATAAACTTTTTTCGCTAATTTTAACGATATCGTCGAGAAGCCTGTCAGTGGAATGGAGTTTTTCTTGTCTTAAGCGTTTAAAAACTTTCTTTAGAAAAACTATATCCCAAGATAGACTTTTATCTTTGGCCAATATTTCAATTCAAAAGGAGCTTCTACAGGAACTGATAAAAACTTAACCATTTTATGAATAAATAATTGATAAATTTGCTGCATTAAAATATAAAAAGATTGATTTAGCGTATAAAATTTTGGTAAGCTTAGATATTAAGACTTTTTACTTAGACTTTTGATAGTTGAGTATTATCAATTTTGCTAAAATGGTGAATGCGCTTGTTTTCCCTTCCTGCACTACACCTGTTTTCAGACCCGTGAGCCGCCACTGTAAAAGAGCATGTAAACATTAGTCCGAAAATGCAGGTTTTACAGATACAGGGTGTTAAACTTTTTTTTTTTTAAATTTTATTAAATTCACCCAACTCAGTGACGTCTCGAGGGTTACCTCAACGAATACAAAAAAAGTGTACGCCATTGACTTTTGTAAAATTGTGTTTCTTTTTTTAATTTGGATTACGCAAGTAAAAATACTTTGTTTAAAGCTCTTCTGCTTTGTGTATTTTGCCTAATTTTTGAACAATAACAAAAATTTATTAATTTTCATATCTCTGGACCATCCAAAAAATAAAGAAAAAATAAATAACAAATTGAAAAAAAAATTGTTAGTTTAAATGTTAATGGAATTTAATTTAGTGTTTGTTTTTATTGTTATGTAATTTATTTATGAACTAATATTAAAAATAAATGGTTCTTGTGTAGTTCAGGGGTATGCAATTAAGTGGATTTTATTATAATAATTTTTTAAAAAACTATACAAAAATGGAAAAAATATAGGCGCTAAAAAAGCTGCATTTTGACTTGCTAAAATATAAAATTTGCACAAAAGTCAGTAGCCTACATTTTTTTGTCTTAAATATTCATTTAAATACCGCTTACGACGCTACTGGACTTAATAAATTTAATCAAGTTAAATTGAAACTGGCTTCTTAATGTTAAAAATAATACTATATATAATACTCAAAATCAAAATTAAATAAAATAAGAGATGAGAAAATAATAAAAAAAAGATTTTTTAAAAAAGTTTACCACCCTGTATCTGGAAAGCAATGTATTTCCGGATTTTGTGTCGGTTTAAATTTGTGGTGGGGTTAGTTTTGGTTACTTCTGGTTAGGTGCCAAAGGAACGTTGAAATTTCACATAAAAAAGTTTTATCGCGCTTTATTAGGAAGTTATTAATCTGTAAAGTTGCAAAAAACATTGTATTAGTGGCGGCTGGTAACATTTTTCAATGAAAGGGCACAAGCAAAAAATAATAAAATGGATTCAAAGCTTACCCTCTATTTAAAAGGAAAGTCCATTTGCCAATTTTTGAATAATTATTTACTTATCGGACACCTCGGCGATTTTGATAATTTTTGGCATAAGGGGCATATCAAACTTGAATAGAAAACTAGCCTAAATTCATCATATTTCTTTTTCTTTTGGACGCCATTCCTAACCCAGCAAACACTATTTGCCGGCAATGTACATTTTTCATATTGGCATTGATGGTAAAGCATTGGCAATTGGTGACAATATTATGCCAACATCTTATACGCATTAAAAAGTCAACCCTAAATAAACACTTAATTGCCAATAAATTTTACATGCAGGCGAATTGCCGGCAAGCATACAAAAATGGCGGCATACCAATTCTGATTAAATAAAGCACGCCTTTTTGTTGCAGGCAAATAAATATTGGATTTTTGAAGGCAAACCTTCAACGCATATTCATACTTTTTAAACCATATTATTAACATTGGTATTTAACTAACATTAAAGCAATTTTTTTGATCTGTTTTTTTTATAATGGCAGCTAAACAACATTATTTTATGTTTTTTTACATAATTTAAAGGAAATGGCCTTTTCATAACACTTTATTGTTAAAAATCATGCAAATAAAAATTAGGCCAAACAAAATGTTAATTATGTATTTTGGAGCGAATAAAAATAAAATGATGGTAAAATTAGTTACGTTAATATCGACCGAAGATGACCGCTTTGTGCATTTGTTTTCTACGTGGTTTTCTAGCTTTTTAGTTTCTTTGTTAAAGAAAAGAGTTTTTAATAGACATAATTAAATGTATTCATTACTTAATAAGTGTTTGTTGTGTGATTAATTGGTGATGGCTAGTCGAGAAGGCAAGATATTCAAGTAGACTGTTAGGAGCTGTAAACATTTTGTTTAAAACTTTATTAAAAGTTTTAAAGACGTGTTAATAAAAAATATTATATATATTTAATAGTTTTTTGACATACCGATAGATGGCGTAATGGACAATAAACTACTACGTTTCTGCAATATCTTCGCTTTTTATCGTCTAAACCGTACCTATTAGACAAAAATAATACGAGAGCGGTCTGCGGTAGGTGATCTCACTTAGCTTTGAAAGAAATATCTTCGGCTAGCGTAAAAATCTGCATCTCCAAGTTGGACAGTGTTCCGAGAGATGGTACTTTGCATTGCACGGAAATTGCATGCAGTAAGAAGTTTTTTCCTATTTTAATTTTCAAATAAAATATCGCATCATTTTAGCTTTTAAAAAAGTATATGCGACAATTTTCGTCAATAAGACGTCAGCTTGCTGCTTGGGAGTATCTGCATTTGCCCACTTTCGTGTCTTTTTGTTATCTTTTTGCCAATAACTTATTAATGATGGATGCCATCATCTTAAACGCATTTTTTTGCCAATAACTTATTAATGACGGATGCCATTACTTTATCTGCAACACGTGGCCTAATAACGGCCAATTGCCCACTTTCGCGTCTTTTGATACCTTTTTGCCAATGCCTTGCCATTAAAGAGTGTTGGCAATGCCAGTAAATTAAATGTACAACGCCGGCAAAAAATGTTATATGGGAAGTTTTCCGCAAAATTGGCACTTAATATTTTTTATATTTACTACTTATTTATCCCATTTTTTCCATAAACTTGCAAAGTTTTACTTTAAATCACAGTAGCTATGGCGCCGCGTCGTCCTTTCTTATCTGATGATGGATATCCTAAAAACGGAACGTTGCCGACTAAAAAATTCTCTCAGATTTGTAATTAGCGTCCCAAAACCCCCGTATGCCGTAAAATCATCACAATCGGCATAGTGTCCGATAAAGTAAACAATTTTAATTTGAAGATCGGGAGTAGGTCTTCCTTTTTATTTAGTAAAAAGTTTCTGTTCAAAAGGCCAACTATCATTCTGTAGTGGGAACCGCATTTATTTCCAGTTTTGGAACCATTTCTAAATTATAACAGATATTTCGCAACATACAAACTAGTTACCTATACTTATTAAAATTAAACGTATAATCATAATCAACAATAAATATTGCTAGTGTTTTAATAGAATTATAGTAATAATTTAAAATTAAATTAGATTTAACAAAATCGTTGGTTTTTGTTTATTTCAAGCGTGGGCTGTGCCCTTTAGTATCAGCCGCCACTGTAGTAACTTTTGAACCGCTGTCCCAATATTAGTAACTAAATTATCTATTTTTTTTTATGAATAAGTTGGGATTATACGGGATAAAATGAGAAGTCTACATTTCATACTACTATTTCGCTTTTACCGTTTGATTAATTCGTTATTTTACTACGAAAAAGGCAAACCTTATTTTGATCGATACCTTTTACCCTTCTTTATAAAATCGCATTTCAAAAACATACATACAATGTTAAAATATTAAAAACAATGTTTAAGTGCACATAAACACTGTTTTTAATATATTTTTTTAATTATGTTATAAAATATAATAATTTTTTATTGCGTACGAAATGGTTGGTATGTAAGTTTTTGGAATGCGATTTATGAAAAATTAATTTTACTCATTAAAATAAGGTATACTTAAAAAAAGATAAAGTAATTAAATAGTAAAAGCAAAATGTCAAATTTATCAACTTCTTTAAAAATGCATACAATAAATTTAAAAAAAATCGTCTCATCTTGTATAACCCTGACTAACAGGCATTTACTTATAGAAAAAACGTTAGCATGACCTAACTTGTTGGCCAAAATATTATTGATACTGTTGTGTTATACTGTGTTATACTTCTTTTTTTTTAATTTTAACTTTTAAAGGTCAATCACTCCCTAACGGAGCGCGATAGAACTTTTTTTATATGAAGTACTAACATTATTTTAGCTAACTCCATCAGCCCCATCATTTACGACATGCTCTTTCCGGTCACCCTGTATTTACTTAACATACGTATTTCGTCGGCAATATCACGAACTGGCGTATCTCAAAAAATAGGAAAATTGACCAGAGCCGATATTATTGCTTAACAGCAGTTTACTTCCTTATATCAGGAATTGACACAAGCAAAGACAATTATAGTTTCACTACACAAGTAAGATTTTAATAGCTTTAAAGTTATAGAAAAACAGGATTCCCCATGAGAGGCTACCCATTTTAATATTTTATTATTTTTTTTTTTAGTTTATCAAACCAACTTGTTATATACTAAATAACAGCTACCTCTTTGTGTTTTATGATACCTTATTAATATTCGGCTAATTTATTTCTAACTTTTAAAAATCACGTCTTCTAAATGACCTCCACCAACTTCAACACATTTTTCAATATTAGATAAAAAGTGGTGCATTACACGGCGTAGCAAAACGTCGTTTATTCCTTCAACTTCTTCACGAATTTTGACTTTGAGTTCCTCGATTGTACCTGAACGACTCGCATACACTGGGTTTTAAATATCCCCACAGTAAAAAATTGAGTGCCATTAATAAACCACTTTATTTTATCTAATATTGAAAAATGTGTTGAAGTTGTTGGAGGTCATTTAGAAGACGTGATTTTTAAAAGTTAGAATTAAATTAGCCAAATATTTATAGGTTATTATAAATCCCAAAGAGTAAGCTGAAATTAATTATAATAAAAAGTTTGTTTGGTAAACTAAAATTTTTTTATTTTAAATAATAAAATGGCTAGCCTATTATGGGGAAACCTGTATAATAATTAACTTATTTCATTTTACTAAGATAAAATGTCGCTCAAAAAATACCTAAAAACCTGAAATATAGAAACAAGTTAGATACGCCACTTCGTGATATTGACGACGATTTGTGTTTGTGTTACAGGTAGAGATAAAAGAGCCAAATCTGAAGAAACTGGCCAGCGAAAACGTAAACTTTCGGCAGAAAGTAGTTACAGCAGATACAGCCTCTCGAAACTGGGTGTAATAAAAAGTTGCGGGATGCAAAAAGCAAAATTAAAGTTCCTAAAATCAGCTTTCCTACCAAAAAAATCTCAACAAGAGGACAAGTCCACCAAAGGACGTTAAAAAAACCGAAAAAATAAAAAAAGAGGTGAAAAAAAATCTCTGGAAACCTCAAGACTGGTTAAAACGGACAAACCTGTATATATCCACATTCCTCTTAAGCCGCCTCCCGGCGAAACTGACGAATTTTCTTACTTGGAATTTGAACCTAAGAAAATAAACAATTTGAATCAAAAATCTGCTGACAACAAATCCAATCAAATGAACGGCGAAACCAAAGAAAAAATATCCGACGCTAAAGATATAGATAAAATTAAAGATGAAAACGCAAATAAATATACTCTACCTGAGAATGTAGAAACACAACCAGATGAAGAAGAAAATAACAATGTTGAGAAAAAGGAATCGCCATTTAGTACCTTAGAACGAGGACCTAAAGTAACAAAGAAACCCCCACTCAAAATAAACCCGGCATTTAAACAATTTTTAAAAGATGTCAGGGAGCTAAAAGACAAAGATCTTTCAGACATCCCAAAAGAGAAAGAAGCTGGTGATGGCGTCGTAAAAGACAAAGTAAGTTTCAGTTTATTGTAGTTTTAAGTTGCTGTTAGAAACCTTTGGTAAACTATTTCTTTTTGTACAGTACTACAATATACAGTGAGGATATTGAAATTCCTTCCCCCGCTTTATCTTTTGAATGGGACAAGATATCGGAAAACATTTGGGTAAAAGGATGTCATTTAAACTACTTTTTGACGTAAAACTGATAGTTGAAACAATCAAGATGGCGGATGGATGTCATCTTAGAAAAAGAAATTAAATTAAAAGGGAGGTCTTATTAAAAAATAAAATCGATATAGTCAAATTTTCGTTTTTGCCAAATATCTCAGCAGGCCATGAAAATTTGTCAAGTTTCTAAACGGCATGTAAATAAGCTTTTAAAAACACAATTTTTTCCTAATTTAACCTAAGCTGTATCTCCAATAGGTACTGATATTTCCATGCTTAGGATCCTTATCTTGGACACACTGTATATTTTTATTTTACTGTATTGAATTTTTAAAAAATAATTATATTTCTAGCATCTGAAATCAATATTAATTCAGCCATAAAATGCTCAGATCTTCCAAAAGGCTTATTTACAAATATTTAGTATTCTTTACATGTGTAAAGGAAAAGTGCTCAAGCTATTAATTTCTCTTAAATTTTGAATTACATATGGGGCCACTATTACGTCACTGGGCAAATGTATCATATGGAACTATCTTCTTGGGACCATGAGACCGGTGGACCATCACAACTAACTTTGCATTTTTTAAAGAAACCAACTTAACTTATTTGACTAACTAAATTTAGTACCGGCATACCCCCACTAGAGGCAGCCCGTACGGGGGCTGAACTAAAACTTTAACTTTTACAACCTTCACTTCTACTACCTACTTCTTATCTGATAAACAATCCCTTTTAATTTCTTTCTCTCTTCTTTAAATATCAAATTTACCAGTGTTTGTTTTGCATTTCTACGCTACCCAGTTTGTTTAATGTTTTTATTTTATTATTATAAAAGTAACCTAGAAAATTGTTTAATTTATACTTTTAAGACCTTGACACCTCACGTATATTTTAATGTAGCAAATTTCCCAATGTTAAGTAAACTAATTTAAATGTATACTTTTTTTAAACAAGGTGTTCACATATGCCCCCTTCTTGAAAGCGTTGGACCCACAACGCTATTAGAAATGAGCCAAATTTACTTTAAACCCTTTAAAAAAAATTAGCAATATTACCGAAAACGATAGTTCCATATAGCTTACGAAAATGAAAAAAATCTAACAATGTTTAACCTATTATGTAAATTAACGTAAATAATCTTAACTTTCCAAAGTTTTAAAAACATCAAAAAAGTTTTATCTAAGATTTTTTCAATAAATGTAAACAAAAAAATGTACAAATAGTCTTTAATCCAAAAAATAATTAATTGATTTGACTTTTTTTCTCTAAAAAATAAAAGATTTTTCATTGATCATAAAAAAAGTTAAATTTTTTTCTATTGTTAAGAGAATAATTTCTAAATTTGAGATTTTTTTTAAGTAGTTTTATTTAAATATAGTTGTAACGGTTAAGATTATTTTTAGAGGAAAGTGGCCTAAATTTTATACCTCCTATATTGAACACTTTATATACATAGTATTATTACTCATTAACTTTACTACATATGTACTATACAAAAACATCTGACTTGGTAAATAAAAAATGTTTATTTGAAACTAGCTAGCTCAGCATTATTAGAAATGGTCTTGACCTTTCCCTCGTATTGTATATCATCAAAACAATGACCATTTAATAACTTAATATTTCATATACGGTGGGTTAAAAAAAATTATTATCAAATTTTACTTTTAGGCTACTTTTCTCTGCATATTAAATCATTATTATTATTAAAAAAAAATTCTAGTAAGTAAACACCAAAAAAAATACAATTAATTAAAAAATATCACAGATTTACCTAAACACATCACACAACACTCGATTACAAATTATATACTGTCCTAGATTGTCCTTCCTTTGTCGAACTGTACCGGTCCACCTTGCCTGCCTGTCCATGTCCTTGATGGTGCGTTCCATTGGCCATTTGTCCCGTACTGCTTCTCCACATACCATTTTCTGCCTTTCACTCCCATTTTTTCTTCTACATCAGGTTACTGCAGCCTCATGCCAATTTCCCCATATCCTGAACTTTCTCAGGGCCGCTTAACTGTCTTGTACCCCAAAATTCAAGACCATACTTCAGAGCTCTTCCCCATACTAGAGCTGCGGCTTCCAGTGCTAATGCAGCCTCATGCTGCTTCTAAACTCCGTCTTCACGACGTAAAACAACAACTTCAACGCAAATAACTATTTCATATTCTTCTTCAACAACTCTGGCTAACACCATTTAGCCACATTTCAAAATTGAAGATATACCTTATCTTCCTTTTCTTGTAGCTACGCTGTTACTTCCTTGCAGCTTGCAACACATTTTTCTTCGGGGAACGGGACGCCTTTACCATATTTATGGCATTTTCTTCCACAAATACACTAAGGGGTAGGAGGGGCGTACCATGAGCGACTTTTCCTATCGCATCACAAAGGTCACTGGGAACGGGGGCGCCTCCACCATATGTGACGTAGATTTTAAATACATATAAGGGCCACTATTACGTCACTGGGCAAATGTACCATATGGAACTATCTTCTTGGGACCATGAGACCGGTGGACCATCACAACTAACTTTGCATTATTTAAAAAAACAACTTAACTTATTTGACTAACTAAATTTAGTACTGGCATACCCCCTCTAGAGGCAGCCCGTACGGGGGCTGAACTAAAACTTTAACTTTTACAACCTTCACTTCTACTACCTACTTCTTATCTGATAAACAATCCCTTTTAATTTCTTTCTCTCTTCTTTAAATGTCAAATTTACCAGTGTAGTTTGTTTTGCATTTCTACGCTACCCAGTTTGTTTAATGTTTTTATTTTATTATTATAAAAGTAACCTAGAAAATTGTTTAATTTATACTTTTAAGACCTTGACACCTCACGTATATTTTTATGTAGCAAATTTCCCAATGTTAAGTAAACTAATTTAAATGTATACTTATTTTTAAATTCTCAAAAATGTATATTTTTTAAAATTCCCGAAATGTATACTTTTTTTAAACTAGGTGTTCACGTTATTATTTATAGAATGTTTTTAATCTAAAAGAACTGCGCTTTTTAACATTCTTAAACGTTTATAATTTTTAGGTATCCGAAGAGACTGCTACGGCAAAATCAGAAAAACTAAATATTAAGTTAAACGTTACCAAAACAGAAAAAAATGAATCCGTAATTGATGACGACGAGGAAGACTTGAATCTTGAAGAACAACAAACATCCGACAGCGAATCGCCTAAAGAAGACGTTTTTGACAAACTATTTGAAGCTAACGCTAGCAAAAAGAGGTCGTAACTTCAAAACCGCCAAAGGCACAAAGCACTGAGGCTGCCACTTCGTCTCGAAACGTCAGAAGCAAAAGCGCGGAACCTCAACGCAAAGAAAATCTTCCATTGACAGCAGTTACAGTAGAAAAAGTCTCTCAAAATTGGGAATTATAAAGAAACTAAAAGAGGCTTCCGAAAAAATTAAAGGTGCATTTTCTTTAAGCAGTTTAACAAGAAAAGATTCTAAAAAGAGGATTCCAAAGAAACAGTGAAGAAAGGCAATGAGAGTGAACAGAAGGTAAAGAAACAAAAGCTAACCACCGAGCAGAAAATGTCACAAATGGGCAAACCTAAACCTGTTGAGCCTGTGTATATTCACATACCACTGAAACCTCCTCCTGGTGAAACTGATGAATTTTCTCACTTGGAACAAGAGTTAACTGCTTCCAAGATTGCAGAACCAAAGAAGGAAGAAAGAACTGATAGTCTGGATAGTACTGACAGTATGAGCCCAGTCAGTACAAAAAATAATGATATTCAGTTTATTTTCTTGACACCGCCCAGTGATGATGAGATTTTAGATGAGAAGGTAACTATTTATCACGTTAATTTAATATATTAATTAGAACTGTATATAAATATTTGCTAAAAGCCTGAAACGAAATAAAATTTTAAAAATAATGAGGATGTCACTTTATTTTTCAAATTTAATATTTGTACAAAAAAACATCCCATATACTAAACATATTATTTTACTCATTGGAATCAATAAAAACAAATAAAGATGTTGTAATTATAGGAACCTGACATTCCCGAAACACCGTCATCAACAGATGAAACAATGTTTTTGGAACACTGAAAAAACTGGCCGAGTCGGCAGTCGACAAGGTTTCCCCAGAAACAAAAAGAAAAACATTGGAAACTGTACGTGAGGAAAGTACCAGTGACAAAAGTTCCATTGCAGAGGTGGACCCTGTGGAAAAAAAGGTAAGTAGATGAGGATTAGGGGTCATTGCCTTAATAGTAGATATTATGGAAAAAAATATTTTTAAAATTGTTTATAAAAACTGTCTTGGCAATCTACTTCTACTATACAGAGTGCATTTTATAAAACTTACAATGGCTATATTTTATAAACCAAGGCAAATATCGAAAAACAAAAAAAAAACCATTTCTATAAAACATAGGGAAATATAAATAACGTATTTTTCAAAACACCTCTATTAACCTATTAAAAATCTTAAATGGCAACACCCCTTATGTGGCACCTCTCTGTAAAGCTTATAAAAATGCTTTTCGTTGGTCATAAAAAGTTGGGGTAATCAAATACTACCCTTAAATTTTAGAAAAATCATACTTTATTATTAATAAAGAATACCAGAAAATGCCCAATTAAATTAGTATAAAATTTGAAGAAAAATGTAAACTGGGTTTCTTTAAACACCAATCCAACTTTCTCAGGGGTGGCAGTTTCTTTAAACTAACCACTTCTAATTTCGATGTGGCTTGTCCACAGGGTGGTTCTATATTTTAGTATGATTTATTATTTAAAGTAGGAACTTTCTAAGCTAAATTTGTTACAGAAAAACTACTATTAAAACAATTAAATTTTATTTAAAACAAAAAATAAATTGATAAATAATGGTGAGTTTAACTAAATAAAGGCTTGAAAAAACGAATAGTCTTTTAGATCTTATTTCTAAATTACCTTACAGTTTATTGTCAGTAAATTTGTCCAGTCAGCACAGCACATTCACTTTAAATCACTATTACAATTATTGTACAGTACCTATATCTATTGAAAGTCTCAAGACATTTTGTCTGCGGTGTTATTTTATGTTGTAATGTTCGGGAACAAGTTAAAAATGAAAAGTTGAGAAAACCTTAGCGTTTTCACGGAATGTCTTTTCTAAGACAATTTGTACAAACAGTTTGCACAAAACAGCTGGGAATAGCAAAAAGATAAACTTTTTTGATAAGTACTTAGTTAAAAGAACCTTGACGTTCTTTTTGTAATAGTTGTCCTTTTGACAAGTCTATTACGTAATCTTTGTAACCTTATGTTACATGAGGGAGCCCCAATACACTTTTGGGGGTGAAAATTTAAGAGAAAACCTTACGTTCTCGTAAACTAACGTGAAAAAAGTAACCTCTTGTTACATGAGTGAAATCTTAATTTACACTAAATTGTCAAAAGTAATTTGGGAGAGAGAAGTTAAAATAGAGGTGGGTCCAAATAAAAAGGAAATGGTTAAACCAATAAAAATACAGAAACAAATTAAACCAAATATGGCTTCCATAATTTAGAAATCCTATTGGTCAACTAAAAGAACCAATATCTAGGGTGAAATTATTTAAAGTTATTCTCGGAACTAGTCAAAGCCCCGACAAAGCATGCCTATATCGCTGTGGCGCAAGCCGCCAAAAGCGCGGCCGCGTTTGTGATAAAGCGGGAAAAGCCCGGCGGAGATCTTCAAATGCTTTTTCTGATAGCGGTATTTCGCCGAAAGGAGACATGAACCGGGGTTAAATAAACAAAGAATTTAAAAATAGATGAATATTCTTAGAAGTCAGTAAAAAGATTATTTGATGTTTTTAAGGAAGTAAATTTGAATAATTTGCAACTTTGTAAGAAAATAGAGAGTTTTCGCAACATACTCCCCCTTGAAGTTTCATAAACTTTAAAGACAAGTAAAAGCGCGAGCAAGAAATTTAAAAATGTTCACTTACACCTTTGCGTGAAAGTGTGAACCATCTTTATGGTAAGAGTGAGTAAGAGAGAAAACCCATTTTATGGTTTTGCGAGTGAGTAACCAATTAAATGGTTAAAAGGAGTAACTACGTGTTCTTTAACAACGAGTTAGAGTATGTTACAACAAATAAGTATGTAACAAGTAAGCGATATAACGTTTTGTTGTGAAGGAATGTAAACATTATATGTTTAAATAAATTAATGAGAGGGAATGTATGTGATGATGTGTTATAAATTACTGTATGGTAGGGTTAGAATTATAATCTTGTTGATACTCAGGTGTGTCTTGTTGGGGTAGTGGGCAAATTTTTGTGATACTGCGTGTGTAAATACCATCTCGGGTTTTAATTTTAACAGCTCTAACTTGGTTGTCTTTACCAGGTAACACTTCCAAAACTCTGGCTAAGGGCCACTGCAATGGAGGAGTATCATCATCTTTTAATAAAACAAGTGTATTAACTGTTATATTAGGTAAAGTTTGAAACCATTTCGGACGATTTTGAAGTCTGTTAAGATAGTCCGTGGTCCAGCTTTTCCAGAAAGATTGTTGTATTTGAGTAAGTCTTTTCCAAATTGTAAGTCTATTTGTAGGTATATGTGTTATATCTTTATCGGGGAAAGAAGTAAGACCAGAGCCAATTAGAAAATGTCCTGGAGTTAGGGCTTGAAAATCATTGGGATCGTTTGAGAGTGGACAAAGTGGTCTAGAGTTTAGAATTGCCTCAATTGAAACCAAAACTGTATAGAACTCTTCAAACGTTAGATGAGCTTCACCTATTAAGCGGTGTGTATGATATTTCACACTTTTTACAGCCGCTTCCCAAATACCACCCCAGTGTGGGCTTCTGGGAGGAATGAATTGAAATTCTATTTCATTTTGAGAAAGATATTCCTTTATGGATTCTAAAGTTTCCTTTTTCGAAAAAATTCATAAAGAGAGTAAAGTTGATTTTTTGCACCACAAAAATTTGTTGCGTTGTCACTGTAAATGACTGAGGGATTACCGCGTCGAGAAATAAATCTTTTAAGAGCCAAAATGTAATCTTCGGTAGATAGACTAGAAACTAATTCCGTATGTATTGCCTTGGTTGCCATGCATACAAAAATAGCAATATAACATTTAATGAGAGGTGCTTTACGTAGTCTAGATGATTTTAAAAGAAAAGGACCCGCGTAATCTACACCGACACGACTAAAAGGACGATTAAATTGTACTCTGTCTTTTGGCAAATCTGACATTATTTGCTCAGCAGGTTGAGCTCTAAAGCGAAAACAAGTGACACAATTTCTTATTAGACGCTTAACTTCTCGAAGGCCATTCATAGGCCAATATCTAAGTCTGAAGTTTGAGAGAACATTTTGAGCACCGGCGTGTCCTAAGCGTTTGTGTTCTTGTATAAGCATTAATGATACTACATAATTATTAGACGGAAGTAAAAGTGGGTGTTTTTGTTCAAAAGGGATATTAGCATGTTCTAGTCTACCACCTACACGTAAGAGACCGTGTGTATCTATAAATGGATTGAGTTTTTTAATATGCTTGTCTGAGAGATTTTTGTTGTTACTCAATTCATATATTTCCTTAGAGAAATGTCGAGTTTGTAAAACTTTAACTATTAAATGAAGAGAGTTTTTTAATTCGTGTATCTGAAGTGGTCCGACAATTTTATTATCATTGTTTTTACAATTATGAGCAAATCTAAGAGTATAAGCTACTGTACGTTGTAGTCTTGAAAAACTAGAAAATCTACCAAATAGAGAAGACCAGAATGCAGTTTGATCTGACATTTCTAATGAGACTAACGAAATTTTCTTTTCTTCTGGAAGATTATTTATTTCAGGGGCAAGTGACACTTTTGAAAGATCCAAATTAGGATTGTGCAAGAAGTTGGGACCGTTAAACCAAAGTTTTGAGTTTAAAATATCTTGAATAGGTATACCACGGGAAGGAAGATCAGCAGGGTTGTCTGCTGACCTTATGTGTCGCCAAGTAAAGTTTGAGGTTAGTTGCTGAATTTGTGCAACTCTGTTGGAGACAAAAATATTCCAACGTGATGCGTGGGATTTAATCCAGCAAAGTGCAATTTCTGAATCTGACCAGAGATGTATAGAAGAAACATCAAATCTATGTTTATAAATTGTGAGAAGTTTAGAGACTAGCTGGGCCAGTAATAGCATAGCACAAAGTTCCAATCGTGGCAGGGTAACAGTTTTTAGGGGAGCAACTCTGGACTTCGAGGATATTAAAAAACAAGAAACAGAATTATCTGTGTAAACTGTACGAATGTAAACAGCTGCTGCGTAAGCTCTGAGGCTTGAGTCAGCAAAACCATGAAATTGAATTTCTTTTATTTGTTTATCAATTAAAAGATATCTAGGGATTTTTAAGCTTTGTAAAAGTGGCAAATTATCAATAAAATTACTCCAATCGTGTAAGAGTGTACTGTCCGTGATAGGAGTATCCCATTCTAATTTTAAAGTCCAGATTTTCTGCATAATAAGTTTACCAGTGACTATAATAGGAGACAAGAAACCTAAGGGATCATAGCACTGAGCTATGGTAGAGAGTATTTTTCTTTTAGTAACTGGACCAGTAAACGATTTTTGGGAGCAGCAATACTAAATGAGTCTACTATAGGGTTCCATTTTATGCCAAGAACTTTATTAGGAGCATCCTCAAAATTTAAGTCCTGCACAAAAGTTTTTTCTTTGGAAATTTTGTTCAAAAATTGCGGAGAATTAGAACACCATTTATGTAATGGAAACCCATGAGAATTTAAAAGTGAGTTTAGTTCATCATATAAAAGTTGTAAGTCCTGGAAGTTGTCTACACCTCCAAGAACGTCATCACAATATGTTTGATGCAATAATGCATCAGCAGCGAGAGGGTAATCTGCCTGATTAGTAACTGCAACTTCATTTAAAACCCTAGTTGCTAGAAAGGGAGCCGAGTTAGTACCATAGGTAACAGTGGAAAGTTCAATACATTTAAATGGTTCTTGTGAATTTTCTCTCCAAAGAATATTTAAAAGAAATGTTTGATCTGGATTAATTCTAATTTGTCTGAACATTTTTTCAATATCAGACGTAAGTACAAATTTAAAAGACCGAAAACGACAAAGTATGTCATACAGATCTGGTTGAACTTGGTAACCTTTAAGGGTAATGTCATTCAGTGAATAACCTGATGAACTTTACAGGAGCCGTCAAACACCACTCTAAGCTTTGTGGTTACACTGTCTTCCCTAATGACAGCGTGGTGTGGAAAAAATATTTCGGTTGTGAAAGTTCATTGTGGGTCGTGAGAGGGACAAATCTTCCATGATTCAGTGAAACATATTCATTTATGAACTTCTTGTATTCTGCAAAGTAGAGAGGGTCTTTCAGAAATTTTTTCTCGAGGTTTTGAAACCTTTTACGAGCGATAGAAAATGAGTCACCAAGTTTAAGATTTTCTTCCGAACTTTTAAGTGGTAAATTTACCTGAAATGTTCCATTTTCAAGCATTTTAGTAGTACTTTGAAAGAGGGCTTCTGCCATCTCATCCTCTGGGGTAAGTGTCTTTTGTTCTGGAAGCTCTTCCATGAGCCAAAACTTAGAAACAAGGGTTTCGAGGGAGGAATCTTCAACACTTTGAGTAAAGAGAGCTACACTTTTTGTAGTTAGTGAAGTATTTAGATGTGATGTATTTAAAAATACATTGGACTGAGAGGGATAACAACCTCCTATTATCCAACCAAGATGTGTGTTAAGAAGAGTGGGTAGGTTTTTACCTAAACGAATAATACCATTAGTGAGCAAATGGTAATATAAATCTGAACCAATCAACATATCGATTTCAGATGGGTAAGAAAAATTAGGGTCAGCCAAAGTTATGTCATTGGGTATATTCCAAGTATGTGTATTTATTTCAACATGGGGTAGTTGACATGTGATTACCGGTAAAACAACACAAGAAAGTTTAAATTTTCTTTTAGAGTGAGTGTTTGAGCGTATTTGAACGTCAACCATTTTTTGAGACATATTATTTGAGAGTGCAATACCAGAAACTCGCGTAGTTTTGTTATAAGTGGCAAAATTTAATTTTTGTACAAGATTTTCCGTTATAAAAGAGTTTTGAGACCCATTGTCCAAAATGGCCCTAGCCTGTACTTTATTTCCGTTAGTACCTAACAGAGTAACTGTAGCCGTAGATAACAGTACTTGAGAATTTTTGTAGCAAGGGCTGAGACTGTATGTGACTCTGGAGGATTTTGAGAATTCCGAGAATTATTATTTGGGTTTTGAGAAGGATGCGTATTTCTATTACCATTATTAGAACGATTAATGTTTTGTGAATTTTGATTATGTGAGCGATTATTAAAAACACGGGGGTTATTATCTCTACGAATATTCAATTGAGTTTGATTATTAGTAGACCCTGAGCCAGCTTCTGGAGTGTTACTACTATTTTGATTATTATTGTGAGAAATTTGTAACGTTTGGGAATTGAGAGTGTGATTCGAGGTGTGTAAAAGTGTGTGATGATTTTTAGAACAAATAAAACAAGGATTTGAGCGACAATCATTAACCGTGTGTGGTGAATGTAGACAGTTAAAGCAAAGATGTTTTGAAAGGACAAAATTCTTTTTTCAGAAATTTGTAAACTTTTAAATTTATTACACGAATAAATGTAATGAGAACTTTCATTACAATATGCACATTTTTTATTATTAGAAGCGTTTTGCTTCGTATTTACAAACAAAGTAGTATTTTGTTGTGATTTGGGAACCTTCTTTACTTGGGGTTCAGTACTAGCTAAGTTTTCCAAAATTACACACCTATCTTCTAAAAATTCAATAAATTCATCCCAACTGGGAAGTTGTGTCAAATCCCGTTCGCTTTCATAAGCTTTACGAGTGCCAAAATCAAGTTTTTTATTTAACATAAAAATGAGCAAAAATTCCCACAACTGTTGAGCAGTGTATCTTAAATTAAAAAGTGAATTTAAATTATTTTTACAATTTGTCACAAATTCCCTTAGTGTGGTACTATTACATTTAGTTATATTTGGTATTTCTAACAAAGCGGTAAAATGGGCATTAATCACAGAAATTTTATTTTCATACCGTTTTTTCAAAATATCAAGAGCCGTGGTAAAATTATCATTTGTAACTGTCAAACTATCAATTAGTTTAAGGGGTTCATCTCTAAGAAATGACTTTAAATAAATAAATTTTTGTATATCTGACAAACCTTTGTTGTCAACAATAAGTGCCTCAAAAAGTTGTAAAAAAGTAGCCCACTCTGATACATCACCTTTAAATGGTTTTATATTAATTTGAGGTAATTTAACGTCAACATTTTGTTGAACGTTTTGCATAATTTGACTTGTATTTAATGAAGTATTTAAAGTATTGCCATTAAAGTGTTTAATTTTATTTTTACATAAGCAAATATATTTATCATATATTTCTTCCAAAAGAACCCTATCTTCTGAGTCCACAGTTTCTGATTCAGAGTTTATGAGATAGCTTTCTATTTCATCCTGAGTTTTACTATATTTTTCAAATACATTTTGTAATTGTTCCAGTTTAGTTTCAAAATAAGTGACATCAGTTTCCGTATCTATATTTTTATCTAAAGCATTAAAAAGCGTGTAAGGCAGCCTTTAGCAGCAGTGCGAGCCTTTTTTAAGCTGTCAAAATTCATTTTTTTAACTTTAAATACTTCACTAAAAATACCAAAAGACAATTATAATTATTTTAAAAACGTTAAAAAGTACAAACAGAATTTACCAGGTTTATTTTATAAATTCTGTGCAAAATTTTACTACTAAAATCTAAAAAATCTAATCACCCAAAGAAAAATATTATTTAAACAATAATAAAGAACTGTAACATTTTAGCTTAGAATAAAAACTAAGTTTTAAATATTTTTATAAAAAGCTGTCAAATTTTACAGACTTTTATTAGGCTTTACGAAGGACCATAGAGAAAATTTTGCGATCCGACGGGACCGTGAAAAAAGTACTAAATCCGGCTCGAATGAACCATGAAGAATAATGTAAACTGGGTTTCTTTAAACACCAATCCAACTTTCTCAGGGGTGGCAGTTTCTTTAAACTAACCACTTCTAATTTCGATGTGGCTTGTCCACAGGGTGGTTCTATATTTTAGTATGATTTATTATTTAAAGTAGGAACTTTCTAAGCTAAATTTGTTACAGAAAAACTACTATTAAAACAATTAAATTTTATTTAAAACAAAAAATAAATTGATAAATAATGGTGAGTTTAACTAAATAAAGGCTTGAAAAAACGAATAGTCTTTTAGATCTTATTTCTAAATTACCTTACAGTTTATTGTCAGTAAATTTGTCCAGTCAGCACAGCACATTCACTTTAAATCACTATTACAATTATTGTACAGTACCTATATCTATTGAAAGTCTAAAGACATTTTGTCTGCGGTGTTATTTTATGTTGTAATGTTCGGGAACAAGTTAAAAATGAAAAGTTGAGAAAACCTTAGCGTTTTCACGGAATGTCTTTTCTAAGACAATTTGTACAAACAGTTTGCACAAAACAGTTGGGAATAGCAAAAAGATAAACTTTTTTGATAAGTACTTAGTTAAAAGAACCTTGACGTTCTTTTTGTAATAGTTGTCCTTTTGACAGGTCTATTGCGTAATCTTTGTAACCTTATGGTACATGAGGGAGCCCCAATACACTTTTGGGGGTGAAAATTTAAGAGAAAACCTTACGTTCTCGTAAACTAACGTGAAAAAAGTAACCTCTTGTTACATGAGTGAAATCTTAATTTACACTAAATTGTCAAAAGTAATTTAGGAGAGAGAAGTTAAAATAGAGGTGGGTCCAAATAAAAAGGAAATGATTAAACCAATAAAAATACAGAAACAAATTAAACCAAATATGGCTTCCATAATTTAGAAATCCTATTGGTCAACTAAAAGAACCAATATCTAGGGTGAAATTATTTAAAGTTATTCTCGGAACTAGTCAAAGCCCCGACAAAGCATGCCTATATCGCTGTGGCGCAAGCCGCCAAAAGCGCGGCCGCGTTTGTGATAAAGCGGGAAAAGCCCGGCGGAGATCTTCAAATGCTTTTTTCTGATAGCGGTATTTCGTCGAAAGGAGACATGAACCGGGGTTAAATAAACAAAGAATTTAAAAATAGATGAATATTCTTAGAAGTCAGTAAAAAGATTATTTGATGTTTTTAAGGAAGTAAATTTGAATAATTTGCAACTTTGTAAGAAAATAGAGAGTTTTCGCAACAAAATTAATTAAAACCTAATAATAAATTAAAATAATACTTCCTTTGGAGCTTAACGGCCCCAATAAAAAGTTCTCGTTAGTTTTGGTTTTGGTCAATTAATTTGGACATTTTCTGGTATTCTTCATGAATAATAAAGTATGATTTTTCTAAAATTTAAGGGTAGTATTTAAAATTACCCCAACTTTTTTATGACCAACGAGAAGCATTTTTTAAAAGATTTCAAGAGAGGTGCCATATTAAAGCTGTTGCCATTTAAGATTTTAAAGTGACTGGATATGCAGTTTAAGAGGTTGATAGAGGTGTTTCGAAAAATAAATTATTTATAATACCCCGGGTTTTATCGAAACGGTATTTTTTATTTTTTGATATTTTCCATGGTTTAGAAAATATAGCCATTGTAAATTTTAAGAAACTCACTCTGTATCAATCAATAAATGAAAATAATAAAGAGTGAAAAAAAATTTTTCTTAGAAAGGTTTTATAAATTAAATTTAAGTCGATATGCAAAATTTTAAAGACAAAGTATTATTTTTTAATCAGTTCAATTACAAATCTTAGTTTTTTTTGCATTAATATGAGAATTCTAACTACAAAATAAAGAACTATTTGAAATAATTATAATTTTTATAATTTCTTTCAAATTTAAAAGAAGGAAAATTAATTTTATTTGCAAATATAATTGGTATAAATTCTGCATAGCATTTCTGTATCAATAAAAGCCTGTTCTATTAAGTGTGCCTAATCTCAAATACTCATTTAAAATATCAAAGATATTTAAAAATTTACATTAATCGAATTAGTTCGTCATTTTATAGTTAGCAAGCTTCTTTTAAAGCAAAAAAAAAAAAGATTTGCAATTCAACTGAATAAAATACCCTTTTAAAAAAATCTACTTTTTTTATTTTTATTTCAAATTTTGCATATCAACTTAAAACCTAATTTTAAACAGTTTTTTAGATATATTGACAACTAACCTTATTTTTTGGTGATTTAATTATGTTTTTAATATATTTTTTCTATTGTGTTCAACTCTTGGCGCCTACGGGGACGCCTTATGAGTTTTTTGTAAATACTGTCTTATTTTAAGCGAAGGCTAAACCAAGCAGGAATAAACAAGGTTTTGTATGTGTGTTCCCGTAGTAAATTGAAACAACAGCAAACAAATAACATTTTTATTGTTTAAGGATAACGATGAAGAAATACCAACACCTGCAACTGATAATAAAACTTTTAAACCCGAAACTAAAACAACAGATGAATCGGCTACTAAAAAACCTGACGACGAGACTAAAAAGAAGAAACCAATACCAATTTTGAAGCAGAAAAAATGATTGTTGATGTTGAAGATGGATTAAACGAGCCACCAAAATCAGAAGAGTTAAAATCCGTTTTAAAGTCATCAGAAAGCTCCAGTCCAACAATGAAGAAAAAAGTGTCTTTTAAAAAGAAAACTAAACCAACCAGAACAAAAACTGATGTTAACAACGGGTATGAATCCATCGAAGTACCTAAAGAAGAGAAAACTGTAAATTTGTTGGAGCAGGCTGGTATTTTGACTGATAAACTTAACGGTGATTACGAAAAAAGTAGTGTTGGAGATACTGTTCAAGGTAAGACATATTTTTTTACTACTGGTGGGTGCTATACAAGGTGTCTCGAACTGGAGCAATCGATTCCTCGAAAGAGAGGCTTTGAGACATTTTGAAAATTCGGCAACATTGTATGTATGCATGCGGCTAAAATATATTGTCAACGGTACGACAGTTCCGGGTTTAACAAAAGTTGATGTAAACTTAAGCTTAAACTTAAGCAGTTTTTTGTATAATATCCTACAAGTATATTTGACTCTAAATGTTTTTGAATTATTTTAAATGTTATGTCAAAAAAGACGTTTGCTGGCCGTTACATAACCATTACCTTTTTTTAAACAAAAGCCTCCAGAATTTTCTTTTGCAGTCTGTATTATTATATGTTTCCAATTAATTAACACAGGGCTGGTCAAAAATAAACGTTAAAAGTTATATTGACAAAAACCTTAAAAGTCGTTCTTTTCAAATGTACATCCCTATCTTTTATTACCTAATCCAATTAAGCATTAAAAATAAGGGCAAGTTTGTGAAAGAATTTCCATTCAAAAACTTTATAATTTTTGAAATATTGCCAATTTCGTCTAACCACACTATTAAGTTCGGCGAGATGGAGCGTCATGACCAACTTAACCGTACCTACCAGCATCGTTAGAAAAGAAACAATATTGCATTGTCAATATTTTAAAACTCTACATCGTTAAAATAGATATGTTTACGCAAACTTACATTTTTGTTAATAATTTTGCTGAATAAAATAAGTAATAAAAGATGTATCCATTTGAAAAAATTGACCTTTTCAAGGTTTTTGTCAATGTAAATTTTAACATTTATTTTAGACCACACTGTATTTTATAATTGTTAACTTCTATACAGGACATGTAACAAATTTTTCCTCTACGAGTAACCCCACTACAAAAGGTTTTTATTTAGAAAATATTGATGAATATGTATTTGCCTGCAAAAGTTTTTTTTTTAAGATAAATTTTAAAATAAGTCAAATACCGTTAGTTAGGGGGCATAGAGTAACAAAATTATAATATAAATATAAATTCCGTTAGGTATTTACTTTATGGTTAGGTTAACGGCATTATACATAAATATGCTTAAATTTTACCCATAATCTAAAAAATAAATAATATACAGAATGTCCTATCTAAAATAGGAAATTTGACATCACACTTAATGAGACTACTATTTTTCTATATATCTAAGACCCGAACAGGAAACGACCTGCATGTATCTGTTTACCGGATAAAAGTTATTTTATATTAAATATAGTATTTAAACAAAGGTATTGCTGCAGGGTTGCCCAAAAAATATGGTCAGATATATTTAAATCAAAAAAATAACCCCAAAATTTTTGACACACCCTGTATAATGGCAACCCTATTTTTTTATACATTTTAAGGCTAGTTAATAAAATATGTATGTTTAAATAATCCAGAATGAACCAAAAAATTGTAATCATTTTTCAAAATTTTAAATTCAAAGGAGGTCCCGTGTTTTTTTGTTTTAATGGTGATATATTAGTACTGTCCAAGAAAGATAAACTTTTTAATAAGGAGCGCTTGATTTTTATATTTGTCCAAAAATATAGGTTATATTTGTGACGTCACCTGAAAAAATAAACCAATACTTGCATACCGTAAAATAAAATCACTAAAAAAACATAAAAAAATTGTATCTTACCCTTAATAACGATTTAGACGTAAATTTCATGTAAAAAAATATCCAAAGGTCAGTGACCCCTGTTTACAGGTTTTAAAATCCTCGATAATTGCAGTACTATTAACTACTCAATTTAACTATAAACAGTAAAAACTAAACATATACGATTGTAAACAAATAATTACGGGAAAAGATTACGTCACAAAATTTAGCGAACATAGGCTTAAATGGGATCGAGCGCTCCTTATTAAAAAGTTTGTCATCCTTGAGTACTGTCATGTAGAGTTAAAATAAAAAAATTGCCATTATACAGGGTGTGTCAAAAATTTAAGAGGTTATTTTTTTAAATTTAAATATAGCCTTGATCATAATTTTTAAGGCGTAGGCGTACAAAAATATATTATCCATTTTTTGATCCACACCTTTTTTTATTCTTCATTTTAGAAACAAAACAAATTTGTGAAGAAGTAGAGGGGGAAAGAAAAAAGGAATATTGGGAGGTGACGTAAGCCAATCCATGTCGGTGGATGAGGAAAAAGGTTATTTGGATCAGAAAATTGTAAAAGATACGTCATTAGAGGAGGACTACAATAAATGGTCAAAGTCAGGGTAAGTGTTTTGGTGTGAAAAATTTAGTTTTAAATAAATGCATATTTTACCTTAACCAAATAATTGTATTACAATGACCGCCAAAGAGTTAAATACGTAGTATGAAGAAAAAAATGTATTTCTAAAATAATTTAAAAACTATTGTTGGCTATCACCTTTGCTTTCCAGTAACTTAAAAAACTATAATCACATCCGGCTAATAGGGTGGTTGAGAAAATAATTAGAAAAAAAAATTAAAATTTTAAACAGTGACGTAAGTTGGCGTGATATCTAAAAAATAATTGAAAAAGGTTGTTACCCATTTGTTAAATATTTAATTTTGGGGCAAATTTCAATATTATAGATAAAAATTAAAACAAAAATAAGGAAGAAGTTTTGCCTTGGTCCATTTTCACATTTTTCTAGTTTTTGAAGACCCTGTACAAAACAAATTTCTCAACGTGAATCTTGTTTGCAACTGCAACAGAAGTTGCCATACACGACTTTCTAGAACATTTAAATTTTTGATCTATTTTTTCTATTGTAAAATCCATCAGTGGACATACTGTATACAGGGTATCCCAACTCTATTTATACACGAAATGACTTTGCCCCTATACAAGATACAAAAATAAACATTACATTTTTTTTTATTTGGGTACAATCTTATTATTGACAGTACCGGTTAATATACAAGGTGTCCCAAAAACAGCATTTTTATTGTTAAGTAGGTTTTTTTAAATTATTATTCATTGCTAATATCTCTAAAACCAGCAATACTTAAAGTATATTGAGTTATATATTTTTCATGTAGAATTTAATACAGAATTGAAATATGATAAAATATACCATTTTAAAAAAACGTACCTAACTTTTTTAGATGTCATAAAAACTATTAATTTGTCCCAACCGCCGCCCACAAGCCGGGTATAATTAATAATAATTAATTTTTAGAGAACTGATTAAGCAAAGGTAATTGCCAAGAAATTTGTTTTAATATATTTTTTTCATATATCTCTTTTTTGGGGTCACTGTATGTATATGTATATGTATATTAATTATATTAAATAGTTATGCATTTTTTGTTATTAATATGAATTTAAAAGGGCAAAAATAATAACTTAAAAAATATATTTTTCTAAGTAAAAATATAATTCTACAAATAACTGTTTTATGCTTTAAAACAGAAAGTTACTAATTAGCTTACTACAAGCATTTAACTTAAATACATCCGTATCAATTACTAAACGAATAACTATTTTAATGCGGCTATAAAATAGTCAATGTTCATTTGGCTAGAGTCAATTAAGTAATTCCAAACAAAACAAAAGGGGATTATTTTTCAAATCGCGTATTTGGCACCGATTCAACGCTGTAGCCTTTGGAAATAAATATAACTCAGACTTTAATTTTTTTTTCGACTCGCGCACGTACCAAATACTTACATTCCAAATTAGTATTTGGAAAATAATTAAAATGAAATTATTCAAAATCATCAACACTAACTTATAACTGTAGGGAACATACTACTAACTAGAAGGCCAATTTATCAAAAATCATTCTCATGGATTTTTTTGGGAAATCATGTTTATAGTCCCTGGGCCAGTAATAAAATTAACTTCATGATAATAACACTTTTAAAACCTTTTTAGGGAGATTCCTTTTGACTCTATCACGAACAGAGGCGTATCCAGGAAAAATTTCTGGGGGGCACAAGTAGCCAAAAACTGAAGAGTAACGTTGGCTTATTTTTTAATAAGTAGTAGTTTTGCAAAAAAATAACGAAGGATGTAGAACACGAAAAAATATTTGTTAAAATTATTTACAAAAATCTGTAATAGGTCATTGCAAATCCAACTAAATAATCAATTATATAATTCAACGATTTATGTAAAAATCAAAGCACTGCTTCTGTAAATGTATTTTATTACAAAAAAACTGACAAAAAACAGTAAACAGAGTATTACATGTTATTTGTAGGACAAACTAAATTAGAATAAATAAAATTTTAATATTTATATTTAGCCGTCTTTTAATTTTAGCCATTTCATTTAATACCTCCTCGGGAGAAATTATAATATCAGGATGGATATTTAATAGTGCTAAGCCGTTAAGACGATTAGAACCTGTCGTACTTCTTAAATAAGTTAACAGTCTACGGAGGGTAGAGAAGGATCTTTCATTTGTGCAACTTGTAACTGGAAGAGTGGCAAAAATTTTTAAAAGTTTCTTTATATTTAAAAAATTGTTTCGTTGCAGGAAACATATGCATCGATAGCATTTTTGAAAACATTATCGGATAATTTCCTTTGCCATAATTTTACTTCAGCTACTAGAATTGTATCACTGTTTTCAAAAATAAATTCATTTTCTATGTAGAACTTAACCAGTTTCAAAAATTCATTTTCAACGTTACTACTCTGTCTTAAAAGACAATTTACAAAGGACTCGATAATATTTTTATGATTCGTAAATCTTTCTTGGGGGTTACTATATAATAATTCAAATAAGGTACAAAAACATTAATTTTGTAGTAATCTCTTGCATTATTTGCCCTAATATTAGCTCGGTGGATCCCAACCTCCAATAGGAAACAAACTAACAAACCAAGCTTTCAAATCACTAAAGAAAGATAAACGAAATAAACTGTATTGCAAAATGGCGCGGTTTCTGTTAAAAGCATCTATACACAATCACATAAGCGCGAAACGCGATACTACTACGCATTACACTCAGTAGGTATGCAACCAATCATGCATGGAAGCACAGAGACGATAGTTAGGGGCTGTCGCTAGATCCTTGTAAAGCCCAGCGGAAGATCTTCTATATGGAGATCAGGCCGTATTATTCATAAAATTTTATTTTTATTAGTAGAATACTCAATAAAAAAATATTTTAAATAACTATATACATATAGGTTAATCCTAGGCCTAGGGCTCTGGGGGGCACGTGCCCGAGTGCCCCCCTGGATACGCCCCTGATCACGAATATTCATACCGCCATATATGGAAGCGGAACACAGTCTGTGAATGTCAAATGTTTCGGGTGTCGGATTGTCAAACGCGTCACATTTCTTCTCGGACAAGTACACAAGGTTTTACATGCAATTTTTAAACATTGTGCCGAAAATCATAAGGGTGACAGTTACGAAACCCGCCCAATCCAATACCCAAAACATGTTCACGATTTTTGGCACCAGGGACTATTAGAATAAAATGCTGATTACGACGATACATGATGCCAACTTGTATTTTGGTCAGAATTTTTTAAACTGCAATTGTTTAAACAATTGAAAATTTTTTTGCATCAAATAAAATTGTATTTAATTTTTTGACAATTTTAGAACTGAAAATGACTCTTTAATTTTTTTTGAAAAATTAATATTTATAATCATTTAAACAATTGAAAATGAGCAATAACGCCCATTTTTACCATTTAAATAATAAATGGCAATTTTGAATTCCTAGATATTTTTTTTTATTTTTTAAGAAAGTTTATTTGCTTGTTTTTAAGACCCAAAAATCTTTGCACTTTTCTTGTAGGATATGGTCTCTCATATAAACTGCACCCAAATCAACCTGGTGTATTCCAAGGTTACCATGACAACTAGCTTAGCCGCGTCACCTTAAAGTCGTCGTTTTTTTCTATTGTCTTACATTTGCATTATTTAAGTGGTAAAGTTGGGTCTAAGAAGTTGCCTATATTCAATTTAAATGATTGTAACTTAAAAAATGTAAAGAGTCGTTTTCGGTTGAAAATCGGTAAAATAATTAAATAAAATTTTATTTGATTTTTAAAAATTCCTGGAAAAAATACAAGCTGGCATCATGTAACGTCGTAATCAGTATTTTATTCTGAACAGGATTCAGAAAAAAAAATCCATAAAAATAATTTTTGATTCATTGGCGCCAATACCTCATAGTATAACTGGATTCCGATAAGTATATTATGAAAAATATACAGGGTGGTCGTAAACTGTGGTGCCAAACTGCTATGGTAGTCATCTCATCAAAATAACAAAGAGGTTAATATAAACATGGATCCGCAAATTCTTTCTTCTTAAAATACAGGATGTTAAAGATTTTTAAACGGTTTAAAATTATAAAAATACCAAATTTATTGTTATTTAAATAAGTACCTTTTGTCATTTTTACATAATTGATACTAAAAAGTACCTATTATATTTACGGAAATTTCAGAAAAAGCTTTTTACCATGTGTCCAGTGCCAGATCAAGGTTTTTTTTTAATAGTAAACCAAAGAGTTTGTGTTGCGTCCAGTGTTGAATTCTGACAATTTTTTTTCCGGATTAATAAATTAAAAAGAAAAGAAGGTCTTTAGCAACAAAAACAATCGGAAAAAAAATTGTATTCAAGTTTTATTTTCTTTTTTCCTTAAATTTGCGACCCTCCTGATTTGGCGCCGAATCGGGCGCTTCATGGATTCACGCTTGATCTGGAACTTTTTGTGTCTCTTATGGTTAAGGTAAAATTTATTTATTTTATGTCTTAAACTAAAAAATATACGAAAAAAAAAAGAAGTAAAGTTTTTTTATTTACTTAATCTCAAGAGAATATAAACACTTCACACAAGTCAGTACTTTTTTACATTTTTTTCGTTGCTAAAAATATTCGTCTAAATGTCGCAATAGTACTTAATAAACTCTATTCAATTTTTGACCTACAAACATTAATAATTAATTTCTTATAAATACTGTGTTCTCATTTTTATCACTTTGTCGCATGGTTTTTTATCTGGAAAATGTATTAGTGAATGAGTGAATCCAAATTTCTATTAAGCATCCAAGTAATTTTTATATTTGACAAGCCCATCACAAACAAATTTTGAGATTTGACAAAACTTTAGTTGTTTACGTTTAATCGTCTTCGATTTATTTAGTTCCTTAGTCTTTTTTTTAAGAGAGCCAAATGTGATTAACC
This sequence comes from Listronotus bonariensis, assembly GCA_014170235.1. NCBI lineage: Eukaryota > Metazoa > Arthropoda > Insecta > Coleoptera > Curculionidae > Listronotus > Listronotus bonariensis. Next base: position 285,472 of record JACEGR010000076.1, read on the forward strand.
CAATATTGCAGAGTGAAGCCCGCTATTTATTTGAATTTCTCTCTGTATAAAAAGCCGCATTTTTGTTAATTTTTACTTATTTAGTCCTTTAAATATATTATTTTAAAATTCTACTACACTTACTTAAATATCACAAAAATTCAGTGTGTCCAAGAATAGACCTAACTATACCTGTAAAAATATTAATTTTTAATATTTAGAAAAAAGTTATTCTTTACACAAATGTTTTTTTGTTGTCTAAAATAAATGAATTTTTCTTTATAAATAATTAATATTACTTTTTATATGCATACAAGATTAAGTTAAGTTAAAATGAATGTATAAGTAGTAACCCACAAACGATTTATTCAACAAAAAGTTAAAATTTTTATTATGTTAAATGTTAAAATTTTTATTATATTCAAATTAGTAGTCAAAAATCATATTTTTAACCAGTTTTTTGCTAAAATAACAGAAATAACAACAAATGTGTTTTTAAACGTAATGCTGCCGCCACACATTGGGCGAACTTGTGGCCGAATTATTTGTCGAAACTTTTACAAACTATTTGTAAATAATATATGAGCTGTCAGTTGATTTAAAACTTGTGTTTTTTTCGTAATATCTAAAAAATACGATATACAGGTTTAAAATAAGGCTTGGATCGGAAAATTTTAAATTTTTTAGGGCCCTATACACACTTTTACTCGAAACTATGCCCCATTAAAATTATAAATCTCGCTAAATAAAGTTGAAAGCAACGTATTTCGTATAGAAATGAGTGTGTTAAAAGTTGGGCCAATCAAGGCGAATGCAAACGAACTACCCGGCCACATAATGGTTTTTTGCGAAAGTTCGTCGTACTTGGGCCAATGTCTGGCGGCGGCATAAAATTTTTGCGAGTTTAAACCACCCTGTATAATCGACGGCGATTTTTATTTAGCTTTTAACATTTCAGACAAAGCAAACATTTTCTTTTTTAATTTTAGAATTAAATATATTACGGGTTTAGTTAAGTCCCTCCGTGGACACACTGTATAATGTAAAATGCGTTTCGTTAACAGATGTCTGACCATTCATATAAAGAGTTTTATCAATAGCTTGTACGTAATACTAATATATTGCAAATATTTTGGATCCGATCCAGTTGGATATATTTCATATGTGATTTTTAATAATATCCAGATTTCGAAAAAGTTATGTATTGAACGGTTTTTAAATATTAAACGCCATTTAAACTAACTGCAACTAAAACGTTGAATCAGTAAATGCCTTCAGTAAACATTATTTTATATTTAATGTACAATGGCAATTTTTAGAATTATGCAAGGTCCGTGGTGGTACTACGGCGTTGTCTAAAAGGTGCTGTGAAATGCAAAACTACATGTTTCAGTGCTTGGATAACGTTGACGAAACAGGGTAAAAAAATGGGTTAAACATACAACAACTCGGCACTCACCGTACACCGGTATTTAGGCATAGGCCTTCGTGAGATGTCACAAAGATAAAAAAAATATTACCTTTATGCAATTTTTGATTTTTACAGTCTTTGATTGTTAATAAAAAAGAAGAAAATTAGCATTTTATTTTTTTAACGGGAATTTAAGAATAACACGACAACGTGAAAAAATCTCAAGGTTGTAGTTTAATAATAATCGGGCTTTTTATGCTAACATTTAATTCAAAAAAACTAATGGAAAAATAAGGATAAAAATTAATGGCTGGCGGTTAACTATTTATTTATGTATCCTAATAGTGCAAAAATTTTCATATTTTATATGACAAAATGATTTTTTTGTTGCCCTGTCCAAGGGACGGACAGCGCGCGAAAGTCAGACTGCCCGCTTTTAACGCTATTTTCGGGGCTTTTTTTAGGAAATTACTTCCTGTTTTTAAATCTTTTTTAAATTTTAAATATCTTTTATAGTTTTTGAGATATTCAAAAATAAAACAAACCCCTACTTGATCACGCCTCGATCGTAATTTTCGGAGAATATACATACATTTTACCCAAAAAGGTACATGTTGACCAGACTATATGCAAATCTTATAGATTAAAATTCAACAATAATTCTTTACATGGAGTGCTACTTTAAATGAACAAAAGTATGGAAAGCAAATTTGCGGTGAGTGCCCCATTATTAAAACTAGAAAGGTGCCCTAAAAACTTACGCATATAAATAGATAAGGACAAAAAATGTTTTACTCGTACTTAGTTCACATACCTCTTAACAGTTCTGTGTACTTAGTTATAAAGTTTCCCATATTGGGTCAAAATGATAATTTAGTCAGCTAAAATTGAAAACAGCAGGTATTTCCATAATTTTTGAATGTTTGCAACGATTCCAACATTGCTAAGAGCCAAAATGCAGGGACAAAATATTAAAAATAGTTGAGACGGATTCCCAGTGAGCTAACAATAGCAGAAACCAAAAATAACTCAGTGGTCCGTCGGTTTTCAACTCGTTTACTGGTAAAATTTCATCAAAATTACGCGATTTTTGGGAACATGTAACTTAAGAGTGAATTTCGATCTCTTCCGGTTAGGTGCAAGTTATGTAACTTAAGGTTATGTTTAAGGGTGTTAGCAACATCGTTAACCTTGCCTTCATAAAATTTATTATTAATCGTTTTAGTAGGAGAGTGTACCAGGTCAATGATCGATGATGTCAAACTGTCAAATGACCTTTATAACTGTCGTTGAAAATTGCCGTAATTTACAAACAATAAAATTTATTGCCAAGAAAATATTTTGTAAGCCTTTACACAAAATGATTTTAAGATTCACCTAATTTATTTGTGATACAAATTACGTTCTATCGGAATCACGTTAGATTGCACCGGGTGTCTTTAAAAACTTTTGTTTTTTTTTAATGAGACCAGCAGTGCAATCCTTCATAATTTGAACAATTTGTTATAAAATCAAAACAGTTGTTTTTTGAGCAAATCAAGTTAAGCTGATCTGTTTAGGAAGTTCATTTATATATACTACATAGTACGGCAACTAAAAAGAATAGGAGAAATCTTCTTTTAATAAAAATGTATATTTTTTTATCTTTTATCTATTGAGCATAACAAAAGAAACAAATACACGTCTAAAATTAAAGAAAAAGGAAGAAGTAAAATTTTTTTAATTGTACACTCTATATATTGTACCACCATTAAAAAGGTCTTTCAAAGATCTTTAAAAAATACCCAATTTAAAAAGTTTATCTTTAATAGTCTCGGAAATATGACCATTTAAATCTGGAAAATAGTACACATAATTTCCGCTATAATACCTACGCTACGGTCCTCAGCTTAGACATAATGGAAATTATAGGGAAAAATGGCCTGAAATGACATACTTTATAAATTTTTGCCTATATTTGAAAAAATAATAATGCGATTTATTCTAACAAATTGTAAAGTGCCTTTATAATTTATTCTTAGTCATTACTTAAGCCAAGGTTCACCTAATCCGGCATAGAAAATATATAACGACCATTTTTCATAATGTCTCAAAGTATGTCATTTTAGGCATGGTGTCGGATAAAATGACACAATAGTTTAGGCCAAAATAATATACACGAAAATTACGCGTCAGGATTTCTGTTGGCCATTAACACGAAAAATTAATGCAACAAATGTCTAAAAAATTTTTCAAAAACTTAAAATTAATGAAGTTACAGGATGTTAAAGAACACCATTTTTTTCTAATAACTTTTTTCTTGTGTTGTGATTTACTCTAAATTTAACAAATTACCCATCAGCAACCTTTGTTTTTAAGGCTTGCATTGTTAATTTTGAAAATCAGAATTTTTAATTAAACGTACGTAAATGTTTAAAGTCGTTTTTCTCGGAAACCGTTCATTTTAAGTTAATGCAACAACAGGATCTTTTTGAAAGATATTTTGATGCTTTTTATTAATTTTATATCCAAATTTATAAAAGGAATATAACAAAAAAGTCCTAAGTCATTTTTCTAGAGTGAAGAACAGTTTGGGCCATTTAGCAGTGACTACTGGCGTCAAATTAATAGGGTGAATACATAAGTGATATGTATGCAAAATTTGGCAAAAATCCGCACCCTAGAAAGAAGTTATTAAAAAAATATAAAAAAAATGTTTTTTAACATCCTATATCTCCGTTAATTTTGAATTTTCAAAAAAAAATATTTGTTGCATTAATTTTTCGTGCAGTTCGCCCACCGAAATCCTAACACGTTATTTCCGGACGCCCACCATCAAGAAAAAAAAGGTTTTTGACGTTAACGAACACTTTAAAATAGTATGTCATTTCACGCTTATAGTAGGAGAGCTAGTGAACCCTTCGAGTAACGTTAGACCTGTAGGGCTGAAAATTTTTATAGTGATGAGTCATAGCATGCTAAGTACGAAAATCATTACCTGGCAGGCATCAGCAAAAAAAACTTGAGCTGTAAGTTTAAAATTTTTCTAGGATTTAGTTCATTCATAGTAAGGTTTGAAAAAAAAATAAGAGGCGTTTTCGATGAGCACAAGTACCTGCCAGGCAAAGTGAAAGGTGTGGCTAATTTGGATGGCCATATTTTCAAAACTAATATAAAGTTAGATGTTCCTAATGTGGTATGTTCTTAAAGCTCTTAAAGATCTTCTTAATAGTAATATAATATACAGGGTGCCTCATAAAATGATACCACCCAGTATATTATCACCAGTATCACCATTAAAAAGATCTTTAGAAGAACGTTAAGAAAACACCACATTAGGTACATCTTACTTTATTAGTTTTAAAAATATGGCCATCCAAATCAGCCACACCTTTTAGTTCGCCTGGCAGGTACTTGTGCTCATCGAAAACGCCTGTCAGTTATTTTTCAAACTTTACTATGAATGAACCAAATACTAGAAAAATTTCAAACAGCTCCAAGTTTTTTTTTTTTTTTAACTTTCAAAAATATACAGGGTGATGATGTGCACGGCTGATGCCTGCCAGGTGATGATGTTCGTAGTTATCATGCTATCATCACTATACAACTTTACAACTATACAACTTTCCAGCCTTACAATTATACAACTTTCCAGCCTTACAGGTCTAACGTTACTCGAAGGGTTCACTAGCTCTGGGACTATTATTCCATGTATCTCATTTTACTCAAAAACGACAATTTAGCAAACATGCTTAAATTTTGATAGTATAAGCTAATATAGCTATAGTTATCATATTTATAAATATACATTGCCAAATTATTTGAATTCAATAAAAAAAAATAGCAACATTTGTAACAAAACTTCGCAAAAATACACAAATTCTAAATTAATTAGAATTATTTTGCGGTTAGTGAATTTAAATTAAACTTGAAATGTCGTGCAAAAAAAATTAGGGACATGCACCTGTACGGGAATTTTAATACTAACTGCAGTGATCATATTAGTATACGCTTCAACACGTTTAAGAGTTCGCTACTAAAGCGGGAAATTAAAAAATTATGCAGTATGTCATTTTACCTGAATATGTTATTTCAGGCCAGTTTCCCCTATCTGCTATTCTTTAGATTTAATGGTCATATTTCTGAAACAGTTAGAGAAATATATGAAAAAAAGGTGTAGTGTCCATTTAGACATGTGTCCACAAATTCCTTATTTTTAAGGTACAGGGTGTTAAATTGTAAAAAAAAAATGGTTTTTGTAATTATCTCAAACATTCTCACCCAATCCTGTAGTAACCTGTCAATAGTATTTATGACATGAAGGGCCTAATATTATTATATATATAATTAAACTTAATCAAATTTAATAGTCCAGTGGCGTGTCGAGCGGCGCCTAAACAAATATTACTAACAAAAAAAAAAAAGATACGCCACTGACTGTGAAAATGTGTGTGTGAAATTTTTATTTTTCTTTGGACTGAGCACATAAAAATGAAGCTTTAATGTCTTTTTTTCATTTTTTAATTTCTCGTGTATTTTAATCTTGGTATCTTAAAAACACAAAATTTGCGGACCATAAACAATTTTGGCTTTTGGATTTGGACCGCGTCCAATTGAAATCGTTTAACGAAGTTTCGCCATCGATTGCACAAGGGATCTTCAGGGATCTTTACTCTGCGAGATTGGAACACTAAAGATGCCTCGCGCAATCGATGGCGAAATGTTGGTAAACGATTTTAATTTAATGCGGTCCAAACCCAAAAAGCCAAAATTCCTCAGTTTACCAAGGCCGTGAAATCTTCCGATATATGTTTGTGGACCCATGTTTATATAAACTTATTTTCTTATTTTATTTCTTATTTTATTATACCATAGCAGTTTGACAGCACAGTTCACATGTACCTTGTATACTACTTTAAAAGATCAAATTTTATTTGTTAATAAGTTCTGGGATACCATTTTCAAAGAAATAAAATTAAATTTGCTTTCACCAATTTCCTTAAAATTATAACCACGCGCCACTCCTCCAATCAAATATGGAATCCCAACGGATTAACCAATCAACTCGTACCCGACGTCGCTCGTCGTTTTCCGGTCGCCCGACAACCGATCGACCGCTTTCCGAAGGTGCCCGACGAAAGCCGACTAAGCGTAATGTGTCCCGAGAAAGCTCGGCAGGTTCCAGTGTGACGTCACTGGATGTGAGATGCGCATGTCAGTATTTTCAATCCGATTCCCTGCTGCCTGTAAAAGACAGCTTGGTGGGCACAAGACCTGTAAGTTTTCCTGGTTCCATTGCTATTGGTATTGGTAATAACATTGGCGGTACTAGGAATAACACCAATGGCCCAGTTATTAAGTCGGTGCATTTTCGGTAGGTATAGCTCATTTACTGAGAGGACCTACGACTTATGTGATAGAGGGGTGCATGGTTGGGTAAGATGCAGATTTCTGATATCTCAACACTGCCGGTTTAAAAGGATCTGTTCCTAACTTTGCTATTTTAAATAAAACACCCTGTATAATTTTCTAAAAATAGTCTAAAGGCAAATCTAACTTTATTAGTTTTAGAAAAAAATAGCGTTCGAATATGTTATGTTAACCGCTACTATTATTAATTTGATAAAAAAACAATAGATGGTAGAAAAAGGCCAATGCTATTTTTAAACCTAATTAATAAACCTTATTTTCTATCACGGTAAATATACACGTTCCACAGAAATTGACTTTAGGCAGAAAGAACTTCAATAATTTAAATGGAAAGCATTACCTTCAACTTTAAATTTAAAACTTAATTCTTAATATTTTTGTTAATAATTTGCTATGGATAGGCCTAATAGTTTTTAAGATATTAATAGTGAAACGCTTAAAAATATATATATTTTTTCTATTTTCAAGGCGACCCAGCGCTTCACTATCAATATATAAATAGATACAAGTGTGGAAACTGACTAATTTCACACGAGTGGGAATATTGTTTCATGAGGCGTTAGGCGAGTGCGACAAACCCACGAGTTTAAAAAAGTATTTTTCACACAAGTTATATATAGTACTTATCCTGAAGTCGAGGTCCACAAGTCTCGCGAGTGTGCAAAGAGGTTTTCTAACGAGTTTTACGATACTTTTTATACGACTGCAAATAAAAAAACATTTTTTGTGTAAATTTTTATTTTAAAACAAACGCAAAACAAAAGTAATGAAAACAAGAAACTACAGACTATAATTTAGCAAACAGGAAACTTCATAACTATTTTAAAATATTAATTGTAATGTTTACTTCTGCAGGAATCGTCGCATTGTTGATCGACTTTTAACGATGGAGACAACATTTTCTGGCACCTTGCTTATACAGTTCTCTGTCGTCGGCATATTGCAGTTCTCTTGCGGCACTTCATTACTCAATTGCTGTTGTGGCTGTGCCGCAACAGACGACATAGAGGAAGAGATCCTCTCTGAAACATCCATTTTATTACTAAGCGAGTCATCTATATAACTTTCGGCGACTGAGCTGGATTTCCATCCACCATGGCGCTTCAGAGCCAGCAAATCTGATCCAGAATTCACCAATATTGTGGCTGACGACCGCCTAAAGCAATGCCCGGTATAGGCTTCTGGAGTTTCCAACATCAAAAATTTGGCGATGTCTTTTGCCATACCGCCAATTTTGTTAATTCCAATGTTTTGGCGAGTGCATTTTCCATTTTGATAATTAAGAAAAAAACGATCTGTTTGCAGGAGTGGAGGTCGAAGGGCAGAATACTTTTTTAAGATGGTGTAGAGACTTCCTGACACTGTAAATGATCTCGGCATCTTCGTTTTGGTATTCTCTAGTTTAATTAACATTGCGCTGCCAAAATCCGTCATATTTTCTTTTTAAGGAAGCACAATTCTTCTCTTCGGCATGCCCCAGAAAGTCCGACTGCCACCACTGCCTGAAACAAGAAAAATACCGATAAGTCTTTAGTTTTATTCATTTTAAGTAAGTACTTTATGAAACTAGCACTATTTAAAAACAGAATTGGGTAACCCCTGCCTACTAAACCTTCTCACTATAAAAAATGACACCATAAAATAAATAAAATAACTGTGATGCCTACCTTGATTAGCAAATATTTCTCGTCTGAAGCGTTCTTTAGGAAGCGGCAAAAATCATTCTCGCTAAGAATTTTGGACTTCTTTGGCACATAGTTTTCTGATTTTCTTTTATTAGGGCCTGCAACTTCTGGTATTTCCCAATATCCGTATTTTTGGTTTGCCCTCAGGGTTGATTTTAGCATGGAAAAGGTGCTCCATAATGTTGAAGACTTGTATTTGTTCGACAGCTCTTCAAAGTACACCAACATAACATTTTCGGAAAACGTTTGTACGTTATTTGCTTGTCTCCACTTCATAAATCGATGTAACTCGGCTTCATATCGATCTCTTGACTTTGTTGGAAGTAGGTTTGACGAGATTAAACTCGCTTTTTTAGAATTTCTTCAGAATCGGACATTTTTTCGCGAAATCAAAATTTTTTTGTATCTAAATTGGTATCTAATCAACAAAACAAGAAAACTATGACGGTTGCTATGGAATAAAGCTTACTTTGAGTTTTCTATATTTTTGACATAACAATAAAAACCATAATAAATCATATTGAAAGACAGAACCGTGTGCAAAAAAAACATATTTTCCTTGCACACATTGTGCGCAAAATACAATTTTCAAAGCTTGTTTAGCGTGTGCAAAACCCCATTTTCTAAAGCAGTCGTATAAAATAGTATATTAAACAACAAGGTTTGAAAACGACTCTTTGCACACGGGCGAGACAAATTGATGGACCGAGACGAAGTCGAGGTCCACAAGTCTCGCGAGTGTGCAAAGAGGTTTTCTAACGAGTTTTTTACGATACTTTTTATACGACTGCAAATAAAAAAAACATTTTTGTGTAAATTTTTATTTTAAAAACAAACGCAAAACAAAAGTAATGAAAACAAGAAACTACAGACTATAATTTAGCAAACAGGAAACTTCATAACTATTTTAAAATATTAATTGTAATGTTTACTTCTGCAGGAATCGTCGCATTGTTGATCGACTTTTAACGATGGAGACAACATTTTCTGGCACCTTGCTTATACAGTTCTCTGTCGTCGGCATATTGCAGTTTTCTTGCGGCACTTCATTACTCAATTGCTGTTGTGGCTGTGCCGCAACAGACGACATAGAGGAAGAGATCCTCTGAAACATCCATTTTATTACTAAGCGAGTCATCTATATAACTTTCGGCGACTGAGCTGGATTTCCATCCACCATGGCGCTTCAGAGCCAGCAAATCTGATCCAGAATTCACCAATATTGTGGCTGACGACCGCCTAAAGCAATGCCCGGTATAGGCTTCTGGAGTTTCCAACATCAAAATTTGGCGATGTCTTTTGCCATACCGCCAATTTTGTTAATTCCAATGTTTTGGCGAGTGCATTTTCCATTTTGATAATTAAGAAAAAAACGATCTGTTTGCAGGAGTGGAGGTCGAAGGGCAGAATACTTTTTTAAGATGGTGTAGAGACTTCCTGACACTGTAAATGATCTCGGCATCTTCGTTTTGGTATTCTCTAGTTTAATTAACATTGCGCTGCCAAATCCGTCATATTTTCTTTTTAAGGAAGCACAATTCTTCCTTCGGCATGCCCCAGAAAGTCCGACTGCCACCACTGCCTGAAACAAGAAAAATACCGATAAGTCTTTAGTTTTATTCATTTTAAGTAAGTACTTTATGAAACTAGCACTATTTAAAAACAGAATTGGGTAACCCCTGCCTACTAAACCTTCTCACTATAAAAATGACACCATAAAATAAATAAAATAACTGTGATGCCTACCTTGATTAGCAAATATTTCTCGTCTGAAGCGTTCTTTAGGAAGCGGCAAAAATCATTCTCGCTAAGAATTTTGGACTTCTTTGGCACATAGTTTTCTGATTTTCTTTTTATTAGGGCCTGCAACTTCTGGTATTTCCCACTATCCGTATTTTGGTTTGCCCTCAGGTTGATTTTAGCATGGAAAAGGTGCTCCATAATGTTGAAGACTTGTATTTGTTCGACAGCTCTTCAAAGTACACCAACATAACATTTTCGGAAAACGTTTGTACGTTATTTGCTTGTCTCCACTTCATAAATCGATGTAACTCGGCTTCATATCGATCTCTTGACTTTGTTGGAAGTAGGTTTGACGAGATTAAACTCGCTTTTTTAGAATTTCTTCAGAATCGGACATTTTTTCGCGAAATCAAAATTTTTTTGTATCTAAATTGGTATCTAATCAACAAAACAAGAAAACTATGACGGTTGCTATGGAATAAAGCTTACTTTGAGTTTTCTATATTTTTGACATAACAATAAAAAACCATAATAAATCATATTGAAAGACAGAACCGTGTGCAAAAACATATTTTCCTTGCACACATTGTGCGCAAAATACAATTTTTCAAAGCTTGTTTAGCGTGTGCAAAACCCCATTTTCTAAAGCAGTCAGCAAATAGCAAACCGTTTTCATGCATAGAAAATGCCTTATATCACACTAGTGTTGCAAAGTACTTTACAACACTAGTGTAATATGTTATGTCATTCTAAAAGATTGTATATGATTTGCAATCTAAATCTAATCTATCTAATCTAATCTAATATATTATATAAAATGCTAATGTACGTTCGTGTGTCCACGATTTTCGCTATCATCCGCAACTCCGATCGACTTCCCGTCGGGGTTACAAATACCCCTTGGTCTCCCATTGTGAGTAAGGGAGTTTGGTCGGGGTGGGTGGAAGTGGGTGGTTGTGGGTGGCAAAAATGTAAAATATGTGTAGTGGCGCCATCTGTTGTCGAGTAGTTGAACTTCATTCAGAACAACGGTTATTTGGGTCTCATATAAAGTCCCGAGCGAAGCCGGGAATCATAACTAGTATATTATATAAAATGCTAATGTACGTTCATGTGTCCACGATTTTCGCTATCATCCGCAACTCCGATCGACTTCCCGTCGGGGTTACAAATACCCCTTGGTCTCCCATTGTGAGTAAGGGAGTTTGGTCGGGATGGGTGGAAGTGGGTGGTTGTGGGTGGCAAAAATGTAAAATATGTGTAGTGGCGCCATCTGTTGTCGAGTAGTTGAACTTCATTCAGAACAACGGTTATTTGGGTCTCATATAAACTCCCGAGCGAAGCCGGGAATCATAACTAGTGACTCTAAATTATACTCCCGAGCGAAGCCGGGAATCATAACTAGTAACTCTAAATTATGGGTACAAGCACTATTTAAATAAGGCCGGTCTTAATAATTCCCGAACTTAATAAGGCAACTTGCAATAATTCTCTAATATGTTTAGAGATGGGATATAATAAACAAATAAGATTAGGAAATAAGTGTTAATTTAAATTTATGGCATAAAGTGCTTTCCATTCAAATTATTGTCCTTTATTGTCCAAAGTAACTTTCTGTGGCACTTTCGGTAAAACAGAATTTTTATTTTTACCTTGATAGGAACTAAGTTTAAATGTTTTCATTACCTCATTTCTACGATTATTTGTTTTTTAAAAAACCAATAAAAATTTCTGGTTTCAAACGCCAATTTCTCAAAAACTAATTAAGATAGCTATAGCGTGTGGTACATGTATTTACTTGGAATTGCCTGATTTATTTTTAAAAAATCATTCAGGGTGTTGAAAATAGCAAAGCTAAACCGAAAGTGCGATATGAAGGCTGAGACACAAAAATCTGCATCTTATCCAACCATGCATTCCACAAACATTTTTAAATCCCATAACACTTTCAAAGAAAAACAGGCTTGCTAGTAATTTCGTATGCACCCGATATATGAAGAGGCGTTTTGTTCTAACGAGCATCATCCGACCTACAATAGAAAAATAAGCTTAGTATAGGGATTTCAAATTAAGAAGCAGCAATGTTGCAATTCCGACTTTGCACCTTTTGCTTCATGCCAGATTTTTTACGGAATCTATAAAGACAACCACCAAGACACTTAGCACAATGTGTAGACTAATTCTTCTTTTATCTTTTATTGCATTTATTCAATAAATAATAAAAAATATTTAAAAAACACGATATTAACTGCCTCAACAACAAGAAAAACTTGACTTTCAATTGTTATGAACTCTTATACTAGTTCAAAATTATTCCAATGAGGGCTTTTTAATAATGTTGCAAGCTTAATTTTAATTATCTATAGTTAATTGATGTAAAAAAAAACAAAAAAACAATTCTTTTATACGTTTCAGTGACCATGAATACGAACCTATCAATCCCCGGATGAAATTACCTTAATGACATCATCAGTCCTTCCCGGCGTCACAGTGATCGATACCAATAATGAACCCAAGGTTGTAATTAGCGCGACAGAAATTTTGGATAAACCAAGTGAAGAAAAGAAAAAGCCATTTTTCCAGTTCGGCCGACTCCAAAAAGAAAAAGTGCAATATGTTGAGAAAAGTCTTGAAGGATCTAGCGATAATCAGTCGAGGACGAATCAAGAACCTGAGGCGACCGAAGAGAGAAAGAGCGAGAGACCAAATAAATTCCAGGTAAGTCCAATCTTTTATCTATCTATCTAATTATAGGTTAATTGGTTGGTTGGATTAAGGCGGGGTTGGGCATTCAACCATATTTGCACTACAGCACTCCTCTCTTGTTACAAAAGTCCACTGCCCTTTATCAGGTCTAGCAGATTTTTGCCATAATGCTAGTGCGGGAATGGATTCCCGCTAGGTTTTTTCGAAATAGACTGTCTTTTGAGTGACAATGCTTTGCAGTTGCATATGTGTGAGGCTGTTTTCTCAAGGTTTTCCCCTCTTCCTCACAAAGCCTGCATGTTATAGAACTATAGTAAATTCTTATTCCCTGCAAGTGTTTTCTTAAATGACAGTAGCTTGTTTCCAAACAGGCTGTCCCTTTTGCGTGTCAGTGCATTGCAGTTGTTTATTTTTATGTGAGGCTAATGAAGGACCTTTTTGTTAATTCTTTGGAAAATTCGCCTAATGTCTCCTTCGTATGTCTTTGTCAAGGTGATATATTCCAACAATCTAAATATTGTTGTTGTTTTTATCACCTGTTTAGATAGTTCGAGTACTGGCTTTGGACCGTTGAACTTTCTAGGTAACTCAGCTCTTGCTAGTTCATCTACTTTTTCATTGCCTTCTTTTCCCGAGTGTCCAGGAACCCAAAGGAGTTTCCTGTAGTTCCTGGTGGCGAGTTCTTTAAGATTTTTTAGGAACTCCATCATGACTTTGGATGTTATACGATGGGCATTTAAGGCTTTTACAGCAGACTGACTGTCTGAGAGAATGAGTTTAGTGTTTGCAGTTTCTTTTCTTACATTCCCCTGGACACATTTTGGAATAGCATACATTTTGCCTGGTTATCTATAGCTTGCTTTCCTAGTGGAAAGCTGTAAGTCGCTTTGGGCCTTACCGCAAATACATACACCAGCACCCACTCCATTATTTGTCTTAGAGCCATCGGTGTACCAAACCAGACCCTGTGTCACTATATCAGGATTGCAGCTGACTTTAGATGGTATTTAAAAATTGTAGACCACGGTCATGTGATCTTATCTCACGTTGTGTGACTGTTGTTTATACATCCCAGCGTTTGTTATACTGTAGGGGCTGCTGATGGCATCCATTTTGATAAAGATCTCCAGGGGCGTTAGGCTCTGGATGATTTTCATAGCCATAGAAGGTGCTTTTAGGGCACCGATAATGTATAGACAAGTCAATATCTGCAGATCATTATGTCTTGTAATTGTCGTTATTTGCTGAGCTTTAGTCCACCACACGACAGCGCTGTAGAATACTATTGGCCCGATGACGCATAACCCCATATAACTAATTCCCCATAAATATTTAAGAGGATGCCGTAGCACGTTAAATTAGCTAAAACGCAATTCGCTGCCGTTTTTAAATATTTGTTTTGAGAAAAAGTTGTACATAGAAAAGTTTCTTAAAATGATCCAAAGATTATCGGAAAGTTAATTGATTTTTGGTAATGGTAATAATTAACACATTAAATTTCCCAAAATTACAAAACCGTAAAAATAACCAACTTTCCGATAATCTTTGGATCATCTTAAGAAACTTTTCAATATACAACTTTTTTCTCAAACAAATATTTAAAAAACGGCAGCGAATCGCGTTTTAGCTCATTTAACGTGCTACGGCATCCCCTTAATCGATTCCCCTGAAAAAAATCACAAAATTTTGTAGAAGGTGTCCGCCTTCTGAAAGCAAAAATTACTATAAGGGTGGTTACCCCCTATAACTTTTGCATACATTAGTCTATCTATTTACTTGTGTTGTAAGACTTAAGACCTTGGTTCAACCCAAAATGCAACTGATATACTTTTTTTAAATTTTGATATTATCTAAGGCAAGGCGCGCACTAAAGTAACGGTAGCGGTAAAATGGTGAAATCTTTAAAGCCCCAGATAAGTAAATATTTTGGAAACCAGCGGTACCCAACTGACGCCACACATTTGCCAAACACCATTCCTTCGACACTTTACTTTAATGCGCGATTCTTCATTTATTTACGCAGATTTTAGATATTCCACCTGCAACTGGTCACTACCTCTCCGCCATGTTAGGTCGGGCGCTGACTGAAGTGGCAAGCAAATGACGTGGCGGTGGTGTGGTGAGCTAGTGGCAAATGAGGTTTTTAAAGCCATCATCATCATCAAAATTAAATATTTTGGGGACTGATGATACCCAATTGACTAAACACACTTCCCAAACACCATTTCACTGCCATTTTTCTTGATTGCACGCTTCTGTATTTATTTCCATGCGCGCCTTGTGTAACATTCTAATACAATGACACCTTACTTGTCATTTTTTAATACTTCCGCATTCAAAAACCTGTGTTTTTAAATTTTAATCGGGACTACCATGATTAAGTTAAAACTGGTAATTTTAAGTCAAAAGCCATAAAACACGTTTTTTACAGGTTTTCTAAGCGGCGTTAAAGTCCCATTTATGGTCATAATTTCTTCTTTTTTTTTTTTAAACGGACCGACGGAGCTTGGTAGTATATTTTGAAAAAAAAATTTCAAAATAATTTGGTACCACATATTCGAGATTAGGAATTTTTTTAAACTAGTTATTAAATTAATTATGTTGCTGTCAAAATAATCATTAATTGTAATGAGTGGTTTTATATAATTTATTAAATGCTGTTTAAAAAAAGTTATAGGGGGAACCACACCTTTCAGAAACAAAAAGTCTTATAATTTATTTGTATTTATAATAATGAATATCTATTTTAGGTAGCTTTTAAGCAACGTACCGATCAACTGAAAAACAAAACCAACGAATTCCGCAACAAAGTGCGGAACATCAAAAACCGAACATCCACATGCCCAAAGCGCCGGAATTCAAAAAGCCAGAGTTTAAAAAACCGACCTTTAAAAAACCGGACTTTAAAAAACCGGATTTTAAGAAGTTCAAATTTGAAAAACCAAAAATTAACTTGCACATGCCGAAGATACCCGACACTGCTACTATACACATACCACATATCAGTCTACCCGGCACGAAGAAATCAACAGAAACACGAACTGTCGAAACTAGACAGTATTCGACTGAGTCAAATGCAGGTAAAAAATAAATAATAATTAGAATATACGAAAGAAAACAGATAACGCTGCAGCTATTAGTGTTGCAAATACCAAATTAAATTCCAGTCTTACCTTTAAAGATGAAGTTATTTCTAGTTCATCGGCCTTTATATTGCCTTCTGTTCCCGAGTGTCCAGGAAGCCAGATGAGTTATACCCTATTGTTTCTTGTTTCCAAGTCCTTTGAGATTGCTTAAGTTCTCTATTGTGATTTTGAATGTGACACTATGGTCATTCAAAGCTTTTAGAGAAGCCCGACTGTCTGAAAGAATAGGAAAATTGTGGTTGCTGTTTCCCCTTTTTATTTTCTTGGACACATGCTAGAAAAGCATATAATTATGTCTGGTGTACTGTGGCTTGCTTCCCTAGTGAGAAGCTATAAGTCGCTTTGGGCCTTGCCCCAAATAACCAGCATCCATTTTCATCAACCTATTTTCGTTTACTCTCTGACAGGCAGTATGGATTTCGCTTCAATTAATCTGCGGTAGATCTTTTCTTCGTATTAAAACAACTGAAACAAATTCCTTGAGCTTCTACGTGAATCCCAGATCGTATTGGATAATTGATAATCCCAAAGCATTTAAACAACTCTACATCGTGCGATTCTCAATAAACGTCTTGATTCTCCAGTTCTCTTTGTAATTGACGTGTATCAGTTATTGACTTTGGCCACTCTTTTAGGTTTCACCAAGTTAATAATGGAGTGCCCTAGGGTTTCGTGTTGGTAAGTTTTGGTTAGTAGAGCTATGTAGAATTTCTATTGCTAATTTTTAAGCGGTTAAGTCCCGAATCACAAAGTTCCTCCTACCTCACCTTAAGCGGTGTGTTAGTGGTTAGGCTTTTGGCCTTCGTGGATTGTGGATAAAAAATGCTGGTAGACATGTTAGAATATTCAATTTTGTTTTGATCTTATTTAGTTTCATCACTATTTGCTCTTGACCTCCAAGGTACAGAAGGCCGAGAAAAGACAATAAATAAACGACTAAATTAAACCTTACAAGGACAAAAAATACATTAAAAGATTAACATATTAGCAAAATAGGTTTTACGTTTAACGCAAATACACTTATTACGGTTAGTAAGGGAATAGGTAGTGGCATAAGTTAAAGAATATACATTTTCTCCTAGGTGACTCGGGAAGCCCAAAACCACGATCCAAATTCGATTTCGACTTTAGCAAAACATTTCCTCGATTTAAAAAGAAAAAAGCGACGGACGAACAAAATGTGGCATTTGGTACCGTGCCTAGAGCCAAGAAAAATGAGAAAGTAGCCAAAGGAACTACTGAGAGTAGCACAAGCAGCATCCGGATACCCTTGCATTCTGAGGATTCTATGGATGCCGATGAGGTGCAGAAGTATGACAAAGGTAAGTCCATTCCTAGACAACTTCTCTTCTTTTTTCCTTCCTTATTACAAGGGGCACTTATTATATTTTGAGGGTAGGCAGCAGTGAGTCTTGTCAGGTTTCATCGGACATTTTAACTATAATGCCTGTAGTTGCACATTCTACCTGGTAACCCATTGTTTAAGCACTCAGAAAATCGAATTATTGGGTCATCCCCCATTCGGTTCTGATTCAGCACCATATGATTTCTTTTTGTTCTCTAATTTCAAGCCTAAATTGCGCAGATACTGTTTTTTTGTCAGAAAAACAAACTGTTAATGCAACACATTTTTTTAAGTTGTCTTGACTAGAATAAATAATAAAATAAATGGCGTTTAAACCACTTTGAGAAGGGGTTTAATGGGCATCTTTCGAGTTCGTAGTGTCTGGGACCCGCTTAAAGTCGGTCCCAGACTCTACGTACTTTGGCAAATAACGAAACTTCGTACAGGGTATTCCATTTAAGAGGAAAACTAGCATATTTTTTGACTTTGCCAATATTTTTTAGTAAATTCAAGATAGCCAATCAATGTATTTTAGCTCAGGGAATTTAAAATTCGTGTTTGAAAAACAATTGCATAAAAAACAAAAGAATTACGCCGTCAATGTTGCATTTTTTAAATGGAGCACCATATTTATAATTATATTTTTGGATTCTTTGCTTAATTCTAAGTATTTTTTATAAGAGGTACTATATGTCTATCTTTAACTGTTTTTGGGTTATCGACGCTTAAAAAGTACGATTTTCGGCTTATAATATTTAAATAAATATATCAATACACAATAAAGGTAATACAGGTGATTACCTAATACTTCAAATTCATTAAAAGTTTACCTGTTGGTGGATTTTAATACTAGTTTTTTAAAATAAATTATTTGTTAGATGAAAAACTGCAGATAGTAACGCTATATTACAAGTGTGAAGAAAATGCCAAGAAGCAAAAAGAAGATATATTGAAATTAGAGAAATAAAAAAATGACTTTAAAGTATCAGGTGAATCAGGTGATCACCTTCGATACCTGTATTTTATATTAAGATAGTTAATTAAATAAGCCAAAAATGTGACCTTTTAAGCTTCAATATTTCAAAAAGGATAAAAGATAAACATGTAGTACTCTTAATAAAAAACACTTAGAATTGACCATATTATGCAAAAATATAATAATAAATATGATGTTTCGTTTAAAAAATACAACATTTATGGCGTAAGTTTTTTGTTTTTCATGCAATTGTTGTTATAATACATACAATTTGTAAATTCTCCGAGCTAAAATACATCGATTGGCTGTCTTGAATTTCTTTAAAAATATGGGGAAAGTAAAAAAATATGCCATTTTTTCTGGAATACTCTGTACTTCGGTAAAGCACAATTTTCAAGTTCGAGTTGACTTCTCTTACCGTTCGTAATTCGGCAAATAGCAAATTTTCGATTCTAAAATGGTCATAAGCAATGATCTGAAAAATAAATATGGATGAATGCAGCGAAAATCACAATAACCCCTACGTGGGCACCGCGCAGTACACTTGTGGGCATGCGCAATAAACATTTACTGACTAGCCGAAAACAAACAACAGGACCGGGTTTAACATTTTGTATATGATTCATTTATAAAGAAAATATACCAAGTAATTTTGGGGTATACATATTTAAATATTTTATTTTAAGTCTGTATTCGTCTTTCATGGCAGTCCCTAAAAAGTAAACCGGTTTTATATTGGGGACTATTTTTTGTTGTATATTTTTTTATTTTTCGGTCGTATCGCCGATTTTATTAAGATTTAGCAAACGAGAGTGCTTAGAAGCACTGATCTCAATTTAAATTCCATTTTATTACTAAAACACCTTCTTTTTGATTCATGAGGACCCACTTTTACTTAACCTCAAACCTGCACGCTATTTTATGTATTATTATCTTCCTTCTTAACACTACCTTGACACAACAAAACTGAATAGTTGGTATTTTATTATAAAAGCAATTAGATTTGGTGTAACTTATTTGAGGAATAAATCTCAATTCATAAACTGATATTTCGTTCCCGTTGGCGTAGCAGTTGTCGTTCAGTTAAGTTTGGCGTGTAATGCCATTGAAATTGTTTATTTTTGGGGTTAGGGCCAAACTGACCTTATATTTGTAATTGAAACCACAAAAAAAGCGAATCACAAATATTAAAATTGGTAATGTACCCAGTAAGTAATTATTGATTTAATTTGCCTACAAATGCCAACTTGAAATAAACTTGATAATGTAATAATCTTAAACTAGGCTTAAAGCGCAATGGAATCGCTTGGACTATTTAATTTTATTCAAAACATTCCACAGAAAGATACCTATGTTCCTTTTTTAACATACGAGCAATAAGCAATCTACAAGATATTATATGGTATAAATCGTCCTCAATATCACAAAGCGGCGTATCTTTATGTTTAAATTTCACGAGGGTGCTTTTTAGGTATTTTTTGTACTACTCTTTTTTAGTAAAATGAAATAGGCTTAGTATTATATTTCTATAACTTTTAAAGATATCAAAATCTAACATATTATGCCAATTTGTAATATTAAGAAGCAACTTTTTTAAGCAATTACATCAGCTCTAGTCAATTTTCCTACTTTTTGAGATACGCCACATCGTGATATTGCCGACGAAATTGCTTATGGCTACGTGTTATAACTTGAAAATATGTCAAATTATTTTAATTAAACTGCCATATTTTATTTTGTGTAATTATAAATGCATCAGTCCAATGCTAATACAGGGTGTCCGACTATATTTTAACCCATTTTCACCGCGAATAATTTTAAAAGAAATAAAATTATCAAAATGCGGTTTTCGCGAAAAGCCTTAGATTTTTTTAAGTTTCTTTTTATATCCTTGCCATTTGGTTGTGACATTTATTTCTTACGAAAACGGTCAATTTTCGTATATAGGGCAAGTTTGTTATTTTAAATGGAACCCCATATATATTTTTCTATAATCCTTAAATACAATTTTTCCCGCTAAAAAAAATTAACCCAAACCATGACTATTTCAAAAAATAATGGATTTATTGATCTCTAAAAAATTGACTGCATGGCAATAAAGAGTATTATTTAAAACAGGAAATTTGCTACTTACTCATTATTTAATTTTGGTTATGCAAAACTTAAATTAAATAAAAGTTTAAAAAACACCAAGAATTACTCACAACGCACAAATAAAACACCAAATACCAAATAACTATACCTGATAACGGTCGACCGTAGATGGGAGATTGGGTTTGGTCGGTCGACGGCGTCAATTTTACCTGGATTTTACGATCGGGAAATCCCAAATTATAAATTAAATTAGGATGAGTGTGACCCTGTCACCGCATAGGTAAACGTTTTCAGTGTTGCAACCACTATATTTATTAAAATACTGCTAATTTTGTCAATGTTGCCAACACTATATTGGGTTTTAAATAAAAAATGCTAACCTTTATAACAACTGCGCATGTGCAAAGGTGTACAGCAATTCTCCCAGTGTGGGGTAAAAAATTCTTGCGCAGGTCTATTGAAAATATATGGGGATCATTTTCTATTAGCAATCCTTTTAATTTTTAGATCATTGGTCATAAGCGCGGACGAGCAACCCGTTGTTGCTGCAGCTTCCATAATTATGTGTTGTACATGGTTAAAAGAAAATAAATTTAAACGCCAAAAAGAAGATAGTGATTATTATCTTTATACGGACCTTTACTTTGCTTAGTTGCTGGCAGAATAGGGCCATCAATAAATCTTTTTCTTTTTAAATCGGTAATTGTACAATTTGTCTAAAACATGTTCGAATGTTTTTCACGATTCGTAAATTAAACTTCGGTTTTTGTTATGTAGATCTTTGGGATTTCAAAGTATCTCCTCTTTTGGTAGAGGTCCAAAAATTTATTTACTAAGTCGCTATTCCACTTCATTATTAAACACTCAAACAAAAATGGGTACTGCACTGATCAAACTAAATATTAACGAATGTGCATCGAAACAATAACTAAGCATCTGGTAGCTGCCACCGAACGCAATTCGCCAAACTTCGCATCCTTTGATGTGGAGTGTTTTACCGACAGTCGACAGAAAAAACTTTGTACTACGATGAAGGGCGAATGCTGGGCAAAGCGTGACGAATGCACTCTCGCACAAGCTCTATGAAGTTTGGCGAATGCCGAATGTTCGCAGAAGTTCGTAGTGTCTGGGACCGGATTAAGTATTTTATTTAAATGCTCTTTTTTTAGATGACATACCAGTACGTACTAGCTACGAAGACAGAGAAACTTCAGAAGATATTGAACGGTCATCTCATATGCGATACGACAAAGATATTGATATCGAAGATGACTACGAGAGAGAGAATCAAGAAATTAATAGGGCAGAATACCTAAATAGGTGGCAACATGGTAGTTTACGACAACCTAAAAGAGAACCTGCCGATGGAGAAGATTTTACTAATGAAGACGAAATAATTGTTGGACGGTTAGTGCAGGAAAGGTTTGGGAGGATTGGACAGGGGTAAGTTAGTCTATTTATTTGAAACTGATGTAGTCGTTACAAGTATACAACATTTCTCAAATCCATTTATCGACGAAATAAATGTAGCGGCCCTGTAGAAAATACAAAAACAAACTTAAAATAAAAAATGTCTGGATAAAATTATTTTATTGGCAGTATTAGTAAACAGACAAGGTATCAACATTTTAATTTTTAAGTAAGTATTTTTTAATGAAACACCCTGTATATTTTGACAAATCTTGGCTCTATTGAATTCTACATCAAAAATGTATACTATACGTCAAATATTGTAAGTTTTTATTATTTTTAAATAATATTTCACTGTCAGTAAATAATAATGGGATATGTCATGTAAATAATTACCTTCCTTTGTAAGAACTACCAATAGGTAGCTAAGCCATTTAGTTTATTTTAGATACATATTTACTTGCTTGCCTTAAAAACCAGCAATACGTCAATTATTACTTTTTTCGGGCTTAAGTAAGTAAATATGTAAGCCGCGCTTGTTGCTGCTCCGGTGGGGTCGCCCTTGTCGATCTGCAGAGTAAAGATTGTTAGGAACGCGGCTATAACTTGGATGGGTGACCGGGCACGCGGTGTTCTGCTCGGAGGTGAACAAACGGACCGAGCAGCGACCATTCGAGTTGTGGAATGAATGGTGTGTGAATAAGAAGGAGTGGGGGTCAAAGCAGTGGGTCAATGCATGGAAAGCCAGATCGACGTGCATAACCTGTCTTATCTCTGCCTGCTAGTGCACAACATACTAAAACTCAATTTAAAACATCGAACTGGCACGACATGTATACGACCCGATAAAATCTTCTTAGAAAATAGCAGATCATTTATATGTTCTAGATATGGAACTACACAACAACCTGAACCAAATTCGAATTTCGAACGATATGAAGATAATCAAAGCGAGACACTCGATGATCGATTGAGAAGGGACGAAGAACGGCCTCATTATTCCGAAGATGAAGAAGAATTTAATAGAAGAATGCAGAATAAAGACTTAATTACGGATCTAGATAATCTGGAAGAAGACGAAAGCGGAATGCATATTAGAGATGGGTATTCCAGCGAGGGAAGTGTGAGTTTGCACAGGAGAGGACGTCTTGGTAAGTTTTAAATCGAACCCTAACGATACAAATTATTTTAACTTTAGTTACCAAGTAGTAATAAAACAAAAAATATATTAAGTTACACTAACATCTTGGACTTCTTTTGTATTTATTTATAACCACTGCATGATTAAAACATTGCCCCGCCAAGCAAACATTATTAATAAAAAACCCAATAAAAGGAAAATACATTTAAAGAAACAAAAAACGAAATATGTTTAGCCAATCTACTAGTGATATTTCGAATATCTAGCCGGCTGTGTCAAATTGGAAAATCGGACAAATATTTGATATTTTAGTAGACAAAAAATAGTCGCAGGGTGTCCGGAAAGTTAACGATAATACTGAAAGGGCTAATGAAACAACCCATAAGCATCCAGGAAAATATAAAATGACCTCGTTGGTTTTTGAAATACAAGTGATTGAAATTCGTCAAAATGGTTCTCTTAGTTGGATTTTTAATTTTCACACCCTAAAAAAATATGTTTTAAGATTTTTAAGTTTAGTTTTGCAACACTGAATTACCATTTTATTGATCAAATACCAACATTAAATTGGAAGTCGTCTTTAAAAAATATACATTGTGTCTACAAATGAACTTAACCATATTTGTTACATATTTATTTTTGATATTTCAGAAAAAAATATTCCTAAAAAATTGCTTTATCTGAAATCGAAAAAGCGGTAATAAAAATGGCCATTTCAAGTGCCAATATTTGAAAACCATAGAGTTTTACTAAGGCCATTTTATGTTTTTTGGATGCTTATAAGTTGTTCCACTAGCACTTTTAACAATATAGTTGATTTTCCGGACATCCTGTAAACTTTTAGTAAAAATACTGCAATTCTTAAATATCTTCAAAACCGCTTAAGCTTCATTTACTAAATTTGGCGTCTGGGAGGTTTTGGGCATTTGGATTAAACAAAGATACCGTCACCGTCGACAGATTTCCCAGTTTTGTGCTACTCGTCACTGTTGCCAGATTTTTATGACAATATTAACCGTTTCTGTACTTTTTGCCGAAAAAGTTGTAGAAATATAATAGAAAAGTGACGTAATTTTGGACCATCAAATAAAATGAGATAAAAATAAATTGGTCATACTTATTAAAAAAAAACACAAAATAAAGAAGCACAAAAGTGGGAAATTTACATACTCGAAACCTTTCAGATACCAAATCTTGTAAATGAAGCTTATGCTTATTAAGATATTTAATAGTTACAGTCCTTTTTACTAATCCAGTAAAAGTCTTAGCTCTAGTAGTAGTTTAAAATGTTTAGTTAAATTTAGTTATCAGTTAAAAACAGTTTAAGTTACAGAGCAAGAGAATGGAAGTCTAAGAAGTTGGTGTTACCAAAATCATAATATTGTCTAACACCTTGGAGGAAATATTTTTAGGTAAATTGGACATAGACTCTGATGAATTTTTCGTGGTACATGAAATTCGAGAAGGATTTCAAACACCAGCAAACGCTCTGGCTCAGATGAACGAGTACGACCCTATAGGATCTAACAGAAGTTTGCCGCAGGTGCCGACGAAGCGCAAGCCGATAAAAAAACCAAAGAGGAAGAAGACACCGCATGTATCACAGGAAGAAATACCGGTAAGAAAAAAAAATAACAAGTTCTTTTTAAGCTCCCTAACTCTGAACTATTCATTCAGAGTTGTGAATTATTTAACCATGATTTCAAAAGTAATTTGCAATGTAAAACCTTAAGATAAACATCAATCTTAGGTGAAAAACCAATTAGAAAACGGTATTTAGCAATCCGTTGTGTTAACAGTTATTTCATGTATTATACGTTAAAGTTGTCCCCAATTATTACCAGCTTAAACAAAACATTGTGCGAGAAATAAACGATATTCCGCAAGCAACTTGTCGCCAAGTTTTTAAAAATATGCAACTCCGGATTAAAAATGTCAGCAACGTAAGGGACGTCACTTAAAGAATATAATTTTTAGGTCATAAAAATGGTCAATATTTGTAGTTTATAATAATAATAATTAAACGTGTAAGTTTTGTAATGTTTGTTTTATTAGATTTTAAAACTGCTCATACAGTTATGGCCCACCCTGTATTATGCAAGGACAGAATAATGCTTCAATGTATACAGAAGTTGTAATTTTCTTAAAATGTTTAATAAACTTTTTATTCTGGAGAAAAGCCAAATATTATTTTGTTTAAAAGTCATGTTGACAGACGCGCAAACATAATATTATATTAATTAACAAAACACTGTCCCTTTTTGAGTGTGGGACAATTTAATGATTTTTAACAAAATAATTTGAAAATTAAATTACAGGGAGATGAAGAATCTGTTGATGGCGTTACAACGCCATCAAGACCTAAACGAAAAAGTAAGAAGAATAAGAAAAAACAGAATGACGATGATGGGATTGTACCATATCAAAAGACCATTCATTTGGAAAGTGAAGATGCTCCTCACAGTCCGAGGTAAAAATTTGTATTCAAAGCATTTTATATCTCTGGTAAAACTTTGCACTTCCTCTACCTACTCACATTTTAATGGAAAACATATTTTTTATTGGCGATTTTATAATTGCACTTACGCTAAAATCAATATAATGATCCGGAATATGTGGGCAATCTTCCAGATTCATAAAGAACACATAAAAGTAGTATGCCAAGTTCCCACAATTTTGTTTTCTAAAGCCCCTTTCTACAGGGACAGGTGCCCTTAAAGGAAGCCGCTGAAAATCGGTTATTCTTAAATAACTTTTAGTAAACTTGGTTTAATAAAATATTTTTTTAATATGATAAATACTATTTAGGTCTCCTTAAAATGGTTATCTTGTAAAACATTGGCCCTCTTTAGTTCGCCAGAGACTGACTAACTCTTACACAATAGTGCTAAATATTTTTACACTCTGTATAATAAAGAAGTAAAATAAGTATTTTTAACTAGCTTAACGTTTAGCTAAAAAAATTAGAGCTAGAGAATGAATAAGATTAGAGGGAAATTATGTCCAACCGACAAACAAAATTATTAAATTCAACGCTATTTAAGCAAAAAGTTGTTTTTCTTGAAAACGCTTTAATTTATCGACAGCAAAAATACCTTCACTCCCTTTTAATACAGGGTGTAAAAGTATTCAGTACTTTTGTGTAAGGGTTAGTCCGCCCCTGTCGAACTAATGAGGGCAAATGTTTTGCAGGAACACCTAAAGGAGTCTAGTATTTATTATATTAAAAAATATATTTTATTAACACAAGTATATAGAAGTTATTCAAGAAAAACCAATTTTCAGCAGCGTCCTTTAAGGTCGCATGTCTTTGTAAAGAGGGCATTAGAAATAATATTATGTGTTCTATATGAATTCGAGAGTTTGCCCACATATTCTACCCTGTATAATATACGCGAATTATTTTAGATTAGAATTTCCAAGAGAGAGCCTGGGTATTTTAGGCGATGATGAAAGAGATGACCAAGAATTTGAGATGTACGAAAATGAGAAAATGCAAGGCAAGGAACAACCCGAAATATTAATTACGGATCCTTACAAAGAATTTCAGGTAAATATAAAAGTATATTTAGTATTGCTTTTTCAGAAATATGGGAAGATAGAGCAATGTTATAGAGTTTAATAAGGAGGTTAACATTTTATAAGCTATGAATAAAGTTTTTTTTTAAATATATATTTTCAGTTTTTAATATTTTTGTAATTAGTTCTAGTTAGTTAGAAGTTGTGTATTAAAATTATAGCCCATCCAATTTTAAGTTGTAGACTTTTTTTATGAAGTTTTAAACAATTTTACAACCAATGGTATATTATTATTTTACACAATTCAATAAAAAAACTATTTTGTAGGTTATGGAACAAAAAATGCGAGCCCGAGAAGAAGCACCCTCTAGTCGTACAGAACCAAATGCGCCACCAAGAAGACACCGAAGTAAAAGTCTGACGCAGTCCGAAAATGAGTCAATTTTGACGGATAAATATGAAGAAGAACAAAACGTAAGAAAGTATTTGTTTTCTCTTTAACATTTCTTTTAGAATGCCCCACTTAAGTCAAAAATATTTAGTTTTCTTTGTAATTTTCTGTTGCCTGTTTTTTAAATTGTGGGTACCCACGAAAGTATTAGCAAACCTGTCATTTTCTTTAGAGGTGTTTTAGGTCTTTTGTGGCAACACTGAAGTGATTGCTAGTGATTTCGTGGGCAACCAGTATATTAGCTTTTTAGCAATTTAATTTTACAAAATTGTTAACAACAATAATTAAAGTAATCAAAAGGTTACTTTGTTTTGGCAGAACTCAGTAAATATGTATCTCTACTTCTTTTTCTTCAAGTACATCTCCGTTGCGAAGTTTGGCTATCATCATGGCAATTCTAATTCTTTCCCTTCCAATGCTACGTTTGTCCTGAATGTTTTCGTAAATTATCAATTGTAGCAATTGGTACTAATATCATTTCCTGTAATGTGGTCCAGATACTAAACATTTCATGTATTAGAGTTATGGCCATCTCTCTCTTTTTTTGTTTATTCTGTCTTATACTTCCTGATTTGTAATTTTGTCCTTCCAGGAGATTTGTCAAGTTCTTCAATAAGTCCGCATTTTAAACGCGCAGTGTGTTCATGCATTATTGATTTAACGTCAATGCTTGTGCACACCATACGACAAGACTAAGAAAACATAGCACTTTAACATTGGTAATTTTGACCTCAGGCTCAGACTTCGGCTACAAAATAACTGCCTCAAGTTGTTAAATGCACTTCGAATTTTTCTCTAATTATTCTTACTTCTTGTGTGTAATCATTTGACTGGTTAGTATTTTCCCCAAATATGTATCTACAAATCAACCATTTTTCTAGTTGGAACCATCAAACATAGAAGACTACATTATACCAGCCCACCAGATTCAGGCTCCTCCTCGAAGACCAACCAGAAGATCAAGGTCACATACAAGCAGCCTCTCACGTGTGTCCTTACCCCCAGTAACCGGGACACGGATAGCCTGTTGGCTGATGAGGCCTTTTGACGGAGAATCAGCCGATTCCAAGTTATTTGATAGAAAATCAAAGTTTTAAGCAGAATATTAAGGGTAAGAACAATGGTTCAAAAAGAGTATTTTTATTACCCAATGACAAGAATATATTTTTTTACAAGTATGTGGCAATTATTATTATTTATTTTAGAAAATCAAGAAATCCCTTCATATATGCAAGAAGACCAACCCCTCCAACCTTGTGTAGAGGAACCGTGTATTCAGGATCTTAGAGACTACATGGGTTATTCGATAGTAGATAAGTCTAGAGTAAGAGAACCTCCTCTTCCGCCTCCGAGAACACCGCCTAGAAGAAGAAAAAGACAGGTGAAGTTAACAATATAACATAGAAATAAACATGAACTCGGATAATTTAGTTCAAAACCTTAACCAAAAATTAACTAAACAAAAAAATATTTACCTAATGCAGCAAAACATACGTAGCTTTATTTGAAACTGTCATACAAAACAAATATTTTATATACGAGGGCCATTTTTTTTATTTCAACCTCCGCTTAAATGGCCAGGCAAGCGGTAGCAGAAAAAGCTATGTGGCAGACATTTGTGCATTCCCTCTACTGTAACCTCAGCAGTTTCCAAACGCCTGACACCATTTTGGATTGATCTGGCGACGCGTAAACATGGAAGCTACAATAAATTCTCCAGCCAAGTGCAAACTACGAAGTGTAATACGATTTTTGCGAGCAGAAGGACTTAGTGCACCAGAAATTCATAGAAGAATGACTTGGGCCATTCTTCTTTTATACGGTGAAAGTTTTAACTTATTACAGTAAATCTTCGATTTTCTCGAACCGTTCGATCAACTTGTTTTACTAGGTCTTCTTTAGCGACCAACTTCCGTCCTTGGCCCTCTTCATCATGAACATCAATTCGCCCATCTCCTCGCCTTTCCTTCACCGTATACTCGGGCCATTCTTTTATGAATTTCTTCTGCACTAAGTCTTTTTGCTTGCAAAAACCATATTACACTTTGCAGTTTGCGCTTGGTGGGATAATTGATTGTAGCTTCCATGTTCACGCGCCGCCAGATCAATTCAAAATGGTGTTAGGCGCTTGGAAACGGCAGTGTGTTACCGTTCGCCAGAAAATTTCATCGCACGATCGGAGGTTAAAAAAAAGAGCCCTTGTACATAGGGAAAGTTGAAATAAACGAATTCATTAAGCTTCCGGTAAACAGCAACCGCGACGTTACGTTAGCGGAACATGAGCGCGTCAGTGTCATAAGAAAACACGTCCCTGACACGCCGCGCCGGACGGGACAGCGATGTGACGCGCCTGTTTGACTGCTAGGCAAAGATTCAATGTATTACAACGTGTTCCAATACGTCGATGCTACGCTGCTCTCCCATAGCGCTTGCTCTTTGCCGGAAGCTTTATCTAAATATACAGTGTGTCTACTTAACTTTGCACAATATGAAAAATCTTTTTACTATTAATTTTACGAAGCAAAGTTATTCTTTATAAAATGTGGTGCATGGTCTAAAGCGTGCAATTACCAAAAAATTTATTTTAGTGGTATACGAGGTATCTTAAAAAATATGAGTTTTGTTTAAAAGGAAAGTACCTTTATTTTTCACAATCTTAAAAACCTGTATAAAGACAAGATGTTTAGGATTAAAAACACCTTTTAAATAAAATTTGAATTCCTTTTTCTTAACGTTTTCGACAGTGTTTCATACTTTTATCTCACATTCTTTTTCGTCGCAGATTGCCGACCAAAAATTTGCCACAGTACCACGTAACGTGGGCGCCAGTCCACATGAAACCAGCCAACCAATCCGTCCTTTAAGAAATTATAGCACCTTAACACAAGTTAAAACAAACAGAAAAGATAGCTCCCATTATGAAAACGATAAGGAAAATAGGGAGAGTGAGGTACAATTGAAATTTTAAATTTAAACATCCCTCACATGGTCAATATTTTTAAAGCAACATTATGGGTGCAATATATTAAAACAATATAATATTGTTTTAATATATTTTCTACACTTTTAATACATGTATTGATCAAAACTACTGTTAATATATTGATCAATATCAAATGGTGACACAATAAATATTGACCGTATAAGGATGACAAAACAGTTCCACTTTTAACACACAAGAACTTAAATTTGTTACTTGTTTCAAAATCAACATACAGGGTGTAGGAAAAGGTGAGCTCGTAAATGATAGGGGTTATAGAGTGAGCCAAAATAATGTTAGCACTTTTTATGAAAAAAGTTCTATCGCGCTTCGTTAGGAAGTTATTTTTAAAGTTAGAATTTAAAAAAATATATTTTAATTATAACTTTTGAGCTTTTAATACAGTACCAATAATACTTGGGCAACTGAATTACCTCATACTAATGCTTCTTTCCATAGGTAAACGGCTGTTTAATAAGTCGGGATTATACCGGGTGTTTCTCACAGGTAGTTCCCCTATAACTTTTTACATTTTAAGATAGAAAAATAAAAAAATTTATATCGTTATTTGACATAATTTTGGATTGGTTGATCTATTCACTTGTTTTCTATTACTTTCGGTTTAACCGATGGCTGCTATTTTCAAATTTTAAAAGGCACCACCGGTATATTTTATTTTATTTCGATAGAATATGACATTCCGAATACAATGACACCTCACATATAATTTTTTGACATTTCTGCTGTCAAAAATTATTCTTTAAAATTCCAATCCAGAGTGCCATTATTACGCCAAAACGGTTTATTGTAGCCAAAGTTTGCAAAATCCTATTTATGGTCATAACTGCTTTTTTTCAAATGGTTTAAGGGTGGCTCTTTAGCATATCCTAAAAAACTATTTTATTCTGAATAATTTAGTACCACACAGGCGGTATTTCGAGTAAGACTTTTTCTGCAGAATACATAGGAAATTCATAATTAATTCATAAATCGATATTATTATTTAGTATAATGGTTAGTTTAAAATTATTTTACTACATGCTTTTGGATACAAACCTTACTCGAAATACCGCCTATGTCGTACCAAATTAATCGAAATAAAATGCTCTTTTAGGATATGCAATTTTGCAAACTTTGACTTTGCCCTGAAAAGTCGTAAAAACAAAAAACGATTAAATTCATTTGTCCATGGCTACTTGACTTAAAATTAACCGTTTTGGCCTAAGCATGGCACCCTAGTTTGGAATTTAAAAAATATAATTTTTGACAGCAGAAATATCAAAAAATAACATGTAATCAGAATGTCATATTTTATTAAAATAAGAAAAAGTATACCGGTGATGCTATTTAAAATTTGAAAATAGTAGTTATTTCCGGTTAAACCGGAAGTATTTGAAATCACGTGAATAGATCAACCAATCCAAATTATGTCAAATAACGATACACAAAATTTTATCTTAAAAGGTAAAATAGTTATAGCGGGGAACCACCTGTGAGAAACACTCGGTATAAGGTAAGACGATTTTTTTCATTTTATGTATGCATTTTGACAGAAGTGACAAATTTGACATTTTGCTTTGGTCGTTTGATTCCTTTATCTTTTTGCTACAAAAAGTATACTTTATTTAAATCGTTATCTTGTACCATTCTTTAATCGCATAAAAAAACATACACACATACAAACCATTTCACATGTAATAAAAACAACGAATTAAAAATAAAAAGGAAGGAGTATAATGCGAAATGACAGTTGTCCAAATTGTCTGACAGAATGGTTCTTGCATATGGCGGTTGCTAAACTTCCGGCGGACATAGGCGTAACATATGCAGTGATCATTAGATATTTTATTTATTTTTGATAAAAGCGAAAAACAATATTTAACAAATTATATAAAATGGTTGCTCATATAAAAAAATAATTTACATTACAAATGTTTCCCTAAATAAAATTATTTTTTAATACGCTTAACAAAAATTTCACAAGATGTAGGTTGTCTGGAAAGGTCATGTCACAAATGACAGGACTGACAGAGAAGTTAAAAAATGTTGGTACTTCATATAATTTTGTTTCTATTGTGCTTCGTTATGGAATTATTGACCTTAGAAGAAAGAAAGATAATTTAATTTATAACTTTTAAACGATTTTCTTGGTATCAACGGCATTTAAGCAATTCAATTAGCTCTTAGAGCTTTTTTCCATAATATGTAAATTTTTGTTCAGTTCATTTAAAAAACTTGATATTCTGATAATATCATCTTAATCGATATCTTGCACCGCTGTGGAGAAAATTTAATTTTATTAAAAACTGTCAGGTACAGAACAGAAAATGTACAAGTCGATTTAATTCTGTAGCACTTGTAGTATATGTATTTATATCAAGCCCAAAAAATGTTGATAACTAAATTGCCTAAATGTCGTTGATACAAGACAATAGTTTTTTTGTTTATATTTTGCCTTGCTTACTTAAATAAATAACATTTCAATAAAAAGGTGAAAAATAATACAACACTATTTTGTTTATTGTTTATTGATTAATTATGAACTTACAATGTACAAAAGTAGTAATAAAATTTTTTCTTAAACTTAACAAAAACTGTTTTTTAATTTTGACACCTAGATGCTTACTGCATCTGTATGTGCCAGAGTAACTATCCTTAATAAATTTAACAATAATATTCTATAAACAATAACAATATTCAAAATAATCCTTAACTTAAAAATGTATTTATAAATATTTATTTTATTGCCCTTTAAATTGAATTAACTTCGTATAAACAGCTCTAATTTTTTCTACATTTGAATTTATGTTTCTGCACATGAAATGAATTCGAGTGTCTAAATATGTATTTGTAATACTTTTTATCAACAAATGTGTATGACTTTTTGTATGTACAGCAGAAGTATAAGATGATGTCTGTTTAAAAATATTTTTATGTTGAAAATAATTTAAACAATTCAATATTATTTTTGTTTTATTTATTTTCTTGTCAACAATTTGTTCATGCCTTAAAAGTTTTTCAACCTTGGTGCATACGTCAATTAAGTCATAACTGGGGTATTTTAATTTTCCAAATGACTTCAATGATATTAATGAATTTAGGAAGTTTTCCTTGTTGCCACACAGTTGAGATACACAAGTTTCACATTTGATTTTAGTGCCAAGCTTAAATGCGACAAAACCAGCAATGTAAGTAACTACTTCTGAACTGTATAGAGATAAAGAATCAAAACTCATTGCGTAAGAATGGTCATCTAGAAAAGTAATAAAATCGGATTCCGTAACCTCTGAATTCATTTCATTAAGAATTTTTGATTTGGCAGAGTATCATTTATCGTTTGTTCCGGACTCTTTAAAGAACTTACATTTAAAATAGAAATTTCCTCCAAGGGAATACAGTTACCAGCACCACCATCTCTTACTTCTGCATGTATGGTAATTTTTTTGTAGGCTGATGTAAACTGTCTACATGTAGGGTTATTGTTGTGACCACCTTGTGATCTTACAGATCCAAAAAACAATTCCAAATGATCTTGGCTTAATTTATACATAGGGATATATGCTAGAAAATTATTTTTTATAACATATTTTTGCCAAATTCCCAGTAAGCTTTCAAACCCCATTAAAAACCCCAAGAAACCAGTTTTTCTGTTCGACATCAAAAGAGGTGTACCATCATACAGTTTTAAATTACTAAAGTAGCTTTTCAGTTTTTCATAAAAGTTTGAAATATCTATAATATTGGATGCACAGGCTGCTTTTTTAAAATTCGGTAGTGAAAGCTTTCTGGAATTTAAAATATCAAAAGCGTCATTAACAATATATATAAATTCAGCTGTACCTTCACAATCTTCAAATTCTTTTAATTTTAGTTTTTCTTTACAGTACATTAATGAATCAGCAACTGATCGACTTAATAATTGAGTGGCCAACTTTACTTTCATTTTTTGTTTAAAAAAATTTAAATGTTGGTTTCTAAGTTTATTCCCTAAATGAAGCCCTTCTGACATTTGTAGCTCATTTAACCTAACAATATAATTAAAATTTATTATCTTTCCATTTTTATCAACTAATTGAGCCAATTCGGCAAAACAATTCCTTATTAATTTGACCATGTGTGCTGGGTCTGGCAAAACCCAAAAAGTTTTATTTTCATGCACAAAGGATGTATTTAAATTTGGAATTGTTAAAGAACAGCCAAACAGTTTGCACATACTAATATTTGCTGGACAGCCATCAAATGTTATGCTAGTTACTACTAAATTAGAAATACCTTGAAGCAATGAGAGACACTGTTTTGTTAAAGCTGATTTTTGTTCGCTACTCAATCCTGCAACAAAAAAATAGCCTAGCGGTAACTTCCATGACTCATTTATAGAAACTAACATAAAAACCAACACTTCCTTTGCTAAGTCGATACCATCACCAATTAAAGCATTCCCACAATCTACATACCCATAATAATTTGCACCATCAAATTCTAAATGCTGGCGAATAGCCATTTCATCAAACATTAATGAACACACTAAAGGTCTTTCACTATAAAAGGCCTTTAATTTTAAAAAGTTTAAAGATTCGCTGGTAAAGCCAGGTTTGGCATTGATAGAGGAGTACCATTTTGATAGTGTTTTGGGGTGTGGTAAAGAATTTTTAAATTTTTCCCTAACATAAGTGTATGCCTTTGGTGAAAAGAAGTGTAATGTAATTGCAAAAGAACGTACTGCTTTTCCAAATTTCCGAGGCACCCTCTCTCCTCGATGTTTTTTAAATAGTCTTTCCATCAGCTCCTTATTATCTCCAAACTGCTCAAGCAAAAGATGTTCGTCTTCTTCTTGCATCATATTTTTTTCTTCAAGTGACCCGTCATAGCTCGAAGTGAGGAAATAGTTTTCTTCATGTGCCAAATTTTCTTCTGCATAAGCCGGATTTTCTTGGATTTAAAGATGTCCTTCTGTTGTAAAGCACTAATTTTTCGTTTCAAACGAATCTTACGTGGTGTGTCTTCAACGCAGGAAAAAGAACATATTTGGGCGTTTTCAGGTGAAGTTGTAGAAGGCCCCGGCAAAGAGAGTGAAGATTCTTGATTTGGTTCACTAGTCATCCCTTTACTTTCAACGACTTGTTGCTCACTTGTAAAGGTTTGCACCTGTAAAAGAAAAAGTTCTATAATCACTTCATACAACGATACACCAATTGTTATAAATTACAACCTGAAAGTGGAGTGTCCTAAATCGTGTAACTATAATTGTAGGCTAATTAAAAAAAAAGAAGTTCATATAGACACTTGAAATCGTCGTATTTAACTGACATAATATTATTATTTGTCAAATAATATACCAGTCGGACATTAAATAAATATACATGATTAGGAAATACCTTCCATTTCTTCCCTTAAGGTAATATGTAAAAAACCTCTCAAATACTTACATATTTTGTTCTGTCTATGTGTATTGAAGGTACAGCAGTTGTCTGTAATCTAATTTTTGATTTTGAAGTTCTATCGAAACAATCGTTCGAAAAGTGCTGTGAGCAAAGAAAGGTGTTTGTTGTGCATTCCTTTTCACAAGGACTTAGAAATTTTATCCATGCTTTTTTCCTCTCTTCATTTTTGGAAATCTAAAAAATTCGAAATATTAGTCCCTGATTTGATTTAAGAACATTAGTTTTCATAAATCGAACACATTTTCGGTAAAGAAAAATAAATTGTGTACGCCTATGACAGGCGCTTGTGGGTAAGAAGGTTATGTATGGTTTACCGAATTTAAACTCGTCAAAATACCATTTTAAGACTACAAAATTATATTTCTCAACTAAATCCAAACTTACCTATGAAATGTAATTCCTAACTTAGAATTTTTTGGGTTTTTGAACACCCACAAGCCACACAGCTAACCATAGTTCTAAATTCACTAAATACTGTATATAACACGTAAATGTCTAAAACAACGAATAAAACTATTCACTTATTAACTAAATATGAATAGAAAATGATAAGAAATCACAAAATAGTTTTGAAACAACGAAAAATCACCAGAACACACGAATTGCAAGGCAAGCACCAAAACAATGAGTCAAACTTGGTTCTTCAATATGGCCGACTTCCGTCGCACGCAATAGGCTGGTTTATAAACGTCATGCTCCTTCCTTTTTATTTTTAATTCGTTGAATAAAAATGAGTTATTTAAGAGGATGCCGTAGCACGGTAAATTGAGCTAAAACGCGATTCGATGCCGTTTTTTAAATATTGGTTTTGGAAAAAAGTTGTACATAGAAAAGTTTATGGTATTGTGGCAAAACTTAAATTTTAATTAAGTTTTTTTAATCCAACTTTAAAGGTCAATAAATTCCTAACGAAGCGCGATAGAACTTTTTTTTACGTAAAATACTAACATCATTTTGTCTATTACCTTTCCGGACACCCTATATTGCGGGTGACCTGGCAAAACATCCTATCTGTACTTTTATTCAAAAATTTTACATTTTTACAGATTTAAAGTTGTAGCATGAAAATACGCCCTCTTAGTCCCGTTGTACATGAGACGTACGAACGCCCTACGCCCTACGCTTGATGCATTAAAAGTAAACTTTAACATGCAGCGCGTTTGGTTATAATTCTTTCAATGTAAAATTTTTTGTCGGGCGTACAGCGTAGGACGTTCGTACGTCTCATGTATAACGTGACTTAGGAGGTATTGCCAAATCTCCCGCGATATTATCTTGTGTTAGCGCACAAAACACATTATAATATAATAAAAAACTAAATATACCGGGCGACAACGAGATCACTTTCCAGCTGCCATTTTTTTATTTCTTTATCGATTCTGACAAAACTTGGTAGGGTTGTTAAACTAGCTAACAGTCATTTTTAGGTGTATATGATAGGCTTTTACAACTTTCGGTTTCACCGTAAAATGACTTAAACTTTTGATTTTTAAATGGGACACCTTGTATATTTTTTATTTTTCGGATTCTCCAGATCATTTTTAGTCGGAATACCATATTTTTAAAACAAATTTTGGTCATCTAGAATGCCATGATCAATCTAAAATCACTCCGCATACTTTACTTACTTTCAGAAAAATATAAAATCAATTTTATCTTTTTAAACTTTTTTACTAGAGGGATTTAAACTTTATTTTTTAGTTTTTAATCCTATCTCAATAACTAAAATAGGACCATATCACTTTCATATCATTTGTAAATGCAGTATTTTAAAGCAAATTTAACGATGTAAAACACTACGACACTTTACTTTATTTTCTTTTAAAAAGAAAATTTATTATGAAGGTAAATGATCTTTTTCATACTGAATGACGTACATCGCAATTTATCGTAGTTGCTATGAAAACAGAAACTAATAGAATATGTTGTAAAAATAATTGCTTGTGTTTCATTAAAAGTTTAAAAACTTAAAACATTAGTTTGTGTTTATGCATCTAATTTTTATTGTTAATACCAAATTTAACCCAAAATTATTTTAACATCGTAGGTGATACATAAACACAAACTAATGTTTTTATTTTTTAAATTTTTAACGAAACACAAGCAATTGTTTTTACAACATATTCTATTAGTTTCTGTTTTCATTGCAACTACGATGAATTGCGATGTATGCCATTCAATATCAAAAGATCATTTACCTACATAATAAATGTTGTTATTTAAAAGAAAATAAAGTAAAGTTTCGTAGTGTTTTACATCGTTGGATTCGTTTTAAAATACTGCATTTAGAAATATTATGAAAGTGATATGGTCCTATTTTGGTTCTTGAGCTAGAAACTAAAAAATAAAGTTTAAAGCCCTTTAGTAAAAAGTTTAAAAGATAAAATCGATTTCGTATTTTTCTGAAAGTAACTAAAGTATAAGGAGTGATTCTGGAATAATCATTGCACGCTAGATGAAAAATAAAAAAATTATTTAAGAATAAAATTTGACCATAATTTATTTTTAAAATATTGTATTCCGACTAAAATAACCTGGAGAATAAAAAAAGAAATATACCATTCCCATTTAAAAATCAAAAATTCCAGTCATTTTCGGTGAAACCGGAAGTCATAAAAGCCTTTTATATATACCTTAAAATGACTTTTCGTTTAGTCTAACAACCCTACCAAGTTTCGTCAGTATCGATAAAGAAATAAAAAAATGGCAGCCGGAAAGTGATCTCGTTGTCACCCGGTATACTGCTTCATTTTTTTACAATTTGGCAGATTGATATTAGCCAATATATCGAAATCGATGAAGACATCAATAGAGATCTGGTATCTGGGGAAGTAGTTCAAAAAATGAGACAAAGGCCTTTACCCGCACCCCCGCGCCCCCTAGGAAGACTAAAACAAACAGAAAGTCACTGCAGGTTAGTAGTGTATCAAAGAAAATGACAATTATATATTTTTTTATTATACAGTCTTCGAAAGTTCTTAATGAATGGGAAACTGTTAAAGTGTATATCTTCCCAAAAGTCCTGGTTATTGGGAAAATAAATTTTTACATGAATATTTGTACCTTGATGGCTTAAAAAAGGCTTTAATTTCAACTTATAGCAATCGATTTTTTAGAGAAAGTAAACATTTTTCCATTGTATATACCGGGTGTCAACAAGTCTATTAGACTAGCCATAACTCTTAGATTGTTACATATATCAAAATTAGACTTGGTATAAATAAATGGTAAGAAAAAGGAGAGTTTTCGCTTATTTCTTACGTTTTAGTTACTTCCGGTTTAACCGGAAGTGACCCCATTTTGAATTTCTAAATAAAACACTCTGTATATTTTAACAGGTTTTGATTCCTGAGATAAAAAGTTTTTGCGCCTACTTGATTTTTAAGAGCCATTAAATTGTAGTATTGCATCTAGGTGGCTATGATCCTTTATTTATGACTTTATTTTTAATCCGATTGCAAGTAAATTGGAACATACCGTTAAATTCTTCAAAAAATCCTTTATTTAATAAGTGCTTGTCTAAAAAGGCTTGCCATTTAAAAAATAATAGTTAGACAAGAAAATGTCAATTTGGCAAATCGTTTTATTCCTATCTTTCATACTAGTCACTAAAACTTTACGATTATATTTTTATGACATTAAAGACATTTTGCACCCCTTATTTTGCAATTCCGTTGTGGTCAACGTTATTCTGAGACTGCGCAGTAACGCAAACATGATCCGTTATCGTTATTAACCATACCGGACTCCTTTAATTACGGATGAATACCGAAGAGCTTATCGTTATCGTTATCATTATTGTTAAACTGCGTGGTTGCCGGATTGTAGAAATTTTAATATCCATTATTTAAAAGGTTAAAATTTTAATGCCGTATTAATTAATATATCATTTATACATAGGCTCTAATTAGTGAAAAATCTATAGCAGTAATAAAAATCAAATAGTGTTAAGAATTTAAAACGGACTTGCCTTTTACGGATATTCTAAATCAGTAATTAATTTAGATGTCACAATCTGGCACACTTGCTTTTTATTCTACCACCAAACCTAACCTACTTTTTGTGTTTTGCTTATACTGTATTATTTGTATCTACTTTAAAAACGAATTCAACAGAAGTGTTTGCATATATTTAAATATTAATTTATATCTTATGAAGAATAAAAGTAAATACTGATTTTTTGTTAACTTTAAAATCGGTGAACCATAGGCAAAAATAAGGTTATGTGTCGAAAGCGCAGACGCAAAATAAATTTCTTAAAAGAGGCTGCAAAATCTCTGTCTAAAACTGCTGCCGTAATCGTTATGTTTAATAACGATAACCATAAGGAGGCCAAAAAACGTCTGTTATTTTAAGAGGTGCAAAATGTCTCTATTACCTGGAGTACTAAGATTAATTTGCGCCCAATCTTGGCCACATATATGCAATATTAAAAATGACTCTAAAAAATGAAGTAGACTTTAAAACTTTTTAGAATGTCACAGTGTGATTTAGAATTGTCGAAGGAATCCAAAAATGATAAAATATATAGGGTGTTCCATTTAAAAATTTAAAATTAAAGCCATTTCTGGTTAAACCGGAAGTGACTGGAAGCGAAAACTCTCCGCCACACATACACCTATATACACCAAGTCTCATTTTGATATATCTAATACTCTAGCAGTTATTGCTTGTCTAATAAATTCATTGACACCCGGTATTACTTCATACTTTTGATGCAAAAACTAAGAAAATATATCACCGGGTAACTTCGTATAGACCGCTGAAAAGTAAAAATGTATTGTCTCCAATTCTTATAAAAATTTAAAATAAGGCGTTTTCGTCCCTCCCTAGTCGATCCCGTATTATTATGATAAAAAATGGGCCTATTAATTTTCTTGATATCTTTACTCCAACCAATAGTTACGAAAAAAAATGTAAAATTTTTACATTTGTAACTTATTGACAAAAACAAATAAATAATTAATCATTTCTGAGAACTAAAAATACTTTTCAGTAATATCTCTTGGTCAGTGCTGTTAGAATTTTTTTTAACGCAAGTTTTTACTGGTATTAGTTTTAAAAATATACCCTAGGTCTTTTTTAATTCATTCTCAAAGGTAGTTTTTCTTCTCCGACCTGTATATGTTCCAGTATTTAAAACCTCATGGTTATATATATATATATATATATATATATATATATATATATATATATATATATATATATATATATATATATATATATATATATATATATATATACAGGGTGGCCCACCATATTCGACACGGTGTGTAGCTGGATAACCATGGGGTTTAAAAAAGTAAATACTAAAACATATACAGGTTTACTCTATACAGGATGTCTCAAAAAAGTGTGACGTATCAAAGTTATATTTTTTAAATGGAACACCCTATATTTTATGACGGTTTTAGATTCTACATAAAAAAATAATTTAAGTTTGTTTATAAAAAAATCAAATATCACAAAAACGAATATATACATATATATATATTGATAAAATTGAAGCATATATATATAGTAGAGTTGTCATTCCGGGAGTATATCCGTTGGTCATTTGTGTTCCTTGCGGGATTTTGCAGACGTTTCGCCAAGATCGCACTTGGCATTTTCAATGCTATCTAACTGGTGTCAGACGATTGACTGAGGGTATGGTTTGTGATGTTGCCTTTTATACGGTTCTGGGAGCGCAGATTGTACCGCTTGGCTGGTCTCGGGCTCTGCTCGGTGTTGGAGATGTGTGCATTCGCCTGTGTCGCGTCGTCACTAGTTGTTGGTCGTCGTGTTTCAGGTTTTTCTTGTTTTAAGAGGGTTTTCCAAGCTGTTGATAGGTGTAAAGTATCATCCCTTACATTAAGTCCTCCACTCTTATGAATTTCTATGGATTCACGGATAATCCTTGTCTTGTAGTGGTTAATGTTTGCCACCTGTCTACAACTGTTGAAATCTATGTTGTGTCCTGTTTCTAGATGGTGTTGAAACAGAGCAGATGTTGTTTGCTTGTTTCGTATGGCTAGTTTGTGTTCTTCTAGCCTAGCAGAAATTCTCCTATTTGTTTGACCTATGTAGGTGTGATGGCAGGTGCCGCATGAGATACTGTAGACTCCTGATTTTCCAGTTTTATTTTGTCTTTAGGATTTCTAAGCGTGGATCCGATCGTCTGTTGGGGTTTGTAGGCTGTAGTTATATTGTGTTTGCGTAGAATTCGTCCTATTCTGTCTGTGATGCCTTTGACGTATGGAAGTGTGGCTCTCAACTTGTTGTCAGTGGGCTCTTGTTCTTTTCGCTGCACATTGGTCTGTCTATTGATAGCTTTATTTATTATATTATGTTTATAACCATTTTGTTTAAGGGCATTTGTTATGTTGCGAATTTCGTTTTCCTGTTGGTGTCGTCAGTGAGTTTTATGGATCTGGAGATTAGTGTAGTTCCTTCAGCAAGGCGGTACTGGCTCAGTACCGCCTTGCTGAAGGAACAAATACGTGAAACACGAAGACAAATTAGCATTATAGAACGTGAGCTATTTGAACATCACATCAGTCTAAGCAATAAGATCCACGACACGCTTTGGAACCTCCTGGATCAACTTACACTTTGGAGAACAGAAACGGACCGATCTAAAGTTTCTGAAAAACTTGAAGACAAGTTCAACAGATTACAGAGAAAAGTATATATATATATATATATATATATATATATATATATATATATATATATATATGCTTCAATTTTATCAATATATATGTATATATTCGTTTTTGTGATATTTGATTTTTTTTAAATGCAGAGGTAAAATTAAATTGATTTTACCTTAACACTTAAAACTTTAAAATGTGTAACAAGATTAATAAAAGTCTGCCATATCATACGTAGGTCAAATCAAGATCCAATATTGTACAAGAGACGATTTCGGCCCGTTTTGGTACCCCAGTTTGGTTGGTTAAATGCCTACCAACCAATTTCGGGTGTGAAAATAGTGACATCACGCCAACTTTGGTACCCAGTTTGGTTTGTCAAATGCTATACCGTGGCTTGTGGGTCGGTAGATCGGTTTGGTATGCTCTCATCCTTTTCTAAAGTTGTTGGTCTTACTCTAAATTTTATTTCTTTTAATAATAAAACATAATATTAATAGTTGCAAATATTTTAATTTAAATATTGCTGTTAAATAAACCATTTTATAAAAACCAATAAACTGTTAGGTAGGTTCTTCTTCTATTTACCTACCAAAAATGTACCAAACGAATTCGGATGCTATCATACACAGACGTAACGGTTGTGACGTAAAACATACCAATTGTTACCTACCAAAGTCGGAGTACCAAAACGGGCCGAAATCGCCTAAGGTGATCAAAAAATAATTTTTCAGAAAATCAAATAGCCATATCTCCCTTATTTTAAATGGAACACCCTGTATTTTTTTACGTCACATGATGACATATAAAATACTCTTTCAAATGGTGTATAGGTTGCCTATACCTTTCTTTTGTGCTTTTTAGTAAAATCTGTTTTTTCCAAAAATTTTTAGTCCAAATGTTTATTTAAATTAAAGTTGGCTGTGACATAGCAGCCATTAATATTTTTCTTAAGAAAATAACAACGACCATTTATTGATTACTAGTGTTTTAGTCAGTTTAAAAGAAATTTCAATGATTTTAAATAAAACCCCTCTTCTACAACAACAATGATATAATACTGGTAGGATATGAAAAAAAAGGTTTACTTTAGTCTAGAGTTAATCCTGAAAAATATTCCAGGAGAATCCATTTGATAAGCTTAATAGTTGCTTAAAAAATTTGTCACAGTGATTATGTATAATGGAAGAAACGAGTTATAGGTCACATAATGTCGTCATAACTGACCAGAGGTGTTATTAGGATTGTTTAAAAACAAAAGTTTTATTATTACCACATTCAGCTGAAATAAGTGTTATTGGAAGTAGCATTATAGGCAACTAATGATTTTTTTCTGTGAATTTTAAAAATAGTGGCAGATAATACAAAATCTCTTAATTTTGTGCTTTTTCCAACAAATTTACATTTTACAATAACGGCTTAGTAAATAGACATAGCTATATCACAGCCTACTTACATTTAAATGAACATTTCGAATAAAAATATGTTAAA
Source organism: Listronotus bonariensis (assembly GCA_014170235.1). Classification (NCBI taxonomy): domain Eukaryota; kingdom Metazoa; phylum Arthropoda; class Insecta; order Coleoptera; family Curculionidae; genus Listronotus; species Listronotus bonariensis. Next base: position 329,034 of record JACEGR010000076.1, read on the forward strand.
ACGGAATTTACTTAAAAAGTATAAAAGATAGGTATAGGCAACCTATACACTATTTGAAAGAGCATTTGGTTTGTCATCATGTGGGGTAAAAAATACAGGGTGTTCCGTTTAAAATAAGAGAGATATTGCAATTTGACTTTCTAAAAAATTGAAAATATTTTTTGATCACCCTGTATAATCTATGATCTCGATATGACCTACGTATGATGAGGCAGACATTTTCTAATTTTGTAACAAATTTTGAAGTTTAAGAAGTTTATATTGTTAAAATAAAATTAATTTAATTGCAGCCCTGCATTTTGAGAAAAAATCAAATATCACAAAAACGAATAAAATTAGACACTTGGTACTATAAACAAACTTAAATTATTTTTTTATGTAGAATCTAAAACCCTCATAAAATATAGGGTGTTCCATTTAAAAAATATAACTTTGATACGTCACACTTTTTGAGACATCCTGTATAGAGTAAAAGAATTTTATACTGTGGTCTTATTCGACCTGTATATGTTTTAGTATTTAATTTTTTTAAACCCCTGGTTATCCAGCTACACACCGTGTCGAATATGGTGGGCCACCCTGTATATATATATATATATATATATATATATATATATATATATATATATATATATATATATATATATTTATATAAACTTCTTTCAGATTTATGTTTTTTAATAGTCCGAGTAACTAGCTTTATTTTGAAGGAACATGGAGTTAGCCGATTTGCGAATTAAGGTATATGTAAATTTGCATTGGCAGATCTATTCACTGGTTTTCTCTCAGTTTCGGTTAAACCACAATGACCACGTTCAAATTTTAAATGGCACCAAAGCAGCCAAAGCTGAATTTTATTTTGATAGTATATGACATTCTGATTACAATTATACCTCACATGTCGTTTTGTACAGTTCTGTTGTCAAAAATGTATTTCTTTAAATTTTAATCAAGAGTACCGTAATTAAGCTAAAACGGTTAATTTTAAGTCAGGTAGCTATCGAAAAATTAAATTAATCGGTTTTTTTACTACTTCTACAAGGACGCTAAAAGTTTTCAAAATCCTATTAGTGGTCAAAATTCCTTTGTTTCAAATAAAACGAGGGTGGCTTGTTAGCCTATCCCAAAAGCGCATTTTATTCCAAATCATTTGGTACGACATAGGCGGTATTTTGAATAAGGCCTTTTCTACAAACCCCTGATTTGATGATGATGATAATGTTGTTGTAAGTCGATATTTTCATGATATATTTTTTATGCTTTTTGAAAAGGCGTTTCTCGAAAAACCGCCTATGTAGTACTAAATTGTCTGAAATGAAAAGCTTTTTTCAATATGATAATAAACCACCGTCGTTCTACTAAAAAAAAGGAGGTATGACCATAGAAAGAATTTTACAAACTTTTATTTGGCCCATAGAAGTTGTAAAAAACAAAGAACGATTAATTTAATCTTTTTATGGCTACTTGACCAAATAGTTCACACAATGCAAATTTACGTCAAATATTGATATACCAAATTTCATTTTATCTTAAGAGATAAATAAGTTATACGAGGGAACCACTTTGCGAAACACTCGGTACAGATTATTAATCCGTTACATACTTTTTGCAGGACATAACTTCAAAAGAAAACATCATTCCACAAACATCCCAACCTCAAGATTTTAAAACGGGATACATCGATGAAGAAACAGTAAGCACCCAAACAGAACCATTACCTCCAGATTTCGTATGCGAAGAAATTATTCAGGAACCTACAGATACAGTAATTACTCCTAGAATCACTGAACGAGTACCTCCTCCAAACCAAAAACATGATATTTCCGAAGCACCATCTCAAAACACTGAACAAACCAAACCTAGAGTTAAGAGAGAACTCATAACACCCAGCGTCTATTCATACGAAGAGACTATTACCCATGGTTCTCTACTAGTAGAACCATTGAATGGAGCAAAAGTTGTACCGGATCATCAGTTGTCTAGAGAACGGTTGGTACCGGTCACTAAAGATTACTCTGATGAAGAAACGTCTGAAATACCTGAAAGTTTTACAAGGTTAAGGAGTCCAGAAGAACCCAAAGAACGTCATGAGGATACCCAAAAACCCTCACTGGAAGTTCTTAAAACAGAAACACTTCAGGTAATTTAATATGATTTTAAGTAAGCAATATTATTCCATTTTTAATTATTTATTGTAAATCAATGTACAACATGAGTGCTTAAGTAATCCGTTGTTAGCACTGTCTTACTATAATATGATCAAACAGCGTTTATTAGTTTTCCTTATTTCTCGGAAGATTTTGGGTAAACAAATACTTTGATTGCCAACAATATTTGTTGAATTTAGTGTTAAAACACTAACGCAGTCGACTGCTTTTTGGTACATTAATCATTTGCAATACAATCTTAAACACGTCTTTTGATGGAGCACCGATATTCTATTTCTTAAGGATTTGTTTAAGTTTATAATATGATATGTAATATCCAACGAAAACAAACTGTTTTACGTCTAAATGATCATAAATTTATTTATATTCTGGGGAACTCATACCTAAGATTGTCTCCATCTCACTGTACCTTACATTAAGGTAATATACAAGAAGGTATTCCCATCCTGCAATGCCGTATGAGAAATGTGTGAAAGGTGAATTCATTTGCTGAATATACACACGATTATAAAAGCTTCGGTTATGCGCAGTCAGTGCGTAGTCCTGACTAGATCCAACATATTTAGCAAAATGAATTCGCCTTTGACACATTTCCCATCATGCTTTGCAGGATTGAAATACCTTCTTTATCTTACCTCACATACCACGAAAATATTGATGAGTTTCTTTTATTTTTTGCTAAAGCAACGCACATTTCGCTTACAGAACAAAACGTTTTAACAAAAGTTAGGGTCAAAAATGTAGATGTTCTAGTGAAAACATCAGATGACACTGGACAGCTCTCATAGTTGCCAAGGCTTAAAATAAAAATAAGTAGCCCCCCATATTTTGTGACGATATGTTACTTTTGTAATAATTTTTGTTCCTTTTTTAAAGGTTACAGATCTGGATGTAGACCGGCTCCGTGTGAACCAACTTTTGGCATCTAAGATTGTCGTTTCTGAAATTGACTCTTCCAGTATCTCTACCAACGAAATCCAGAGCAAGTCCGGTTCGCTTAAAGTGGGAGAAATAGAGTTGCCTCCGAGATTACTAGAAGAAATTGTAAGAAAATTAGATGAAATGAGACCCGGTGAAACACCCAGTGGAGAACAACGGGCACAAGATGACGTTACAAGTGAAGAAAAAAACTTCAATTAGTGAAAGTAATTTAATGTCTACGCAAGAACAGCAAGCAAGTGAAGAATCACCTTTAAAGCCTTTAATATTAGCTTCTGAACCTTTAATAGATATTCATAGTCGCATAGAAGGCTCTGTGGATTTTGAGCAAACTCAGGAAATTATTACAGATCTTGAACAGCATGAACTAAGTCCAGAACCTCCGGTACCGCCTCCAAGAACTTATACGCTAGAGGACGCGCCACCAGATGCACCCCCGAGGACTTTAAGAAGAAAGTCTAAGGATTCTCCAAGGTACACATTTAAAATATACAGGGTGTCTCTATAAGGTCTGCTACTACAAAGTCCTTGGAACAAAATAAAACGATCTGAGGGAACGGCCAGACTAAAGAGCAAGCGAGCGTAAATGCAAGTGGCCACACCGACTGGGTGGGCCAAAATTAACATGCAGCTTTCGCACTCCGATAAATCTCTCGCTCGCTCTTCAGTCTGGCCGTTCCCTAAGACAATTTACCTTAGTTGAAAAATTAATCGTTTGGGAGATGCAGGGTGTCAAATTTTTTATTTTGTTTTATTTATTTTTAAATATCGTTTTCAATATATTTTTTTATACATTTCATATTTAGGGGATGTTTTCAGGGTAAAAATCGAAATTTGCTTATTTTTTGTTGTATATTGAGCCACCTGCATTACTTTGGTTTTGTTCATGTTTTGCCTCTCTATATAAGTACTCTAGTAAAAACTGTCTATTATCCCACATTTTTGGAAAAATGCAGTAAATGCCTCTTTCTTTTAATTCCAGGCATCGGCAAATCTTGCATAAAAAATTGATAACTGAAAAAATCAACTAATTAGTTTTTAAAAATATAGACTATTATGCCAAATTTGCGATATCTCGATAAAATTTGATAAAACTTGATCAAAAATTACGAAAAAAAAATAGAAATGGTACTTTTGTTCTTAAAACTTAGATTTTTCCCTGTGTGTAGATGTAGATTTTGACACTCTGTATCTTGAAAATTATCAACGTCTCAACTGAGGTAAATTGCGTTAGATAGATGTATTTATAATTTGGCCCAAGGAGTTTGTAGTAGCATTTTGTAGAGACCTTTTAGAGGCACTCTGTATATTTTCACAAAATATATAAAAAGAAACTAATTTAAGTTAATGATACAAAAATTTAAACAAAAATGAAGAAATAAAATACTAAAAGTTATGATCTTAACGTCAAAATATTCTTTTTAAAACATCAAATATATTTAAAATATGTTAATCCTAAAAGATGACTCAAATCAAATACGAAATTGGGTAAAGACTAAAATTTTAAAATTAACATGTCTTTCTTTATCTGCAGAGCAACCGATCAAAAACGGATCAATCAGACACAAATTTCCCCCAGAAAAGACTGACGAGGCTCCCCTTCCCTAGAGCTCCCGAGAACGGAGATGCTCGAACCCGAAATCGACGATCATCCCCCTCCTCGGCCCCCTGAGCCCTTGGAAGGGCTTTATATGCCCTCCCAACCTCCAGCAAGTTTTACGCCCTGCGGGCAAAACAGTATGTAGGTTTAGAAGATGACAACATTCCAACAGTGCCTAGAAGAAAGAGACATCAGAGTAGTAGGTCCAGGCCTGTATCTAGGTAAGTTAAAAGGGCAACCAATAAGTTGCCTTAAAAAAGGTTTGGTAAAATTTGGTATTGGCCTTTAAAAGAAAAGCCATAGCGATAGTGATAAATTAGCAACCTCCTTAGTGCGGACTCCTATGGTCAAAAATCCAAAAAGGAGGTTGTGTAGGTTAATTTTTTTATTGATGTGAAATTATAGATGAAAGCCAAAATAATCGATAACTAAACCTATTTACTTATTTGAATACTAGAAATGCACAAATAAAATATATAGAATGTTGTTAGGAAAATTTAAGCATAGATTTTACATAAAAAATAATAGTTGTTTTTTTAGATACAGGGTGTTAAACGTAAAAAAAAGGGGTAATATTTTAAATATCTCTTATAAAATTTGGTAGTAGTTTTGTAGATTTAAAGGACCTATTTAGAACTAACTTGATTAAATTTACCTAATTTAGTGGCGTCTTGAGCGGTTGGTTTTATTTAGATTTACCAATTTAAAAAATATCTTTTGAGCCCCTAAATTTTTTTGGATCTTAGTTTACTAGAAAAAATACCTAGTTTTATATGCATGGCCACCCAAAGAATATAAGAAAAATTAAACTAAAACACTTTATTTAGAAAAAAATCGTTACTTTAAATGTTAATGGTATTTAATTTAGTGTTTGCGGGTAATGTTTTTATAATTAATAATTATTTTTAAAAGAATATTAAAAATAATTTCCAAAATAAATTATTCCCTATATTTCTTGTGTGGTATAGCCGTATGCAATTGGGAGGAGTTTTTATTTCTTAAAACTAAACGAGATAAAAAAATCAATCTCGCACATACTATATCATCCCTACTAAAACTTAACAATTTTTGAAAAAAAAAGCCCTAAAATACTGATTTTTGTCCGAAAATCACAAACTTTGTCCGCACTCTATATAAAATCTAAATTGTAAACTTTTATTTCACTTTTTAGATCGAGATCCACATCGGACGACTCCTCAATTACGCCCTCCCACCCACAGACCCGAAGTCCACGCTCTACACGTCGATTCAGTGAACCATCTATTCCAGAACTATCTGGACGCCTAATCCAGGCGTGCGGATCCAGGATAAATAATTCATTGAAAAGACTGATTTATCGACTGACCGAGAATATAATAAAGAACGCGGACGGAAAACAAGACTTGCACGTGTTTATAATCATACTTCTAGTGCTAATCGCGGGCTTAATATTGTTAGGTTATGGTGAGGATAGGACTGTTGTTCATTTACACCACTGGGAGTATTTTAATCCCCTAAAGATCTGTAAGGGTTTCTGCAGTTTTCAATTTTCCTACAAAGTGTCTCATAAGTTTCATGAAGATAGATACTACATATTAATATAAATCTTTCAAACCCATACATTTTGGTGTTTTATAGCATTTTTCAAGATATGCTCTATATTGGCTAGGCGGATTTATTTATTTAATGGTCTTTTTTGTTGGATACATGCCAAAATATGTCTGGAAAGAACGGGAACGCTTCGATCCTAGTCCCGGAGTATAGCGAACTGGCCCTCTTCATATTGACCTATATTAACTCGCCGGTCGCCGGAAACAAAATAAAGAAAAACCCCAAAAACCTAAAAAAAATCTAAGTAAAAAACGACGTTTCGGTGGCAAGTCTGCCACGGTTGTCAAGTTAATATTAAGTTAAGAAATAAAAATAAAAAATTAATTAATATAAAGGTTAAAAATGATAAAAAATTATAGGCTTTCTAGTTTCGCAAACTCTAAAAATAAATAATGTCAAACTATTTTTAGAGTTTGCAAAACCAAAAGCCTAAAATTTTAATCATTTTAATACTAATATTAGGTAATTTTTTATTTTTATTTGTTAACTTAATTTTAATTTGACAACGGTGGCAGACTTGGCACTGAAATGTCGTTTATTAGTTAGATTTTTTTGGGTTTTTGGGGGTTTTCTTTACACCTCGGGACCAGGACCGAAGCGGTCCCATTCTTTCTAGACAGATTTTGGCGTGTACCCAACAAAAAAGACCATTGAAGCATTTTTCAAGTCTAATAAGATTTTTTGTTAGCACACAGTTAAGTTGTTTTATATAAAATACATTAAAAATTAGTACTACAATTTTTTTAAATGCAATAATAAAAGAAGTGGACGTCGTTTTTGCTAAAATTCATAAAAAGATAATTTGTCTTTAGTTCTGGTTAATTTTTATAAAAGTTCTTGGAGAAATAAATAAAAGCGATATTACACTACGCTTAACTCTTTTGCGCATCAATTTTTGCGTTGTGTAAATTTGTCTAGACCTTCGGGTAAATATACGAGGCAACACTAAGGCCGTGTTTCCACGGGCCACTTTTTGATGTTGATATGGGCCACAAAAAGTGGTTGGTCTACTGTCGCCAGCCTGTAATTTCGTTTTCCAACAATGCTAAAATTTTTGTGGTCGGATTTTTGTGGACTATGGAAACACTTTTTGTGGTCCATATCAACTTCAAAAATGGGCCGTGGAAACACGTCCTAGGTAGGGCTTCAATCTTCATGAAAGATGTTGCCTCTCTGCTAGCTCGCACAGTATCAAATGGCTCTGCAAAAACCAAAAGAAGTCTACTTAAAAATATAAAAACTAATTTTTAGTACCTTTTCTTATTGACACGCGCATCACATGCGCATTTGGGTAAATTTTCGGAGCGGTCAAAATTTTAAAATTAAACCAAAACTCTAACTGTACATCCTAAACATCATCTGGATAAAGGAGATATGAATACATTTTAGGGATGAGGGTAAAGTTGTATATTTGAGAATTTGAATTAATGTTTTGTTTAAACGTAAGTTGCGAATATTAAATTATTTCGAGATTCTTATTGAATAAATAATTATTTAGTTAAAAAAACTTGATATTTCATAATTAAAGGTAAGACAATGTGGTTGGGGCAAAAATGTGGTAGACGAAAAGTTGTAATTTTAAAGTTTATGTTTTCTAAAAGGAGGATTTTCTTCCTTTATAATGTGATCTCTTTAAAATCGTTTTCTTGGTCCAGGTATAGTTATTGGTATTGAAAACTATTCGTCTTGGGGATGTTTATAAAAAGATAATTATTTCTTTTTAAAGAATTTTATATCTGGCGATAAATACCAATGGTCTAAAAAGGCCATGATGAAAAAATTTGATGCTTAGATATCTTGTACAGTAAAAAAAGTAGTCTGTAATATGAATTTGTATTTTGAATGTTATAAAAGATTTTATCTAGTCATTTAAAATTTTGATTGGATTCTGAACCACACTAAGTCAATTTCTGTTGTGGTAACAAGAACGTTGATATTTAAAAGTTTTTCTTACTGTATTCAAAATATATTATTTTCATTTTTAGTTTTATATTTAAATGCATTAAGCCCTGTTTCAAAACTTTTAAATTTTTGCGGTAAAAAATAATATCAATAAATAAGCATTTTAATATGTAGAGAATATCTATTTCAAAGTGCATAATTTATTGCCTGCAACTAAATAAGAACATTTTTAAAATTTAAATCGGTATGAAAACTTAAATGTTTTAAAAATCCATGCTATAATTTATTTACCTATGGTTTTTAAATAAAAATGGGCGCATGCTTTATTCTAGATCAAAATTAAAACGATATAAGCATTATTGCAATATCGTGTAATTTCCTAGTTATTTTTACAAAAACATCCATTCCTTTGGGTTAAAAAGGAAAAAGCTAATATAAAGATGCTCAAAAAGGTGCTAATTAGGTAGTTAAATAATTATATGGTTTTAAATATTATTACTTTTTTTGTTAAGTTTCTTGTGGTACATAAGTATATTTTAGTAATAAATATTATAAATATTTTAGCTATGTTATTTTATTTGCAAAAATACTTATAAAAAGTGTACGTTTATTTCTTATATGAAAAATATTGTTAAAATAAAGCATTATTGTTTATTGGTCTTTTTTATTTTATTTCATTTTATTTTAAAAAAGCAAGAACCAACGTTTACAAAAATAAACGTCTTGAAAGTGGCGACAACTCTGATTTTAACGAAATTTGGTATTCGGGTTTTTTTGGGAGCTGATCACGAAGCACAATCTGTGCCAACAGTATCGGCATGGCCTGAGCCACCGGGCAAATGTCCAGTGGGCTAACGCACAGTATTTCCTTTTACTGTTCTAAGTGGACAAAATTCACTATTTAATTTAAAGAATTCAACTACTTGTGCTAAAAAAGGAATAACCCAGTATCTCGGAATATCAATTATTTTTAGATATTTTTTTTGTGCTGATAAGAAATCGAGCCCTGAAAAGGTAGGTGCAATTTTATTTTGTGGATTAGTAAATATTTACAAGTGTAATTTAAGCAAGTGCTAGTTTAGTTAAATACTACTAAAAAATTTTAAAATGGAGTTTCAATATCAAGGTAAGTTGCTTAATATTTTACAATATTAGGATAATTTTAAAAAATATATTTACTGTAGAAAATCAACTTAGATTGGGGCGTTAACTTAAAAATGTATAAAAGCATATATTTGCAAGAAAATTTGTCAATGTCCCCGGATGTCCCCGGGCTAAATTTTATACATGTTAAAGCCAATTTAATTAGCTTCATTTTAGTATAAAATTGAGTTGCAACTTTTGGGTAGAACTATTTTTAAATTAATTTTTAGAGTCGACATGCGCCATTCCAAGAATGACCTTCTTTCAAGAATGGGTTAAAGCTCCATGCAAGAACGTAAAAAATAAAAGTTTGTTTATTTATATTTCGTCGAATTTTGATTTAGAAGATATAACTGAAGAATCTTTAAGAGAGTTAAAAATAAAAATTTCAAGAATATCGAATAAAATAGCTGAAAAATGGGCGTCCTGTGGGAAATCCGAGGACAAATTTATTAAAAAATATAGCGACTGGCTAGGTGGCGAAGACTTCAATTTTTATTTTATTAAAAATGTCCCCCAACCTTCCTCTTCAAGTACGAGTGTGGGTAGGCCAAAAAAGTTTTGAGGAAGCATCTTTTAGAACTAAAAGAAGGCGGGTAGTAGACCTTGTGAACAGTCGAAGTTTACCAGAATTGACAACTGCTGCCGAAGTTAGTTTGCGCAAGTCAGGTCAAAAAAATGTGGCTAATATAGTAAAAGACATTGTAGCAGATCCAAGCAAAGCTGGCAGAATTAAAAAATTAGAGTCTATGAACAGGGGTCGCATGTTAAATAATGATGAGGCATTAGCTTACTATGTTGACTCAAAATCTAGTACCCACACTTATAAGCAAACCAGAAAATGGAGCCTTAAGGCAGGTCATGCAGTGTTTCCATCATATAAAAATGTACTTAAATCCAAAATGGCTTGCTTACCTCTATCTAATGATATCTCTGTAACGGAAATCCGCGCAGAGATAAAACTGCAAGCCATACTGGATTTAACTGTAAGTCGGCTTGTAAAAGTTCAGGAAAATGTCATTGCTAACGTATTACCTACTTCGACAAGTTTTACATTGATTAGTAAGTGGGGATGTGATGGGAGTTCAGGACATAGCAATTATAAACAAAAATTTACCAATACTGAATTTTCTGATGAATACTTGTTTGTTTTTAATTTTGTACCCATTCAACTTATAAGTAAAAGTAGTGATATTGTTTGGCAGAACCCCAGAACATCCTCAACTATGTATTGTCGGCCAATTAAATTTATATTTTCTAAAGAGACGACTGAGTTTACGGTTAGCGAAACAGAAATGATTAAAAATGAAATAGATACGCTGAAACCAACTTTGTGTAATATTGGGGATTTTGTAATAACTGTCTCCCATAATTTACTCCTCACCATGGTGGATGGAAAAGTTTGTAATGCGCTAACCGAAACTCGTTCCTCTCAAAAATGTTATATTTGTGGAGCAACTCCAAAATCCATGAATGAGGAATCATTGCATTACGTTAGCAATCCTGAACATTTTAGTTTCGGTCTATCTACATTACATGCCTACATTCGATCATTTGAATGTCTTTTGCATATAAGTTACAAACTTGAAATAAAAAAATGGCAAGCTAAGGACGAGCAAGATAAGTTAAATATTAAGTTTAGGACAGAGATGATACAGAGGGAATTTAAAAACAGAATGGGACTTATTGTAGATAAACCGAAACCTGGTTTCGGGAATTCAAATGATGGAAACACTGCACGAAGGTTTTTAAAAATCCAGAACTTAGCGCGGAAATTACCGGGTTAGACCTGCAATTAATTAAAAATATTGGTTTTGTATTGGCAGCTTTAGCATCTGGTTACAAAATTAATTTAGAAAATTTTAAAAAATTGACGGAAGAGACGAGAAAATTGTATATAAGTCTTTATTCGTGGTATTATATGCCATGTACCTTGCATAAGATTTTAGTACACGGTGCCGAAATTATACAGCATGCTCTCCTTCCGATAGGCCAGCTTTCTGAAGAAGCTCAGGAGGCACGAAATAAGGACTGTCGTAGGTTTCGTGAATGCAATACAAGAAAAAATTCTCGCATAGCCACGAATACAGATTTATTAAATATGCTTTTAATTACATCTGACCCGGTAATTAACAGCTATAGAGAAACTCCAAAAAAACGTTCTGGCACTTTTCCTCAAGAAGTGCTAAATTTACTTGAAGCTCAACTGTGACAACAGTACAAACATCCGATATTGACGAGGAGCTTCAAAACATTTCTTTAAGCAGCAGTTCAAGTGAAGAGACAAATGAAAGTGACGAGGAAATAGATTTATAGAATATATTTAATTTTCTGGTTTGCTTACAATTTTTATAAGTAATATTTTTATTTTTATACTGAGTGCGTTTTTGAAACTTACAATGGCTATATTTTTTAAACCATGGCAAATATCAAAAAATAAAAAATACTGTTTCTATAAAACCCGGGGGAATATAACTGACGTATTTTTCGAAACCCATCTATCAACCCTTAAGCTGCACCCCAGTCACTTTAAAATCTTAAATGGCAACCCCTTATGTGACATCTCTCGGGAAAGCGTATGAAAAATACTTTTCGTTTGGTCATAAAAAGTTGGAGTAAAATCAAATACTACCTTCAAATTTTAGAAAAATCATACTTTATTATTCATAAAGAATACCAGAAAATGTTTAATTAAATTAATGTAAAATTATGTAAAAACTAAAAATAAATTAAAATAATACTCCCTGTAGAGCTAACCCGCTCCCATAAGAAGTTCTGGTTAGTTCTATTGCACAAGCGCTTTACAACAAAGACCAGTTGCTATCACTTTTTTTCTCGACAAAATTCAGAAAGAGAACTAACCAAAACTAACCAGAACTTTTTAGGGGCGCGGGTTAGCTCTACAGAGAGTATTATTTTAATTTTTTATTAAATTTTAATTAATCGTATATTAATTTAATTGGACATTTTCTGGAATTTTTATTAATAATAAGGTATTATTTTTCTAAAATTTAAGGGTAGTTTTGATTTTACCCCAACTTTTCTATAATTAACAAAAGCATTTTTCATAAGCTTTCCAGAAAGGTGCCACTTAAGGGGTGTTCCCATTTAAAATTTCTAAGTGACTGGGGGTGCAGCTTAAGGGTTGATAGAGGTGTTTTAAAAAATGCGTCATTTATATTCCCCCAAGTTTTTTTTTTTTTTTTTTTGATATTTGCCTTGGTTTAGAAAATATAGCCATTGTAAGTTTTAAAAAACGCTCCCTGTACAATATTTTATGTAGAATTTATGTTTGTGTTGGCTATATTAAATAAAAATAATGTTTTTTTATTATTTTACTTTTAAATAGTCACATATGTATGTTTTTCTGCTGAATAAATAAACAAATTTCCTTAAATTAATTTTGTCCAACAAGAACAGCCAAAGGAAACACTGTGCAACGGCTTGGTGGCCACTTACGAAAGTAATCGGGAAATATATTTTGCAATTTTTAGTTAAGATCGATAAATTATTGTCTGCAGTATGCTTTAAAACAATTTAAATATTAAACAAACTGTTATTTTTTTCCCCATATTTTTTTCTTAAAATAAAATGTTATTCCCTTTTCTCATGGTATACTTTTAAACAGTTTATTTAGCTTGCCCAGTCTATTTGTTTGTGTCAAATTTAATAATTGGAATGTTTCCCTCCTTTTTGACGCGATTCGATCTGATATTTGGTCCAATCTTGATGACAATGCCATATAATACATTCCTTATGGTTGTAAATCCAAGATGGCCGCCGATCACAAAATGGCGAATTACATATTTATATATTACTTCGTAATACCCTCAATATAAGTATTAAATAAAAAGGTTGGCTTGGTAAAATAAAGCCAACTATGAAAAAATTAAAATTCAAGATGGCCGCCGGTAAAAAATAGCTGATTACATATTTTTTTAACTACTACCTCAATATGGCTATCAAATAAAAGGAGTTGATTCGTAGAATCACTATGAAAAAAAAATCGAAGATGGCCGCCGCCACAAAATTGCGGATTATTTTTTTTCCACAACTACCTCAATATGGGTATCTAATCAAAGAGCTTGATTAGTAGAATAGATAGAGAGATTCTAAAGAAATTAAAATTGTTATGGCGGTGTAAGTATATTTATTTACTAATCTAAGCAAAGAACTTCTTTAACTTATAGAATCGGGATACAAGCATGGGTCTCTCACCCAATGTATTGAAGAGTTAGAATGGAACAAATTGTCGGGAAATAAGCCATGCATGCAATAGTAAGGCATTAAATATATTTAGTCAAATGAGAAGTACCAACTAAAATCTATAAAAAATTATGTTAAACAGTTTTATACTAAAAAATATATCGGTAAGTCCTAGCTACCAGATATCGCACTAGACTTTTTGAAGAGCAAAAACAAAGTCCTCACTTTTGCAAAATACAAAAGGTACATACATTTCGTTACCATATTTTATCATTAAAAAAGGCCCCTAAACGTCATTCTACTGTTTCCTTTCTTTTCTTCTCTTTATGTTGAGTGCCCCCTTTGTGGTGCCCCCAAAACGTGATGCCCTAAGCAATTGCTTAATTTGCCTATATCTTAAGAAAAAATAATCCGCAACTGATAAAGGCAAGCACTTCACGCATTAAGGTCGAGCCTTACATAACCGCAACGAGCCCGTGGCCGTGCGTTTCCATGGTGAAATATAGGGGAATGCGGTGCAAAAATTTTGTATTCAATCAATCTGCAGTAATATGAGTCAATTATACCAAGTTTTAAATAACACCTGATCATAAATTAAATCTTTACAAATAATGTAATACAGTTTTAAGGTTTAGCTACATATAACCACACCGAGTCCTGCACCGTAGCACGGCCGTGTATCGGTTTTGAAATGTATCGTTGTAATCAAATGCCGTAGGCCTAATATTACCGCTCGGTGCCCGACCACATACCACGCACCGCATTTTAACAGGTAAACAAACATTCGTTTATGTGATTTATTGAAATATTAATTAAAAAAAAACTTAAAAAAAATAACAATGGACTCGTAAGTTTTACTCACATATTATTTAAGAGATGTAACAATAAAATTAATTTTACACTTTTTAACACTTTTTCTTGTATTGTTTGTTTACAACTAACCTTTAACCATTAAGTGATGAACTGAAATAAAAGTTGACGCTGTTCACTGCTTAACTCCAGTGAGCGACGCTGCCGATACATAAAATGATATATTCAGTTGAAAGAAAAAAAACCTTTAAAGGGGTTTATTGTAAAAGGTTCTTTGACTTATAATAAGTAAAATATGGTTCTTCAAATTTTTCTACGTTTACGATTTTCCCTAACCTCTACGTATATCTTTTTATTTTCTTGTTATAATTTTTATCCGTGTGCATTTAGATATAAATATTGCCTAATAAAGAAAGCTTATTTCTTTACCTTTCAAATGGTGTATTGTAAAAAATGCTAAGGTTAATTCTAAGCAAGATATGGTTAGTCAAAGTGTCATATTGTCATATATTCATTGAAGCAGCCACAAGCGCGACTTAGCGTAGGTTTACATCTGACATTTATTGCATGATATTTATGTCAGACAGAAATTCTGGCTAATGTAAACAATAAAAAATTTCTATCGGACATAAATTTTTGACCACAACCACTTGACCATGGCCAAATACATTACGTGTAAAAGCCAAAAACCGAAAATAGAATAGAATACATTTTTGACTGTTTACATTAGGCAGAATTTCTGTCTGACATAAATTATCATGCAATAAATGTCAGATGTAAACATACCATTAAAGTCAGCGGTTAAAGGTTAGTTGTTGTAAACAAACAATACAAGAAAAAGTAATTTAATAGGTAACTAAAAGTGTAAAATTAATTTAATTTTTACATCTTGTGAATTATGTAAGTAAAACTTACGAATAGATTGTTAGGTTTTGTTTTATGTAAGTTTCTTTAAATTAATATTTTAATAAATCAAATAAACTAATGTTTGTTTACTTGTTAAAATGCGGTGTGGGGTATGTGGTCGCATACGGAGCAGTGATTTTAAGCCTACGGCATTTAATTACAACGCTACATTTCAAAACCGAGACACGGCCATGCTACGGTGCAGGACTCGGTGTGGTTATGGGTGGTCACACCTTAAAACTGTGTTTCCTTATTTGTAAAGATTTAATTTATGATCAGGTGTAATTTAAAGCGTAGTATAAGTGTCTCCTATTACTGCATTTTGATCAAATACAAAATTTTTGCACCGGATCCCCTACATTTTACCAGGGAGAAGCATGTCCACGGGATCGTTGCGGTTATGTGAGGCTCGACCTTTATACGTGTGAATTTTCGCCTGGCCTTAGGAACGTTTCATTCTAAATTTTTTAGTACTCAGAACTTTAGAGCGCTTTTTCCATAACTCACGTTTTTAAAGTCGGTGACCATCAGAACTTCAAAACTACTGCACCTTTGAAAATTTTACCTCAATTTATGTACATAATTTTCGACGTAACACTGAAGAGTTTTTAAACTTGTCAATATTTCTAATTTTTATAAAAAAAAAAAAATAGGCTGTTTTTAACTTTAAAGAGTAAAATAACTGAAATTTAAAAAAAACGGTAATTGTTTATAGACAGCCATGACGCCGTCTATATTATGTGATTCAACATTCGTTGTCGGTAGGTTGTTGTTGCTTTTTGCTTTTTGTCAGAAAAAAATTCATTACAAAAAACGGTAAAAGATAGAAAGTTGAAATTTTCAGGAAAAATTGGCCACTTAATGGAGCAACTGTCATAAAAATTTCAAAACAATTAAAGAAAGTTAAATACAGGGTTTAACAAAAAATGTGACTTTTCAAAAATTGAGGTGAGCGTAATTAATTATCTATCCAGGGTTTTATCGAAACGAAATTTTGCACACAGGTCAGAAATGGTCCCCGTCAGAACCCTATTGTTTTTGGGTTTATTCGGATAAATAAAAAAAAGTAATTTATGTTTTTGTAAGAAAAAATTGACCGATTTTGGGCCGTAATAACTAGAAAACGGTTCAACCAATCGTCATGCGGTTAGTGGATTATGAAAGATCGTCTTTTAGTTACAAAGTACCTAAAAGGTCTTCTGTTAAAAATATTTTATTTTCTGGGAGAATTATTTAAATGAAAAAAAATGACAAAAATTTTGAAATTTTCGCATGTTTTTATTTTTTTATTAAAACTGTGATTGAGAAAGCGCAGACGCCAATAGATTCTTCTCAAAAAGTTCTATAAAATAGGATATTAAGCATAATTTTACTATTTATACAGCGTGCTTTATAAAGCTTGAAAATTTGGATTTTTTGTTAAAAAATGGGACATTTTTTTACATTTTTTATTACAAAAAAACTATTTTAGCTAAAATTTTGAAATAATTATGGCATAATGTCCACTATTTTCACTACAATATATCAAAAATAATGCTTCGTTTGGTAAATCTATTCAAAATGTACGAAAATATAGAGACGTAAAATTGGTATCCAAATATGAAGGTACATATGGTGTAAATTTTTACGTCTCCAAACCAAATTTTAAAGACAGGGTGATTTTTGATGAGGGTTGTGTAGCAATTGAATTAAATAGGTGTAAAATTTACTTTAATCAACCTATATATATATATATATGGTTTTTCAGTTTTGGACTTGGCTAAGGTACAGTTGTATAAATTTCATTACGAGTATATGCATAAAAGGTACCCTCTTGATTGTGTAAAATTATGTTATACCGATAGTGACTCTGGGATTTATCAAATTAAAACGGCAGATGTATATGCAGACATTAGGGGTGATATAAATGAATGGTTTGATACCTCTGACTACCCTCTAGATAATGTATATAACATTCCTAGAGTGAATAAAAAGGTTATGGGGGTAATGAAGGATGAGATGAAGGGTAAAATTTTGGAAGAATTTGTGGGTCTTAGATCAAAAATGTATACATTTAGAATTTATAAGACATTAAGGGATAAATGTGTAGCAAAGGGTGTTTCAACGAGTGTAACAAAAGACTTAAATTTAGATAATTATAAGAAATGTTTATTGAGCGGAGAGGTTCTGAGCAAAAAACAATATCAAATAAGGTCTATAGGTCAAAATGTGTTTACATTTGAACAATTTAAAATTGCTTTGGATCGTTCGGATGATAAACGAAAAGTTTGTGAAGATAATATAAAAACCCTACCATATGGGCATTATTTGTTGTTAGATGAAAATGACAAATAAATAAGTATGGTTAGTGGTAAAAATTTAAATATTTATAAGGTAGAATTATTTATTAGAAAAAGTATTATTGTAAATAAGAATTTAAAATGTACTGTGTATAAATTAATTGTTAACAAATAAATGTTGTTTGTCAAAAATATCTTATGTGTGTTTTATTTCTTTCCGAGTCAAATACCGGTTTAATAAAATTATAATTATAACGTGACAATCAATTTAAAATATAAACAGCTTTAGAGCTTACATTTTATTTTATTACAAAAAAACTATTTTAGCTAAAATTTTGAAATAATTATGGCATAATGTCCACTATTTTCATTACAATATATCAAAATTTCAAATCGCTAGGGTAAATACTTTTAAAGATATGAATTTTTGAGTTTTCCTAAAAAGTGCCGATTTTGACCTAAAATTGTCGCTTTAATAATTAAAATTATTAAAAAACCTTTGCGCCATCCTTTAGATCGTTTAATCGTCTTTTAAAAACCTATTTACAGTTTTCTCCACAACACTTAGAAATAGGTGAAAAATACGTTTCAAAAAAAAAATACACATTTTTGCCCAAAAATCGCGATTTTTTCGTTAGTCAAATTCGCACTAGGCGGCTTTGGCGATAGTGTTATTTATACCCCCTATGAAATCTGCAAGGAGTAGTATAAAATAGCACTTCCAAATCACGGACTTAGAATAATTTTCATGTTTTTACTCTTATATCTATAGGTATAAGATAACTTAATGATATTCATTTAGATTGAGGTCAGTGTCAGGTTTGTTGTGTTAAATAATGAACTGCATTCCTTTCTTTGTTGTCTTACATAATATACTGTATTCTTAAGATGTAGGTTAGTGACAGTTTTCTTTTCATTAATAGGAAGAATATAATATTGATATATAGAGTGTCCCTAAAAAATAAATAATATTTTAATTATTTATTAAAAAACGAGTTATTTATATCTGTCGGTTCAAGATTTGTTATGATAATTATAGTTCTATACAGAGTGTATCTAAAAAGTAAATCATCATTTAATAGTATTTAAATAAATTTATCTGTCTGGTTGTCTGTCTGTCTGTCTGTCTGTCTGATCAGGAATTTTGTGTGTTAAAAAATAGCTTAGGTATTTTAGATCCTATAATATTTCTAAAGGAGGTTGGTTTAATATTTCCCAATCTGGTTAAAAAAATTAATTATTTTCCTTGTAAAATTAATGTAACACTTGTGGCAAAATTTGTAATACCAAAAGGGGAAGAAAATGAAAGTGGTATAGAGGGTATAACTGAACAAATTTTATATATGAGTACTAAAAATGAAACTTTATTTGACTTAAGCAACGTTAATATTTTTTATAATAATATAACCGATAAAATATTGACTAAGCTTTCGGAAATGAGTGATATGGGAAGTGGATGGGCATTAAAGGAAATAATAAAATTGGATATAAAAATTAATAAGTGTTCTCTATTTTCTGGGGGTGCCTCCTTTAGAGATTTACCGGACGAAATAAAAAGAAAAAATGCTTGTGTAAATGTTAGAAATAATGACGAGGCTTGCTTTTTTTGGGCAATAGTTTCAGCATTGGAACCGGCTAAGCTAAATAATAATAGAGTTTCTTCATATAGACACTATACTGAAGTTTTAAATTTAGAAGGTATAATTTTACCTTTTTCGTTAAATCAACTTTCAAAATTTAAGAAACAAAATAATTTAAGTATAAATATTTATACACTAAAAGAAAAAAAGAGATCAAATGAATTCTCTATTGGTAAAAGTGTCGTGGTTATTGACGAAAATGAAATCAACGACTCTGATAGCTATGAAAGTGATGACTCTATTGCTCAAAATAAAAAAGCTAAATATGAAGTTGTACCAATTGTGGTTTCTGATATTATAAAACCTAGACACGTAAATTTATTATTAGTGCAAAAATCAAAAAATATTATAAATCAAAACGAAACTAACTATCACTATTGTTGGATCAAACATTTTAGTAGACTAGTTGGTAGCTCTATTACAAAAACAGATTTAAAAAGTTTATTTGTTATCGATGTTTAGCATATTTTAGGACCGATGAAAAATTAAAGAGTCATATTGTTTATTGCTCAGAACATAGAGGTGTAAGGTGCGTAATGCCCAGTGCAGAACGAAAATATTTATCCTTTGAAAAATGTTCACACAAGCAAAGGGTACCTTTTACGCTTTATTGTGATTTAGAGACTTTATCTATGCCTATAATAATGGTTACCCCCTCCACGTCATCTTCGTATACGATGGCTTGTGAAAAACATGTCCCTTACAATATAGGTTATTTTTTGTTTTGTTCTTACGATAAAACTTTGTGGAAATATAATTCCTTTTCGGGGCGCGACTGCATTGACTGGTTTATAAACGAGTTAAATAATATGGCAGAGTATGTTTGTCAGGTGTATAATGAAATTGTTCCTATGAGTCCTTTAACACCTGAACAGTTACATAATTTTGATATAGCTGATAAATGTCATATTTGTGAAAAGCCTTTTACAGAAAATGATATTAAAGTGAGAGATCATAATCATTTAACTGGTTCATATAATGCTGCTAGTCATCAGTCTTGTAATTTAAATTATAAATTACCTAATTTTATACCTGTAGTTTTTCACGGTTTATCTAATTTTGACAGTAAATTTTTTATTCAAAGGCTATGCTCTGAATTAGAGGGTCCTATGTATGTCGTACCTTGTAATAAGGAAAAATATAAGTGTTTTTCTAAACGTCTAACATTTAAAATAAAAAAGATAATATAGAATATAATAAAAGTATACACTTAAAGTTTATAGATTCTGTAAATTTTTTAATGTTTCCTTTGGAAAAATTAGCATCATTTTTGACTGAGTATAAAATAACTGAGTATATGCAAAGTGATTTACCTCGGGATCATTTAAAATTGTTATTTAAAAAGGGTTCGTTTCCTTATAACTACGTAACTTCTTTTAGATCACTAACAGAACCTTTATTACCACCTAAAGAAAAAAATTTTAATAAATTAAAAAACCAACATATTTCAGAAGAAGAAATTGGCACAGTTAAAATATAAACAGCTTTAGAGCTTGAGGGCAGTGTCGAACACACGCCAAGATACCAGGGCGGCCGCTGCGGCTGCAAGTAAAGGTTACTGCATCTGTAACCTTTACTTGTACTTACTGTTACAGATGCAGTAACCTTTACTTGCAGCCGCAGCGGCCGCCCTGGTATCTTGGCGTGTGTTCGACACTGCCTCAAGCTCTAAAGCTGTTTATATTTAACTGTGCCAATTTCTTCGTCTGAAATATGTTGGTTTTTAATTTATTAATTTTTTTCTTTGGGTGGTAATAAAGGTTCTGTTAGTGATCTAAAAGAAGTTACGTAGTTATAAGGAAACGAACCCTTTTAAATAACAATTTTAAATGATCCCGAGGTAAATCACTTTGCATATACTCAGTTATTTTATACTCAGTCAAAAATGATGCTAATTTTCCAAAGGAAACATTAAAAATTTACAGAATCTATAAACTTTGAGTGTATACTTTTATTATATTCTATATTATCTTTTTTATTTTAAATGTTAGACGTTTAGAAAAACACTTATATTTTCCTTATTACAAGGTACGTCATACATAGGACCCTCTAATTCAGAGCATAGCCTTGAATAAAAAATTTACTGTCAAAATTAGATAAACCGTGAAAAACTACAGGTATAAAATTAGGTAATTTATAATTTAAATTACAAGACTGATGACTAGCAGCATTATATGAACCAGTTAAATGATTATGATCTCTCACTTTAATATCATTTTCTGTAAAAGGCTTTTCCCAAATATGACAATTATCAGCTATATCAAAATTATGTAACTGTTCAGGTGTTAAAGGACTCATAGGAACAATTTCATTATACACCTGACAAACATACTCTGCCATATTATTTAACTCGTTTATAAACCAGTCATGCAGTCGCGCCCCGAAAAGAATTATATTTCCACAAAGTTTTATCGTAAGAACAAAACAAAATATAACCTATATTGTAAGGGACATGTTTTCTGAAGCCATCGTATACGAAGATGACGTGGAGGGGTAACCATTATTATAGGCATGAGATAAAGTCTCTAAATCACAATAAAGCGTAAAGGTACCCTTTGCTTGTGTGAACATTTTCAAAGGATAAATATTTTTGTTCTGCACTGGGCATTGCACCTTACACCTCTATGTTCTGAGCAATAAACAATATGACTCTTTAATTTTCATCGGTCCAAAATATGCTAAACATCGATAACAAATAAACTTTTAAATCTTTTTTGTAATAGAGGTACCAACTAGTCTACTAAAATGTTTGATCCAACAATAGTGATAGTTAGTTTCGTTTTGATTTATAATATTTTTATTTTTGCACTAATAATAAATTTACGTGTCTAGGTTTTATAATATCAGAAACCACAATTGGTACAACTTCATATTTAGCTTTTATTTTGAGCAATAGAGTCATCACTTTCATAGCTATCAGAGTCGTTGATTTCATTTTCGTCAATAACCACGACACTTTACCAATAGAGAATTCATTTGATCTCTTTTTTCTTTTAGTGTATAAATATTTATACTTAAATTATTTTGTTTCTTAAATTTTGAAAGTTGATTTAACGAAAAAGGTAAAATTATACCTTCTAATTTTAAAACTTCAGTATAGTGTCTATATGAAGAAAATCTATTATTATTTGGCTTAACCGGTTCCAATGCTGAAACTATTGCCCAAAAGCAAGCCTCGTCATTATTTCTAACATTTACACAAGCATTTTTCTTTTATTTCGTCCGGTAAATCTCTAAAGGAGGCACTCCCAGAAAATAGAGAACACTTATTAATTTTATATCCAATTTTATTTTCTCCTTTAATGCCCATCCACTTCCCATATCACTCATTTCCGAAAGCTTAGTCAATATTTTATCGGTTATATTATTATAAAAATATTAACGTTGCTTAAGTCAAATAAAGTTTCATTTTTAGTACTCATATATAAAATTTGTTCAGTTATACCCTCTATACCACTTTCATTTTCTTCCCCTTTTGGTATTACAAATTTTGCCACAAGTGTTACATTAATTTTACAAGGAAAATAATTAATTTTTTAACCAGATTGGGAAATATTAAACCAACCTCCTTTAGAAATATTATAGGATCTAAAATACCTAAGCTATTTTTTAACACACAAAATTCCTGATCAGACAGACAGACAGACAGACAACCAGACAGATAAATTTATTTAAATACTATTAAATGATTACTTACTTTTAGATAGACTCTGTATAGAACTATAATTATCATATCAAATCTTGAACCGACAGATATAAATAACTCGTTTTTAATAAATAATTAAAATATTATTTATTTTTTAGGGACACTCTATATATCAATATTATATTCTTCCTATTAATGAAAAGAAAACTGTCACTAACCTACATCTTAAGAATACAGTATATTATGTAAGACAACAAAGAAAGGAATGCAGTTCATTATTAACACAACAAACCTGACACTGACCTCAATCTAAATGAATATCATTAAGTTATCTTATACCTATAGATATAAGAGTAAAAACATGAAAATTATTCTAAGTCCGTGATTTGAAAGTGCTATTTTATGCTACTCCTGCAGATTTCATGGGGGTATAAATAACACTATCGCCAAAGCCGCCTAGTGCGAATTTGACTAACGAAAAATCGCGATTTTTGGGCAAAATGTGTATTTTTTTTAAACGTATTTTCACTCATTTCTAAGTGTTGTGGAGAAAACTGTAAATAGGTTTTTAAAAGACGATTAAACGATCTAAGGATGGCGCAAAGGTTTTTTAATAATTTTAATTATTAAAGCGACAATTTTAGGTCAAAATCGGCACTTTTTAGGAAAACTCAAAAATTCATATCTTTAAAAGTATTTACCCTAGCGATTTGAAATTTTGATATATTGTAATGAAAATAGTGGACATTGTGCCATAATTATTTCAAAATTTTAGCTAAAATAGTTTTTTGTAATAAAATAAAATGTAAGCTCTAAAGCTGTTTATATTTTAAATTGATTGTCACGTTATAATTATAATTTTATTAAACCGGTATTTGACTCGAAAAGAAATAAAACACACATAAGATATTTTTGACAAACAACATTTATTTGTTAACAATTAATTTATACACAGTACATTTTAAATTCATATTTACAATAATACTTTTTCTAATAATTAATTCTACCTTATAAATATTTAAATTTTTACCACTAACCATACTTAATTATTTGTCATTTTCATCTAACAACAAATAATGTCCATATGGTAGGGTTTTTATATTATCTTCACAAACTTTTCGTTTATCATCCGAACGATCCAAAGCAATTTTAAATTGTTCAAATGTAAACACATTTTGACCTATAGACCTTATTTGATATTGTTTTTTGCTCAGAACCTCTCCGCTCAATAAACATTTCTTATAATTATCTAAATTTAAGTCTTTTGTTACACTCGTTGAAACACCCTTTGCTACACATTTATCCCTTAATGAATTATAAATTCTAAAAGTATACATTTTTGATCTAAGACCCACAAATTCTTCCAAAATTTTACCCTTCATCTCATCCTTCATTACCCCCATAACCTTTTTATTCACTCTAGGAATGTTATATACATTATCTAGAGGATAGTCAGAGGTATCAAACCATTCATTTATGTCACCCCTAATGTCTGCATATATATCTTCCGTTTTAATTAGATAAATCCCAGAGTCAGTATCGGTATAACATAATTTTACACAATCAAGAGGGTACCTTTTATGCATATACTCGTAATGAAATTTATACAACTGTACCTTAGCCAAGTCCAAAACTGAAAAACCAATATATATAGGTTGATTAAAGTAAATTTTACACCTATTTAATTCAATTGCTACACAACCCTCATCAAAAATCACCCTGTCTTTAAAATTTGGTTTGGAGACGTAAAAATTTACACCATATGTACCTTCATATTTGGATACCAATTTTACGTCTCTATATTTTCGTACATTTTGAATAGATTTACCAAACGAAGCATTATTTAGTGTTTTAAATAAGAGCACACCAAATTCGTTTGTTGCCTGACTTCTTAAACGGGTATTTAGTGATAATATATGGTTCCATCCAAGGTGCCTGCCTAAACTTTAACACCCTATTAATACGATCTAATTTTAAACCATGCCTAAGACACTGTTGTAAAGCTACATAATGTATAACGTAATTTTTTTGTTATATAATGTTGCAAGCAATTTTTATTCTTACTTTTCTCGGGAGCTAAATGCTCAGGACAAAAGGGAGATCTGAATGAGCAGAATGTATTTCAGGGGGATAAATAAGGTCTACATCTAAAATAAAACCTACATCACAATCAACGGAAATATCCATTATTTTTAAACTTTGAATTTGCTCCACAGATAACCATTTAAATCCACCCATAGGTAAAGGTTGTGACATAGCATACCCATATAAATTATTCACGTCAAAATACATTAAATAGGTCGAATCAATATTTTTATTATAATTTTCCATATATTTATTGTTAGCCACAGCATGCCTATGTATACATGTCGATAAACCCCCTCTAATACCCCGTTCAATAAATAGCAACATATCTATATCGGTTAGTAACTCAATTTTTGCAGATGTTGTATAAAATAACAATGACCAAGTTAACGATGGGAGACTTATATAGTGTATAGGGTCAATTTTATACGTCGTTATACACAGATCCCTAAACGATTCAAAAATATCCGCTAAAAGCAA
Source organism: Listronotus bonariensis (assembly GCA_014170235.1). Taxonomy (NCBI): domain Eukaryota; kingdom Metazoa; phylum Arthropoda; class Insecta; order Coleoptera; family Curculionidae; genus Listronotus; species Listronotus bonariensis. Next base: position 354,428 of record JACEGR010000076.1, read on the forward strand.
TATATCCGTTTTCATATATATGTCTGAATATTCTAATAAATTGGCACAGTTAAAAGTATTCCAAACATTTTGAGCATGTTTGTATTCTTCGTCTGAAATATGTTGGTTTTTTATTTTATTAAAAATTTTTTCTTTAGGTGGTAATAAAGGTTCTGTTAGTGATCTAAAAGAAGTTACATAGTTATAAGGAAACGAACCCTTTTTAAATAACAATTTTAAATGATCCCGAGGTAAATCACTTTGCATATACTCAGTTATTTTATACTCAGTCAAAAATGATGCCAATTTTTCCAAAGGAAACATTAAAAAATTTACAGAATCTATAAACTTTAAGTGTATACTTTTATTATATTCTATATTATCTTTTTTATTTTAAATGTTAAACGTTTAGAAAAACACTTATATTTTTCCTTATTACAAGGTACGACATACATAGGACCCTCTAATTCAGAGCATAGCCTTTGAATAAAAAATTTACTGTCAAAATTAGATAAACCGTGAAAAACTACAGGTATAAAATTAGGTAATTTATAATTTAAATTACAAGACTGATGACTAGCACCATTATATGAACCAGTTAAATGATTATGATCTCTCACTTTAATATCATTTTCTGTAAAAGGCTTTTCACAAATATGACATTTATCAGCTATATCAAAATTATTTAACTGTTCAGGTGTTAAAGGACTCATAGGAACAATTTCATTATACACCTGACAAACATACTCTGCCATATTATTTAACTCGCTTATAAACCAATCAATGCAGTCGCGCCCCGAAAACGAATTATATTTCCACAAATTTTTATCGTAAGAACAAAACAAAAAATAACCTATATTGTAAGGGACATGTTTTTCACAAGCCATCGTATACGAAGATGACGTAGAGGGGGTAACCGTTGTTATAGGCATAGATAAAGTCTCTAAATCACAATAAAGCGTAAAAGGTACCCTTTGCTTGTGTGAAAATTTTTCAAAGGATAAATATTTTCGTTCTGCACTGGGCATTACGCACCTTACACCTCTATGTTCTGAGCAATAAACAATATGACTCTTTAATTTTTCATCGGTCCTAAAATATGCTAAACATCGATAACAAATAAACTTTTTAAATCTGTTTTTGTAATAGAGCTACCAACTAGTCTACTAAAATGTTTGATCCAACAATAGTGATAGTTAGTTTCGTTTTGATTTATAATATTTTTTGATTTTTGCACTAATAATAAATTTACGTGTCTAGGTTTTATAATATCAGAAACCACAATTGGTACAACTTCATATTTAGCTTTTTTATTTTGAGCAATAGAGTCATCACTTTCATAGCTATCAGAGTCGTTGATTTCATTTTCGTCAATAACTACGACACTTTTACCAATAAAGAATTCATTTGATCTATTTTTTTCTTTTAGTGTATAAATATTTATACTTAAATTATTTTGTTTCTCAAATTTTGAAAGTTGATTTAACGAAAAAGGTAAAATTATACCTTCTAAATTTAAAACTTCAGTATAGTGTCTATATGAAGAAACTCTATTATTATTTAGCTTAGCCGGTTCCAATGCTGAAACTATTGCCCAAAAAAAGCAAGCCTCGTCATTATTTCTAACATTTACACAAGCATTTTTTCTTTTTATTTCGTCCGGTAAATCTCTAAAGGAGGCACCCCCAGAAAATAGAGAACACTTATTAATTTTTATATCCAATTTTATTATTTCCTTTAATGCCCATCCACTTCCCATATCACTCATTTCCGAAAGCTTAGTCAATATTTTATCGGTTATATTATTATAAAAAATATTAACGTTGCTTAAGTCAAATAAAGTTTCATTTTTAGTACTCATATATAAAATTTGTTCAGTTATACCCTCTATACCACTTTCATTTTCTTCCCCTTTTGGTATTACAAATTTTGCCACAAGTGTTACATTAATTTTACAAGGAAAATAATTAATTTTTTTAACCAGATTGGGAAATATTAAACCAACCTCCTTTAGAAATATTATAGGATCTAAAATACCTAAGCTATTTTTTAACACACAAAATTCCTGATCAGACAGACAGACAGACAGACAGACAACCAGACAGATAAATTTATTTAAATACTATTAAATGATGATTTACTTTTTAGATACACTCTGTATAGAACTATAATTATCATAACAAATCTTGAACCGACAGATATAAATAACTCGTTTTTTAATAAATAATTAAAATATTATTTATTTTTTTAGGGACACTCTATATATCAATATTATATTCTTCCTATTAATGAAAAGAAAACTGTCACTAACCTACATCTTAAGAATACAGTATATTATGTAAGACAACAAAGAAAGGAATGCAGTTCATTATTTAACACAACAAACCTGACACTGACCTCAATCTAAATGAATATCATTAAGTTATCTTATACCTATAGACATAAGAGTAAAAACATGAAAATTATTCTAAGTCCGTGATTTGGAAGTGCTATTTTATACTACTGCAAGGCTTTGGAAAAAATTATTAAGCTGTCAGTTGACTTTTAGCTTGGTTGAAATTGATCGATTTTTTCGTAATATTAAAAAAATACAGTATACAGGTTGAAAATAAGGCTTGGATCGGAAAATTTGGATTTTTTTACGTCTATATCCTGCATTTTACATTAAAATATACTCGATTTTAATATAAAATCTCGCTTAGAAATGCTGCCAAGGTACATATACAAGGAAGTGTCTCAAGTATCTAAAGGTTGTAGTTAAGCTGTGTCTAAAGTATGAAATTTTCGCGTTCGTTCTGCCAAGTAATTTTAAAGCGATCCGGTCTTTAACAACAGGTATTATGCATACGTATAATAATTTATGTACAGGATGTTTATAATTTTAATATATGGGACATTGAATATTAAAACTGTATATACCATGTAAGTCATTTTTATGTAGTGAGACGATTTTTGGAAAAAAATTTATTATTGATAATTTCGAAAAACAATGTATGTGACCATATACAAGTTGGAAAAACACATTTTTTTTTGACAGTTCGAAATTTCTCCCTCTCCTCTCCGCCATCTTGAAATATCGTATCTTCTGAATGAAAAATCATACAAGAAAAAAATTGACACCAAATTGTAAATCTGGAAAAGTTATTAAAGAAATATATTTTTAATTTTTTTCGCACGCTTGCTGTAGCGTGCAGAAAGTAAAATAAAATCTATTTAAATTTAAACTGTTTGTAGCATCTTTAGTTTTGGAGATATCGAAATGAAATTTTAACAGTAGACATATAGTATACAGTACCATTTTTTTAATTAAAATAATATTATACAGAGTGTTACGAAAAATAGTTATCCTAATTTAAAAATTAAAAATTTGATATTTAATTTTAGCGTTACTGATGTAACTAGAAAAATAATATTTTTCATACTTATGTACACTTATATAAAGTTTTTAAAAAAATATAAAATTTTTATACAGGGTGATTCAATAAGAAGAAAATTGGGAAAATGTAAAAATGGAAAAAGTGATATTTTAACGTTATTAATTATTTTACAGCTTTACAAAAATATGGAATATAGCTACTTAAATGGCTATTCAAAAAATATAGAAAATATTTATACAAGGTGAGCCAAAAAGATCGTACGTAACTTTTAAATTTAAAAATTAAATTTCATATAGTTCTTTTATTTATTAACTTATTAAAAGAAATATGGGATAAAGAGGTGTATAAAGACACATACTTTTTAAAAATAATTATTTTCAGTATACAGGGTGTTTCAAAAAATTAATATAATTTTTTTTTGAAAAAAATATAAAAATTTCTTACGTTTTTATTTATCAATAGAATTAAATAAATTTTTACCTTAAGAGATATGCATAGGTGTAGAATATAAAAACATATAATTTAATTATACAGAGTGTTAGTAAAAAGTATTATAATTTTTTAAAATTTCGTTTTAAAAGTATTTTTTTTAATTTATTAGGTATTAAAGATATTTTTATAAAATGTTAATTAAAAATACACAGTTTTAAAAACAGCAAAAATAATGTATATATAACTTTTATACCGGGTGTTGCAAAAATAATATATAGTACCTTTAAAAACAAAGTTTAAATATTATTTTTGATGGTAATATTGTAATCCAAAAAAAAAATACTTATATGGATAAGTCATAATTATACAAATTTATTAAAAATCTCTTAATTTCTTATACAGAATGATTCAAAAAGAAATTATTATAAAAAATACAAAATATAGAAATTGTTATAACTCTTTAAAATTTAAATATAACAATTTAAAAAATTTACGATTTATGTAGAATCTTGAGTACTTTTATGTCATAACTATAAATTATATACAGGGTGTATTGAAAAACATTAAAATATTTTTTTTATTTTAAAATTAAAAATTTTCACAATTTTATTTATGACCATGTAATGATTAAATTATGGTGAATGATATGTATGGTAGGAAAGAATTTTATTTTTTATATAAAACTAATACAGGATGTCTTAAAACTGTATAACCTATTTCAGCTAAATCGGTGTTGGGCCGTCTATATCCCCTCTTAGTCCGAAGGAGTGAGAGATTATAAATATCGTAAGAAAATCAATAGTATTTAATTGTGTAATATGTAACAGACTTAGTATATTTTTGCTTAGTTTAAAAGGTTGTAAAAATGTGTTTGTTTTTTCTTGCTTATTTAAATAAGCGCAAGCAAAAGCTTTGTATAGTCAGTTTAATTTTGATCACTTGGCTATATTCGCTTAAACAGCAAAGCAATCACTGAAGTAAAAACAAAAGAAATACCATAGTAACGTTTCGTTTCCGTTACCATAGTTATGTAGCATTATTAAGCTGATTGTAAATAAAAAGGTGTAAAACAACGAATTGTCTTTTTTTTTTGTACAGGGTGTTTCCAAATGGTATGTAAATTGAAAGAACACATTTTTAGTATGTTTTTTAAGTAAATCGGTGGACAAACATCAGGGCCGTCTATATAGCTTAGTGAATTATTGTTCAAAAATGGCCCGATACTTCGGTTTTTGAGTAGAAGCAAATGCTTTATACAGTGAATAAAGTATGTCAACATTAGTAGATTTTTGAACAGACCCACCTCAAAAGTCCTGCTGGCACCCCCCACCCCCTCAAAGTTGGTTAAGGGATTGATATAGTTTTTTCTAATATCTTCTAAACGGTAAATGATAAAAAACTGATTTTAGTGTCGTTAGATAGAGCACAAAATTCTGCAAAATAGTAATAATTAAAATTGTATTTTTGTTTATTACGTAAGAATCTCCAATATAGAAAAAGTTGGAGGGAGCATCCACGAGGCATTTTTTACGATATATCTTCCAAACCGTCTACCAAACAAAAAAATATAAGACACAAAAAATTAAGGCCAAAGTTTTCCCTATCGAATGGTGTATAACACTATACTATTTTCTTTTAAATTAAAGCTACCAGTGGCGTACAAAGTAGCACTACACCAGTATAGTAGGTAGTTAAAAATAGAAATTTTTAATGTCATACTTTTATTTTATTTTTTTCAGAATATTTCTCACTTTAGTTGGTAATATTACCTTATAGTAACACTAGAAATTGTATTTTTGTTGATTTAGTAAAATTCTACAACAAAAAAATGTTGGAGGGGAGCATCTACACGGCACTTTTTACGATATATCTTCCAAACCATCCACCAAATAAAAAAATATAGAATTCAAAAAATAAAGGCCAAAGTTTTCCCTATCGAATGGAGTATAACATTATACTATTATCTTTAAAAAAAAGCTACCAGTGGCGTACAAAAGTAGCACTACACCAGTATAGTACCTAAAAATGTAAATTTTTAATGTTATACTTTTAATTTTTTTTAAATATTTTTACTTTAGTTTTATTAATTTATAATTATTTCTAATTCTGCATACTAGTAATAATAAATAATCATATTACACGGAAAAAAAATTTACCAGTACAAAAATCAAAATCAAGACGTGTGGATTGAGTTTGGTACTGGTAAAAATGTAAGACATATTTCGTGTATCGAAATTGCTAAAAAAATCAATGAAAAAAGTCTAGCCCTTTCTTTTTTCATTCACTAACCGGTTGCGATACCACCTCCTCCTTTTATGGAAAAGGAAAAAAAGTGTTGGGAAGCTTGGGAATCTTTTCCGGAAGTTACTTTCATTGATTTATTGCAGCATTCAAAAAAACCTTCATCTCGGCAATTAAGTGTGATCTCAAAATTCGTTGTAACCATTTACGATAAACATTCTGATAGTAGCAACATTGATATTTGTCGAATGCAACTTTTTGCCCAAAAAACCGAACGGTTGAGAATTTACCCCCAACAATGAATGTTTTAGCACTTCACATTAATCAATGCATTTATCAAGCAGGATTTGTTTGGGGTAATCTCTGCCAACCAGTGGTTGAACTTCCATGTCCATCTGAATGGGGATGGATTTTAGAGAATACTAAATGGACACCACTGTGGACCACTTTAAAAAATGAAAAAATATCATCTGATACACTATTAAAATGTAAATGTGGCACAAATTGTAAATGTTGTTTAAAAAAATTTAAAATGTACCAGGTTATGTTTGTGTGCGGAATGTTGTAATTAGGTATTTTAGGTTGTGTAATAATGTGTTTTTATTGATGTTATATACAGTGTGTCCCAGGATAGATGTTACAAGAGGACAAATGGAACAAAAATTTTTAAATTTTAAAACGAAATTTTGGGCGACCGGTCGCATGGTCCAAAACTAATAAATACAAAACTTTACTTCAATTGGTATTAAACAGGGCGAGTTAAAAAATTGACAAAAATATTTTTTTTTACTTAACGTGTTTAACTTTAAATTATGACATAAAATTTAGATCTCTACAACATTTACCTATACAATTTTGTCCTATTTTTAAAAATAAAGGTACTTTATCCTTGGTCATTTTTCATATTTTTAGTTATAACTTGCCCTGTATATTACCAATTGAAATCAAATTTTGTATTTATTAGTTTTGGACCATGCGACCAGTTTCCCAAAAGGACGATTAAATATTCCAAAAATTTTGGTAAATTTGTCCTCTTGTAACACCTATCCTGGGACACACTGTATAAGCCATATTTGTTGTTATCTTTATAATAAAAAGTTATTATAATACTGTTGTTATTTATTTAAAAATATGATGAATCAAATTATAAAACAAAAGAAATAAGTAAATAAAATGTAAAGTATAATTATTAATTAATAAATCTAAAGTGAAAAATAATCTTTTAAAATTTAAGAATAACATTAAATATTTCGATTTCTAGGTACTTTATTGGTGTAGTACTAATTTGGTACGCCACTGGTAGCTTTATTTTAAAAGATAATAGTCTAAATAATAACTTTGTGGTCTGTCGTTTATGTTGTTTATTTTTTTTGTTAATGGTTTGAAAGATATATGGTAAAAAGTGCCGTATGGATACTCCCCTTCGACTTTTTTTTGTTGTAGAGTCTTACCAAAAAACAAAAATATTATTTTTAATATTACTATTATGCGCAATAAGGTAATATTACCAATTAATATAACTAAAGTGAGAAATATTCTGAAAAAAATAAAATAAAAGTATGACATTAAAAATTTCTATTTTTAACTACCTACTATACTGGTGTAGTGCTACTTTTGTACGCCACTGGTAGCTTTAATTTAAAAGAAAATAGTATAGTGTTATACACCATTCGATAGGGAAAAGTTTGGCCTTAATTTTTGGTGTCTTATATTTTTTTTGTTTGGTAGACGGTTTGGAAGATATATCGTAAAAAATGCCTCGTGGATGCTCCCCTCCAACTTTTTCTATATTGGAGATTCTTACGTAATAAACAAAAATACAATTTTAATTATTACTATTTTGCAGAATTTTGTGCTCTATCTAACGACACTAAAATCAGTTTTTATCATTTACCGTTTAGAAGATATTAGAAAAAAACTATATCAATCCCTTAACCAACTTTGAGGGGGAATCTGTAACAATTTTTAGTTGACAACGTTTCATTTCGTGATATCCATCATCAAACTTATAACGCCAAGTTTACCTTATTTTTACTATATTCCTCCTACTTTTTGCAAATAACTCTTGATTTGACTGATTTGACATTCAATATTTCATTTCCATCTCTTAAAAACCAATTTTTCCATTTATTTTACCACTTTTTTTCCATAAAATTGTAAAGCTTCACTTTCAATCACAGTAGCCATGGCGGAGTCATGGCTAATGTGATTAAAATGATTGAAAGTGAAGCTTTGCAATTTTATGGGAAAAAAGGGGTAAAATAAATAAAAAAATGGGTTTCAAAGAGGTTAAAATAAAATAATGAGTGTCAATTTAGCCGAAAGATAAAAAATTGCAAGCAAAAAGAAGGGGAAATATGGTAAATTTAGGTTAGTTTTTCATTCAAGATTTATGAATATCTCAAGAACAAACGTTGACGACTAAAAATTCTTTCAAATTCGTAATCAGCGTCCCAAAAAATCCCATGTGCCAAAAATCATCAAAATCGGCGTGGTGTCCAATAAGTTAACAATTACCAAAAAAATCTCAACGTTACTTGGGAGAAACGATAATCCAACGAATGATATATATTTTTTTATTTTACAAGTTATGATGGTTACCGCAATTCACCTTTTTTTAAGACGGTTCTGGATAATTGCTGTCATTGCCGCATTTTTTGAAATTTTTTAACAAAAGTTGTACAGAATGTTTTTCTAGGGTTTTATTTTAATGTACCATTAAGTTGAATAAAATACATTTTGACTGTCATCAAAAAGAAAAATTTCAAAAATTTACCTATCAAGGGGCGTCCGACACTGTGTGCCAATTTAGTGTTATTTTAAAAATTGTATGCAAAAAAGGCGAATTATATTGAATTTCAAGTTTGATGATGGATATCTCAAAAACGCAACGTTTCCGAAAAACTGTTCTTTCAGATTCGGGATCAGTGCCAGAAAAAACCTCTGTATGCCAAATTTCCTCAAACTCGCACTTGCCGCCACTTTCTAGACAATTACCTTTTATCTCTACTTCCAGTCGAGTTAATGAAGCTGTGAAACAGGCAGTCGTTGAATGACCGTTTTTAAATAATATTTAAATTTATAGGGTTGCATTTCTTCTAAAGGTCAATGTTAAGTATTAAAATAATTTTTCTAACCATTACAAATATATTTTAAAAGTGGCCACACTGTAACTAAATTTTTTATCTTGCAAAAAATTGCGAAAAGTAGTGAAGTGCGTTGTCTTATAAGTTGCTAGAAAAAATAATATGGTAAGATGGTAAGTGTGTTGTACCTGTGTGATGAAATATATTTAAAAAATTGTTAGAGCATCATATATTACTAAGTATAGTGTAAGTGGCTTATAAAGAAATAAAGATGTATAATTTTATAAAAAAAAAGCAGTAAATAAAAATTCTAACTACAACATAATAGGAATAGGTGGTCATACATTGGCTTAATAAATTGTACTAAACCCAGTTAATGACTACCAGCGGTCATTCACTGGTTTTCTGGATTTCTTATTGATTTTAGTTAATGACCATATCGACTTTATTATTTCACTTTTATTTTACTTTAACTAGGCATGTATTAAAAGCCAATGTACAGGGTTTACCGAATTTGTGGCCTTATTTTAGCAGGTTAAACAATTTTCCAACTAAAAACAAAATTATGTGCCCAGCGATTAACAATCTTCAATTTTATTAAATTCATTAGATAAAACATGCAAAAACATTTATATTTTAAATATTATAGACCGAAACCTAAGAAGGTACCACTGTTAGTATTAAAAAAACGACATTTGAAGGCGCAAGAGAACAAATAAATATTGGTAAAAAAATTAGGAGACAAAAAAATTTAAATAAGAAAAGTATTAAATAAGAAAAAGAAATTATCCCACAATAGGAACCCCGATTTCTATCTATTTGTGCTTTTGTCGCAGATTCTAATGGTTTTTATCGGTTCTATGGGATTGTATTGTTTTTCTTTTCGACAGTGATTCGCCTTTCGATACGTGTACCACAGATATATCATAAAGATAAACAATAACCATAAGATTTCTGGCACAATTAAAGAAAACCATGAAAATAGACTTACGTGTAAAGTGGAAACTATCCCAGGTGTTCTTCGCCGATTTTGATAAAACTACAACAAAACACGAGAGAAGCATGTTCTTTTTTATCGACCATTAAACACTTTTAAGGGGTGAAATGCAACCTTGAACTTCTACATTATTGTTTTTTTAACTATCTTAAAAAAAAATACTAGAAGCTGATAAAATTTTTGTTAAATAAAACTATGGTTTTGATTTTGTGAATTTATCTTAATTCGTTCTCTAGATACTTGGAAAAAAATGTTAAGGGTTAATTTCAGGCATGTATTTCACCTATTAAAAAAGTTGAATGGGTGAGAAAAAATATGTGCCCCATTTTTGATGTACTACAACATATTGCAGTTTCATCAAAATCGGCGAGGGACACCTGGGATAGTTTCCTTGTTAGAAGCAGACTAAAATCAAGACCTTTAGTATCGGTATTTGTAATAGTAGGATATCAAATGCAATACTCTCAAGGATGATAACACAATAAACCAATGAATTTGGTTGTTAGGCTATGGGGTGATAATTAACAAAACATACCTTGAGTTTAAACTAAGGGTTATTCATAAAAGTGATTCACAACACCAAAATGGCCAGAAAAAGTTGATCATTTTTGGTACGACTATACTAATATAACAGAAAATTGAGCCCCATGGTAAGCATGTAGTAAAATGGCAACCTTTGTGAAGTTCCCGAAATTAAAAAAATATTTATAAATTTAGGAGATTATTATTTTGTATTTTTTTATTAATTTACTGGTTTTATATCGGTCAATAATTGAAACCCAGCGGTCATTAACTGGAGTTTTGCGTTTTGCTGTAAATAAACAAAAATAATAAAAAACAAATTAGTCAGGGGGCCAGGGCTGTTTCGTGGCCGATGAATGTCCATTGAATTTCAGAGTGTATTTCTATGGATTTTGAGACGCTGAATTTAAATTTTAAACTTGATTTTGTGTTGGTAGTGACGGGAATTTGTTATAAACAACTTATTACTTATAAGGCTCTAGCTTCTGAACTAAAAGAGATGAAAATATTTCTTTGAAATAATTTTTTTCCTTAAACAAAAATCTACAAAATAAAGTTTTATAGACATTGATTTGATTGTTAGAACTGGAGATATGGCAAAATTAGTGCAAAACCATTGCAAAATTAGCAAAAATTACGGCATTTAGGCAAATTTTTACTTATACTTTACTTTGAGTAAAGTAACTCTGTAATAGCTTAAAATAAAGAAAAATTACCAGCTTTAAAACGGAGCCTAATTTTTAATCAAAATATTATTTAGCAGAGTTATTACAATTATAAACTTATATTTTTTCTTTAAAAAGGCATAAAATTTGGTTATAAGGTTTTTACCTACTAAAAGCTTACATTTTAGCAAAGCAAGTTACATATTCAAATTGTACGATTTAAGACGAAGAATTTGGTGTATAATGTGTATAATTTAAATATATTTTTTAATATGATAAATGAGTTTTAAAGTGCGCGTGTCGTTACGCGCCGAACGGCTAAAACCGTTTATAGTTAATATGTATGAAGGTACGTAAGGTCATGAATTACAATATTTTCGATAATACGAATTTATTTTTTACTAAAATTATTTATATACTTATTTATATTAATTGTGTTGTCACTTCTTACATTTTTTCTTATTTATTTCTAATTTGAATGTACATTAATATTTATATAATGATGTAAGAACAGTATGAAAAAACTTTTCGCGCATTTTTTAAATAAAATTGTATAATACAATAGTATAATACATAACAAAAGTGTCGAAAGTGATATGAAAAGTTTTGGATGGGAGTTACAAAATAATTCATTAATGTCCAAAAATTATATGTATATGTTGTTACCGCCTTTAGAAGATTTGACCCCGAGATGCACTGATGTAACTTGCTCTAAAAAATGTCTATGCTTGTCACTGGGAGTCTTCTGTATTTTTTATTGCAAATGTAAAAAAAATACTTGTAAAAATATTTATAACGAGGTGAATAAAGAAAAACTCCAAGCAGATACAAGTTCAAGCAGTTTAATTATTAAAAATAATAATAAATAAAGAAGAACATATGTAAGAAATCAATTAGGTAAATAAAATAAGTAATAAATTAATTTTAGTGAAAAATAAAATCGCATTTTCGAAAATATTGTAATTCATGACCTTACGTACACTAATATATTTATTATAAACGGTTTTAGCCGTTCGGCGCATAACGACACGCGCACTTTAATACCTATTTATTAAAAAATATATTTAAATTATACATATTATACACCAAATTATTCGTCTTGAATCTTACAATTTTAATATGTATCTTGATTTGCTATAATGTAAGCTTTTAGTACGTAAAGAACCTTATAAACAAATTATATGCCTTTTTTAATTAACAAATATCCGTATATAATTGTAATAACTCTGTTATAAATAATATTTTAATTAAAAATTGGTCTTAGTTTTGAAGCTCTATAACTCTGTTATAAATAATATTATAATTAAAAATTGGTCTTAGTTTTGAAGCTGGTAATTTTCCCTTCAATTTTAGCTATTACAGAGTTACGTTACTTAAAATAAAACCGAGTTATAAGTGCAAATTTGCATAAATGCCGTAGTGTTTGCTAATTTTGCAATGATATTGCACTAATTTTGCCATATCTCCGGTTCTAACAATCAAATCAATGTCTTTAAAACGTCATTTTGTTAATTTTTGTTTAAAGAACAAATTGTATTTGAATTTCATCTCCTTTAGTTCATGGTCTAGAGCCTTATAAACACTTAAATTTTTATAACAAATTCCCGTCAATTCCGACACAAAAGCAAGTTTGAAATTCGAATTCAGCGGGTCAAAATCCATAGGAATACACTCTGAAACTTAATGAACACGCATCGACCACGAAACAGCCCTAGTCGCCAGACTAAATAATAGTGTTTTTTATGTTGAACTTGTCAAGTAGCAGATAGATCAATTTAAAAAATATATATATTTTAAGCACTGTAATGTAGTGTCAGTTCAAATATTCCTATTTACCATTATGATCTTACCTTAAACGGTCATTTAAATGACCGTTATATTATATATTTTTAAATTGATCTATCTGCTACTTGACAAGTTCAACATAAAAAACTATTATTTAGTCTGGCGACAAGGGCTGTTTCGTGGCCGACGCGTGTTCATTAAGTTTCAGAGTGTATTCCTATGGATTTTGACCCGCTGAATTCGAATTTCAAACTTGCTTTTGTGTCGGAATTGACGGGAATTTGTTATAAAAAATTTAAGTGTTTATAAGGCTCTAGACCATGAACTAAAGGAGATGAAAATATTTTTTCAAATACAATTTGTTCTTTAAACAAAAATTAACAAAATGACGTTTTAAAGACATTGATTTGATTGTTAGAACCGGAGATATGGCAAAATTAGTGCAATATCATTGCAAAATTAGCAAACACTACGGCATTTATGCAAATTTGCACTTATAACTCGGTTTTATTTTAAGTAACGTAACTCTGTAATAGCTAAAATTGAAGAGAAAATTACCAGCTTCAAAACTAAGACCAATTTTTAATTAAAATATTATTTATAACAGAGTTATTACAATTATATACGGATATTTGTTAATTAAAAAAGGCATATAATTTGTTTATAAGGTTCTTTACGTACTAAAAGCTTACATTATAGCAAATCAAGATACATATTAAAATTGTAAGATTCAAGACGAATAATTTGGTGTATAATATGTATAATTTAAATATATTTTTTAATAAATAGGTATTAAAGTGCGCGTGTCGTTATAGTGGTGCAACTACCTACTAACATTATTTTGGCTTACTCTACCACCCCTATAGTTTTCGACCTCACCTTTCCAGTCACCCTGTATAAAGAATAAACATTATTTAGGCTCATTATATCACCCCTATTTTTTATGACCCCACCTTTCCGGACACCCTGTATAAAGAAGGTAATATTATTTAATGTAAAGTTAGATAATTAGCGATAGTCCCAGAGCTAAGTGAACTCTTCGAGTAACGTTGGGCCTGTAAGGCTAGACATTTGTATAGTGATGAGTCATAGCATGCTAAGTACGAGAATCATCACCTGGCAAGCATCTGCCCTGCCCATCATCATCCCTGTATGTTTTTAAAAGTTAAAAAAGAAATTAAAAAAAAAACTTTTAAAACTGTAAGCCTAATTTTTTAAGGTTTTAGTTCATTTATAGTAAGGAAAAAAAATTGACAGGCGTTTTCGATGAGCACAAGTATCCGCCAGGCAAACTGAAAGCTGTGGCTGATTTGGATTGGTAAAAATTATTTTTCCTTACACGTTTAAAAAATGTCTTTTAATGTTTATGAAGTATTTCTTAAATTTCTTAAAAATATCTAAACTAGTATAAAAGTTATAATGCAGGTCGGTGAACGCTGCACAGAAGTAAGACCGCTTTAACTTAAAAAGAGACAGATGACAAGTGACGGCTGTTGTAGTTGTGGATGTACAAACAATACGAAAAACAATTATTCGTAGAATAAAGGAAAAAAGGAAAATAATTCAATACCTGAAAATTCAAGTACCTAACTTGCGAAGTGCGTCAAGCAACATGAAAAATGGGATTAAAAATTATCATCTGATACATACCCTTATTACACAAGTTTATAAAATATTCAAGTAGATTTTGGGTAACGTACAATAAATGGTCCCAAACGTTCGTGAATGTTCTTTAAACGTTTTTTAAAAGTTTTGTGTCGGGAAAAACAACGTTTAAAAACGTTTTTTTGTACGTTTACTAAACGTTTTTTATAGTACCTAAAACATATTCTAGGAACAGGCTATTAAAGTTTTTTTGGGATGTTTAAAAACGCTGTTATAGTATTGCTTATTTGGTAATTGTTTACAAACCGGACGCATCGCCGATTACGAATATGTAACATTCTTTCGCGAAACTAAAATGGAGGAACTCCATGATAAAATAATCGATGACATTTTTGAAACCAATATCGATTTCGGAAGATTGCAGGTTAACAAATTTTCCAGTAAAACCATCAAAAATCGAAAATATTTTATTATACCCCTTCCTTTTGAGCCAACAACAGTTGTACCGCATTTATTTCATTATGTTTACACAGGACAAAATAAATTTGATCTCGATAATACTTAGGATATCGAAAATAATTTAGAATTACCGATTCTCGAAATATTTTCTTATGTTTTTGCCGACAAAGGCATAAAACTATGTATTTGCCAAAATATAATTAAAACACCGAATAAGGACGAGATTCCCCAAATTTTAGATCATTATCACCGCGGAAAAACTAATTTACACCGTGGCATAAATGAAACATTACGCCGCATTAAAGAAAAATATAATTGGCACGGAATAACAATTGTTATTCCGTGCCAATTATATTTTTCTTTAAAAGACGTAGAAAATTTTATTAAAAGTTGCGAAACTTGCCAAAAGTTAAAATTTGTCGCAAAAATTTAAGTAGTCCTCTTGTTATAACCGAAACTCCAAAAACACCTTTCGAAAGAATAAACATTGATATTTTTGAATACCCACTAGAAATTACGCATTGACCATACGAGACGAGCTTACAAAATTTACGCAAGCTTATGTCCTAATGGATAAAACAGCAAAATCAGTCGTAAACACTCTTCTTTTATTTTTCCAACATTATGGCACGCCCTTACGCATCCATTGCGATTTTGGCCGAGAATTTGACAACACCCTTATGAAAGACCTTTGCGAACTATATAATATCAAATTAACATTTTCTAGCGTAAGTCACCCACAATCAAATGGCTCTATCGAACGCTTCCACGCAACCTTAAGTGAAATGATACGAGCAAATCATTCCGATAACCCTGACGACCATCCTTTCAATATTTTACCCTATGCAATAATCTGCTACAATAACACCAAAAATAAAACCCATGGATTCACACCCTATGAGCTTATTTTTGTCCATACTTCGTGTAGACCCCTAAAACCCTATATAATGAGAAAAATCTTATTTCTAAATACATTAGAGATTTAAATAATAAAATGCAATATTATTATAAAGTCGCCCGTGCTAAAACGGAGCTTAAAAAGGAAAAGGCAAAAGAACGTTTCGACCAACATATTTCTCAAAACCCTCCTCAGTACAAAATTGGTGACAAAGTGTATGTCAAAGAGTCCCAAATTAAAGACAAAGCTCAAAATAAATTTAATGGTCCATTCGAAATTGTCGAACTCTTCCAAAACTCCGCTATTCTATTAAATCCCGAAACAAATCAAAAAATTAATTTCGATAGATTAAATCCGTACTAAAATTAAACCCTTTATTTTAGGCTTCCCGGACTGTTAGCAGTCATCGAATACCAATACACAGTTACAACAATCAATAACACTGTTGGAATCTTCTTTCACGAAGAAGGCAACATCAAAATCTCAAATGACAAATGGACACTTCTTGTATATAAAAACCTTTGCGCCTATTCACGAAACTATTAAAAATAATGACAAAATTTTAATTAACTTATTAGACACACTTGACGAAGACGATGATATCTTTCAAAGCGAAAGTACAAACTCATATAAGTCTTATTAAACAAATATCGAACTTTATTAACCAAAAATACACTGAAATAATGACTGGCACAAAAAGTTATACTTTTGAGCAAAACGAGAAATTTTCAATGGCATAGGAACCGTTTGGAAATCAATTACCGGAAATCTAGACGCATCAGACGGCGAATACTATAAGGAATGTATACAAAAATCACTCGTGACGAATATGAAATAGAAAATTTATTAAAAAATCAAATATCAGTTACAACCTCCGTGATTAAAAACTTGAAATTATCGAAATTCGGGAATCAATAATGACTATTTCTGATCAGTTATTGTTCTACTCAGCATAAATCGAAATACTCCAACAGATCTAATTGAATCATTAAAGCCTATATCACAATCATTACAAAGAATATTGTTCCCTTACGAGTTTATCTTACCTATGGGGCTCGATACATCGATATAATTGAATTACGGGCATATCAAATAGATTCTAGAATAATATTTGTTCTGAACATACCTTTAATAGATCCAGAAAAATATACTCTTTTTGACTTATATCCAATTCCAATACTGGATAATCGAACAGGTCTTCATTATCTCTTAACAACAAATAATAAATACATTGCGCGAAATGATGATTCATTGTTACTATTGAAGAAAGAACGAAAATATGTCCGAATGTCCTTCCATACCCAATTGACAGTGACGCCATCTGCGAAGCTTAACTTCTGATCTGAGTCTCAAGAACTTGCCAGACCTTTGTTGTCCTTGCCAAAGACTACAACGTCCAGAAAATCAACTTAAACCTGTGGTTGATAACCGTATCAGATACATTGCCCTTAACTATCAAATGCTCCTCCAAGGAGATAGTTACCCAAATTATCAATACTAACAGTTTGCTGACACTTCAACCCGAATGCAGCGCATTCATTGGTAGCACTAGAGTCCATGCCAAAAACCTGATTGATGTCTACGACAACGTCACCTACTACAGTCATCCAGTACAAATACCCTACCATTGTTGTGATCATCTTCCTGTGAAAATACACCTTCCAGAATTAAAGCCACTGAAACTAAACAAGTCGACGTAGAAGACTTGAACATAGCTCGGCACAAGTTAAATCAGTACTCAGACGAACTGAGTAGATTCGAATTATACGTGTTGCTCCCCACTCCTTTTGTTCTTGAATGACCTTGACCTTGATTGATCTTGACTTTAAATTTGACCTAGAAATAACTTTCTAAAACCCTTTGACCTTGACTTTGACCTTGAGTGTGACTTTGACTTTTACCTTAAATTTGACCTTGTCTGTGACTTTGAGTTTGCCTATGACTTTGACCTTGACATCGAAATTTTGGTGAGGGTCGTGGTGGTGGGAGTTATTTGGTTTTTAATAAAAGCAGACGTTTTACACATTGAAAAGCATAATCAAACAACATATCTATCTGTGTCGCTACTGCTTCGGCCACCGTTATAGTTATTAACTTTTGGGTATTTAGAATAATTTTTAGTTAAATGTATATATATATATATATATATATATATATATATATATATATATATATATATATATATATATATATATATATATATATATAAAAAAGGAGGAGTAGTTTCGTGACTGAAACTAGTTAGAAAAAAGGAAATTTTAACCCAAGAGGTTAGAGTTAGTAGGTTGCAGTCAGTGGTTGTTTGGGGCCGTTAAGTAAAACTCTTTTTGTTAGCCTAGCTTTCGGAAATCTTTATTCCTTCTTCAGGGCTTCTGTAAAGCAAAGAAAAAGCACATTGTATACTCTCTATTAACAAAACTGAAACTAAAGAGAACACAATCGTCTCCTTTACAATTTTAAGACTTACCAAGGTGAATTTAAGCTGAAAAATAGCATCTTGTGCCGAACAGAAAATACTTATATTCTAAAACTACTAAAATTCTACATGTTAAACACTACTTTGATTACTAAAATTAATTTAATTCGCTTTAATTTTTAAAAAATGCAGACTAACTTTTTTCAAAGACACCATTTTGCCGGTACACGTTTTGAAGACCTTGTCATTTTTTTTATAATAATTTTTTTAAATTTATACAGTTTAAATTCCCATTGAAAATGCAAGATGGCACCAGTCATCAAAAATTTGTATTTTATTTTTATGTGAATATGCAACTGTAAATACATTTATACGTGATTCGGCTCGTTGACAGTGATTATTTTTTACAGGCTTCTGTTTTACCGATCGCCACCTTTTTTAAAAGTGGAGAAAAATTAAAGATTTCTATCCTAGAAATGATCCATCACATCTGTCTGCTTCACCCTACTGTCACTAGAGGGAAACAGGCAGATGTAAAATACAAATATGTAATTCTTGACAAGAGTCCTGTATTAAATAAAGCCTTATAATTTGTTAATTTTACAAAATGAGAAAAATGAAAAATTATGGTGGTTATCGTTTTGTATCTTAACTTAATATCATCTTGCATGTCCAACGAAAGTTATGACTTATATTTTATGTGATTTTGTTATCATTGTTGAAATAATTATGTAATTTCTTTCCCCTTTTCCCGCCAAAAAATATTAAAAAGAAAAACCAAACAAAAAAAAAAGAAAAAAGGGAGAAAAAAACGATCGAAATCCTGGTGAGTGACCCAGCTGTCACCTGGCCCACCCAACAAAACTCTAACGTCCCTTGTGAATGTTATAAAAGCATTGATGGTTGTTTTGACTAAAAATTCTCCCTTCTTTGGTCTGGATAGGGTTGTCCCCCTCCTCAGACTTGTCACCTGAATGAGGTTAGGGGCAACCTTTTAACTGTTGTTATTGTGTTCACTTCAACAATGATTTTTATAAAATTATTCAGAAATGGACCCTACAAATATTCCTGTCTCGACTGATCACTGATCGAAAGGGGTTCAAAGACTATTTCTTGAAATGACTTGTATTCACAATGAAAACAACCCAATGAATAGAAAACAAGATCTAGAACACCTTAGTGTTATATATCACAATATATTACATTTGGAAAAAAATAAATTTGAACCCCTTTCGATCAGTGATCAGTCGAGACAGGAATATTTGTAGGGTCCATTTCTGAATAATTTTATAAAAATCATTGTTGAAGTGAACACAATAACAACAGTTAAAAGGTTGCCCCTAACCTCATTCAGGTGACAAGTCTGAGGAGGGGGACAACCCTATCCAGACCAAAGAAGGAGAATTTTTAGTCAAAACAACCATCAATGCTTTATAACATTCACAAGGGACGTTAGAGTTTTGTTGGGTGGGCCAGGTGACAGCTGGGTCACTCACCAGGATTTCGATCGTTTTTTTCTCCCTTTTTTCTTTTTTTGGTTGGTTTTTCTTTTAATATTTTTGGCGGAAAGGGAAAGAAATTACATAATTATTTCAACAATGATAACAAAATCACATAAAATATAAGTCATAACTTTCGTTGGACATGCAAGATGATATTAAGTTAAGATACAAAACGACAACCACCATAATTTTCATTTTTCTCATTTTGTAAAATTAACAAATTATAAGGCTTTATTTAATACAGGACTCTTGTCAAGAATTACATATTTGTATTTTACATCTGCCTGTTTCCCTCTAGTGACAGTAGGGTGAAGCAGACAGATGTGATGGATCATTTCTAGGATAGAAATCTTTAATTTTCTCCACTTTTAAAAAAGGTGGCGATCGGTAAAACAGAAGCCTGTAAAAATAATCACTGTCAACGAGCCGAATCACGTATAAATGTATTTACAGTTGCATATTCACATAAAAATAAAATACAAATTTTTGATGACTGGTGCCATCTTGCATTTTCAATGGAATTTAAACTGTATAAATTTAAAAAGTTATTATAAAAAAATGACAAGGTCTTCAAAACGTGTACCGGCAAAATGGTGTCTTTGAAAAAAGTTAGTCTGCATTTTTAAAAATTAAAGCGAATTAAATTAATTTTAGTAATCAAAGTAGTGTTTAACATGTAGAATTTTAGTAGTTTTAGAATATAAGTATTTTCTGTTCGGCACAAGATGCTATTTTTCAGCTTAAATTCACCTTGGTAAGTCTTAAAATTGTAAAGGAGACGATTGTGTTCTCTTTAGTTTCAGTTTTGTTAATAGAGAGTATACAATGTGCTTTTCTTTGCTTTACAGAAGCCCTGAAGAAGGAATAAAGATTTCCGAAAGCTAGGCTAACAAAAAGAGTTTTACTTAACGGCCCCAAGCAACCACTGACTGCAACCTACTAACTCTAACCCTCTTGGGTTAAAATTTCCTTTTTCTATATATATATATATATATATATATATATATATATATATATATATATATATATATATATATATATATATATTTTTAATAAAAGTTTTAAATTCTTGGGCATAGAGGCTCCTAAATGACAAAAGAAAAGAAAACAAATACATAACCTGGTAGAAACGACTACTTGGCTGGTTACTTTAAAATTACGGAGTCTCCAAATAAATGGATAACCCCGGGTCGCAATGAAGACGGTGACACGTGTTTCATCCTTGTTGGGAATCATCACAACCGCTGTACATTGCCGACAACTTGGCTATGTTTTCTAGTCGCTAAACATAATCCCTGTCGGAACTAAGGAGTAGTTCAGCGGTCAGAGCCATCTCGCCAAGCAATTTCAAAACAACTAGCCAGAGCACCGTTAGGTTAAAACGGTAAATAGGTGTTGCTGTACGCCACCTACCTGGAGTTGTGCAAAACTGCTCATCCGAAATTCACAAACCCGTGAACTGATGAGTGTGCCAGTTTCCATTATGGTTTGTTGGTATTACACACATGCTACTTACGCCATATACACCTAGATGGCACCCCTTTTTACCGTTTTAACCTAACGGTGCTCTGGCTGGTTGTTTTGAAATTGCTTGGCGAGATGGCTCTGGCCGCTGAACTTACTCCCTTAGTTCCGACAGGGATTATGTTTAGCGACTAGAAAACATAGCCAAGTTGTCAGCAATGTACAGCGGTTGTGATGATTCCCAACAAGGATGAAACACGTGTCACCGTCTTCATTGCGACCCGGGGTTATCCATTTATTTGGAGACTCCGTAATTTTAAAGTAACCAGCCAAGTAGTCGTTTCTACCAGGTTATGTATTTGTTTTCTTTTCTTTTGTCATTTAGGAGCCTCTATGCCCAAGAATTTAAAACTTTTATTAAATTGTTTATTCTAAGGCTCAAGAACATTACTTTCTTATTATTATATGCAGTTGGGTGAAATATACTGCCTTTATGATTTTATCATACCTTTCAGCTATTGCTGTACGCCACCTACCTGGAGTTGTGCAAAACTGCTCATCCGAAATTCACAAACCCGTGAACTGATGAGTGTGCCAGTTTCCATTATGGTTTGTTGGTATTACAACACATGCTACTTACGCCATATACACCTAGATGGCACCCCTTTTACCGTTTTAACCTAACGGTGCTCTGGCTGGTTGTTTTGAAATTGCTTGGCGAGATGGCTCTGGCCGCTGAACTTACTCCCTTAGTTCCGACAGGGATTATGTTTAGCGACTAGAAAACATAGCCAAGTTGTCAGCAATGTACAGCGGTTGTGATGATTCCCAACAAGGATGAAACACGTGTCACCGTCTTCATTGCGACCCGGGGTTATCCATTTATTTGGAGACTCCGTAATTTTAAAGTAACCAGCCAAGTAGTCGTTTCTACCAGGTTATGTATTTGTTTTCTTTTCTTTTTGTCATTTAGGAGCCTCTATGCCCAAGAATTTAAAACTTTTATTAAATTGTTTATTCTAAGGCTCAAGAACATTACTTTCTTATTATATATATATATATATATATATATATATATATATATATATATATATATATATATATATATATATATATATATATATATATATATATATATATATATATATATATATATATATATTTTATTTAATGTTTCATAGTTAAAAAATATTTGCATATATATCTAGTCAGATACTTGCACATAGTAAAGTACAGTCATATTTTTATCATTAAAGATTATGGGTGAATTAAGTATCAACGAATGCCAAAGCACCTATGTATTTTTGTGGGACTCCAACTCAGAGATATGGCCTACGACATCTTGGAATTTGCAAGGGAAATGGATGATGATACAGTCACCACTATCCAATACAGAAGATACCTGATGGATACCACATCTTTGTTAGCTGGAGCACATCTATGTGATAGATTTTTATACAGCAGTTTAAACCTCAAATCATTTTGTGAAGAAATGATTGAGGAAAATTTAAAGGGGTATATAATAAATATCCCACATCTACCCACAGAAATACGTGAAAAGTATAATCTGGTTCAAGTCATATCCGCTGATGTTGTAGATGGGCCCATCCACCTCATCCACGTCCACAACAACAATGATGACGACGACAATGACGACGATCTCGAGCCTGTGCCTGTACCCGAGTATGAGTATGAAGCAGCAGCCCAAGAAGTTCCCATTCCCGAAGCACCTGCAGCAGCACGATGTCAGTGATGATGATGATGCTGATGAGAGGAATTTGTGTTTAATATTACTGTAACATGTATAATTTAAATTTTTGTAAATAATAATGAAAAGAAATAAATATGCTTAGTAAAGTACTGTTGTTTTAGTTTAAGTTAAACATGGGTCGTGTTAACAGTACAATTGATAAGTTTGGTCGTCAGAGTAATTATAGTAAAACCGAAAAAATACATGGTTTGCCTGGTCTTGGATTTAGGTTTACCTCTGATGGCCAATATGATATTGAACAAAAGCGTCTAACTAATGTTGGCGCACCAAAAATGTCCTCTGATGTTGTTACACAAGAATTCGTCAATAAAGAAGTTTGGAAACTAAGAGTTCAAATCGGTCAAATAATAAATAATAAATGATGATATAATTAAATTTTATTTGGAAAAATTAAAAAGTTTTTTTCTTATCTTTATGACATCTCACGAAGGCTTATGCCTAAATACCAGTGTACCGTGAGTGCCGGGTTACTGGATGTTTAATCCCATATTGTCGTGTTCCGTCAATGTTATCCAAGCACTGAAACATGCAGTTGCATTTTACAGCACCTTTAGATAACGCGATAGTGCCACCACGGACGTTATTTTTAACTAACTACTACCTAGAAATGGCAGAATACTACACAGTGGTTTGCCATTGCCAACTGTGAGGTGACGAGCTATTAAAAATCCGATGTCCGACTCTAAGATTCGAACCCGGATCAGTGCGGTAAGAGGCTGACACGCTAGCCACTACACCACTGCTCGCCACCACGCTTTGCAGAATTTTAAGATAATTTACCTGATTTGGTAAAATTATATGCAAAAATTCAAACTAATGATAAAAAAATGCAAGCACTTAAGAAAAAATTGATGAATTAACTCATATAATATTATTATAAGAGTTCTTTGTTCATTGGTATTATATAAAGTGGTAACATATTACGAAATGGATTAGTATCAGTTAAATATGGTCGGTGCTAACAACAATATTGATATTTTGGTCGCCAACAAAGTGGTATTCGAAAAGTTCAAAAACAACAGGCTTTCCGTGGAGTTGGATTTAAGCTAACCTCTGATGACCAATATGATATGGAAGGAAGGCGCTTAACCAATGTAGGCCCACCCACAATAGGCAATGATGCAGCTACCCGGGATTTTGTGAATAAAGAAATCTGGAAACTTCGGGTTATACTTACTGACATAATATATAAGGATCTTGTTAATCTTTTTAATCAAAAATTTGAAAAATTGATAAAATTTGTTAAAGATATTGTTAATTTTGATATTGTAAAATTAGCTAAAAAAATTGAAAATGATAAACGTCATATTCAATCATTGGAAAGAAAATAATGGATCTAGTTAATTCTTCTAAAACTTCCAAAATAAAGTTGTAAATAGTTTATTGGTTTTAAATAAAAAACAATTTTAGTATATATGTGTTTTTTATTTTAAAAAACATTTTGTTGTACAAATAACTAAATAAAACTATAAAATGTCTGTTGAATCTATCCAAGAGTTATGTTGACTTGGGAATCCCAACCATTTTACATACACCTGCTTCTTATTGTTTGTCTTACTTTGACGAATAACTTTTTCTACCAAATAAATATTTTGACTTTTTGTTTTCTGTAGTTCTGCTTTGTAAAAGCATTCCATAATTTGCTGACCATTATCTGTGGACTCCAAAAGATACGTTGGTGGATTTGTTAAGTTCACTTTTGCTACTTTAAATAGCTCAGTCGACCATGATGGTGTATACCCTTTGTCAAATATACTTTTGTATTTGCTTATACGGACCACATCTCCTAAGCGAAATTTATACTTTTTCGGTATAACCTTAATGTTATTATATGCAATAATCTTGGTATGTGGTTTTACATCAATCGGTCGCATTCCAATATTACGATGCTTAGCACTATTGTAAGTGTTTGTAAAAGAACTTAAAATATGTATCCATTTATAAGACCCTCTTATAGAAAATTGTTTATATAAAATATTCTTTAACGTTCTTATGACTCTTTCAACAATTGCTGCTTTTTTGTACTATAGGTTGAGTAATGATGATTTTCTACTTTTTCATAAGAGCTTGAAAAATTTTATTATATAATTCTTTTCCCTGATCACTTTGTATATTATTTGGTGCATATTTAGCCTCTTTGATATTATTCTTCATTGCATAGGTAACCTCATTCCCGGTCTTGTTTTTAATCGCTTTTGTGTACACATATTTAGAGTAACAATTAATACACACAAGTATATAGCGGTATCCATCGTTTTCATTGGCATATTGTTGCATTACTGCTAAATCAATCTGTCATCATATCCTTTAATTAATGTTCGCCTTAGTCTGTAGATTTCATAAGCGACTTTAATTTTTTCCGCGCTAGGCTCCATATTATCTTTATCGACAATGTTTGATCAGCTACTGGCAAAAATATTCACTTACATGCCCTAATAAATAATTCCCTCTTTACGAAGTTCTTCTATAATGGACATAATTTCATTGTCATATCCAGTATGACCTACCATTTTTAAACTAACCAACAATCGTAATCGTTTTACCAATTCGTTAGGCTTATTCCAATAAACATATTAAGGCTTCTTGTTCTGCTAATGGTTCCATCAAAGTTTGAAAAGATTACTTACTTTTTCTTACACCACCAACCGACATTGGTATTAATGTGGTCCTTTTGGTGAAGGTGTTTCTGGTGCACCGAATGTTTGTCGCCTTTTTTGGCTGATTTACTACATTAGAAATGGATGTCAAAGGTTTTTAATGGGTTTATAAAAATTTTCCAATTCCAAGTTTTCTTGCAAATTTGCTGATTTAATTTTTTTAATTTTTTCTAACAGCATCGGTAGCCTCGACTAATTTTCGCTTTAACTCAATTTGCTCATTCATAGTGTAATGGTGTTATCCCAAGCTCCAATAATGACGCAATGATTTATTTCTTTCAATTTTATACATATATATAACTATCAAACCCTTTTCGATATCTACCCGAATCACTATCCTCACAATAATCAAAAAACCATATTTATTATCCCAAAATTTGAAGCACATCTCTTAAAATTTCGAAAAAGTAACATCGGGTGCGACATGATTAGAGAAAATATGGCGTAAATTCATTTCATCCTGTTTAAACATAATAATAAAATTGGCTTATCACGTACTAATTGTTTGGGAACTCTCGAATAAGTTTGAGCTAAATAAAAACAATCTACATTTTTATGACGCCCCATATACTAAAATATGAGCGTATTACATCTTGTTTTTCACACATTATATCATCAAATATAAAAATAAAGTTTGGTTTCGCATCTGAAGGTTCCACGATATTTGTTGCATCACTGAATGTGTAGTAGCCAAGCCCCATTTATGGGAGATAAAATTTTACGTAAATATTCATATTTTGGTTGATACAGCGACTTTGAATATATATAAAAATTTTCAAAGTGCAATCCCATAGTATGTGTAAGCAGCGAAATCATAACATTCGTCTTTCCGGAATTTGATGGTCCAATAAGTAAACCACGAATTGATAATGGAAACAAAGGGCCATGTTTTCTAAAATCAGGGTTTTCTGTTTGACCGGATTCCACTCTTTCACATCCAAATTGTCAATTTAAACTTTTGTTTGAGACTAACAATGCGCATATTGGAAATAAAAATAAATAATACTTTTAATTATAGTCAGTTAGATGCCGCCTATCAAACCAGTTGGACGGTCTCGTTATTCAAATAAGACTGGGAAAGGTTTAGTTTAGTAGTTAGTACAAAAGTTGAAAAACGTGTAGCAAGAGGCGATAAGGGTATTAACCCACTAGATGCCGCATGCAAAAACACGATAAAAGTTATTTAAATAATAAAAATAATTTAAAAGTACGTCATCAAGCCGACTACGAGTTGGAACAAAGAGCTTGGGAGCGAGTAAAATCAAAAGAAGCGAGCGATAGTGAAAAGGCTGTTGCTTGGTTAGTTACAAGCATAATGAAAGCCAAACCACGTTTCGGTATGGGTGTTAAAAAAATGTCTGGAAAAAGAACAAAAACATCGTCGCGTAAGAGACAGGGGAAACGTGTAAAAAACTAGGATTTGGATCAGCACTTAGACAACCTATACGATCAAAATTACATACAGCTGGTGGTAAAAAAACTATTGAAAAAATTTAATGAAAGCGTCAAAAGTCGCTTTTGTTGCTGCACGTAGGTTTTTAAGAGCTGCGGGTGGTAAACGAAAAATCCGCATCCACAGAATTATACCAATATCGAAGCAAGGTGGCCTATTACCATTGATCCCAATATTTGCCGGTCTTTCAGCTTTAGGATCTTTAGCTGGTAGGGCGGCCGGAATTGTGCGTGCAATAAAAAATGTGAAAAATGAGAAACAAAACAAAACTGGATCATCGTTACAACTAAAATCGTCAAAAAATGGTTATGGTTTCTTCCTTAAACCATATCGATCCGGTTTGGGTTTATATATCATTATCATTATATGTAATAAAACTAAGCTGATTTAATGTGCATGCTTATAAAACTTGAAAAGGAGTCCCGATACGATAAAAGGACTTATATTGTGTGATAGCCCTTTATCCCCCTCGAACAAGAAAGTTCCCGTTTTACCCTAAAGGCGTATTTTTAAAGATATAAGGACTCTTCCAACCCTTTAAGTTGGAAATTAAGTGTAGTGGCGCCATTTGTTGTCGAGTATTTGAACTTCATTTAGAACAACGGTTATTTGGGTCTCATATCAACTCCCGAGCGAAGCCGGGAATCATAGCTAGTATATAATAAAACTAAGTTGATAAAATGTGCGTGCCGATAAAACTTAAAAAGGAGTCCCGATACGATAAATAGGACTTATATAGTGTGATAGCTCTTCATCCCCCTCGAACAAGAAAGTTCCTGTTTTTACCTAAAGGGCGTATTTTTAAAGATATAAGGGTTTTTTCAACCCTTTAACTTGAAAATTAAGTGTAGTGGCGCTATCTGTTGTCAAGTATTTGAACTTCGTAAGTTGTGAAAAAGAAAATATTCTTTAACTTTCCCGAATATCCTAGAGCCTAGCGCTCTAAATATATAAGAGCCCGCCGAGTCCGGTATCATCCGCCAGAGATATTTCGATTGTTGATTGTTTAATTGAAAGGGCTAATTTTCTGAAATACTGAACCGATGATGAAAATTCTTTCACAATTAGAGAGCTACACTATGCAGGAATACTATAGGTTATATTTTATTGTTATTGATAAAAAGTTCAGAGAAAAATATAATTAACGCCCAACGAAGTGGGCACGGTCGGCTAGTGAGTAATAAGAGACAAACAAAAAACTAATAAAGTCCCTATCCCAACGCCCATTATCCAATATAGATTTGGAACATTATGATACCCAAATGAAAATACCACATTTCAGAGTTGTATTTATGCGTGATTTTTACCCTTACGTGGACCTAGACGATATGAATCGGCAATTGTTAATTTGGATAGATTGCTGTTACTGCAAAGTAAATGATATCAATATACATTCAGAAAATTCCATACAGCCATCAAAACCAATAAAGAGATTCAAAACATCGAGTTGTTTAATTTGTTGCTGTAACCAACAATAAAAATGTTAACAATGGTATAATTTAAACAAAATATTATTTGGCTTTTCTCCAGAATAAAATTAAAAAGTTTATTAACATTTTAAGAAAATTAAATCTTTTATACATTATGAAGAACTATTTTGCTCTTGCACAATATAATGAAAGTTATTATTACTTTAAAAGAAATAAAATAATGAAATATTGAATATTAAGTTACTTACAATACAAAGGTTTCAATCTATAAACAAAGGTATAAAAGATTTAATTTTCTTAAAATGTTAAATAAACTTTTTAATTTTATTCTAGAGAAAAGCCAAATAATATTTTGTTTAAATTTAATCTCCCAGAAAACAAATAAAACATAAAATACTTTATTAAATGGCTAAACATTTTTTACTATTCTTTTTATCTGGTTAAGATACCTAATAGGTGTATCTTTTACCAGTCAATTTTTTCAAAAGTAATGTCAAACTCTAAAGTGTCCATCAGACATTTCATTTTTAATTTTTTTTCAGTTTTCTAAAAAGTTTATAAGTAAGTTTTTAGGTAAACTGTTTACCACATTTTTGATAAACTATTTACCACATTTTTGAGACGCAACCATTGGCCCAGTTCTCGTCTGGCGTCTTGTTAAGATTTTATTTTATTGCATTAAAATGATTTCAACCGAGTGCCAATGAACCTTTGTATATAGATTGAAACCTTTGTATTGTAAGTAACTTAATATTCAATATTTCATTATTTTATTTCGTCTAAATTCTACAGTTTACCCATACGAAAGATGAAACTCAGTCTAGTTTTTATGGGCGTGAAACAAATGATCCTATGATGGATTTAAGCGAGTATTTTAAAAATCCAGTGTTTGTCATTGATTGTAGCCATCAGCCAGAGGCCATCAGATATTCTACGGTCGATGTAAAGTTGGAGTTTCAAACAAGCAAGACCCATTTTCCGAAAGATACTAAAGTAAATGCATTAATTATACATGACTCATTTTTTCTTATAATATTTTAAATGGGACTGTAACAAATAAATCTATTTAATAAAATGTGTGTAATGTTATGTAATTTAAGGCTTGTCTTATTTTTAAATATTTTTGTATTTATGTAGTTTAGGTTAGCACATATTTTAAACTATTTTAATATATTGTTTAAGAGTAGTATTAAAATAAATGCATATTATACTAAACAAAGTTTTATTTATTATAAAAAATACTTTTGTAACTTCTAACTCTTAAAAGAAATTAAAAGGTGTTATTTACATAAAATTTTATTTTATAATAGCTTAGTGACTTAAGGGTCCGATACTTCGGTTTTTGAGTAGAAGCAAATGCTTTGTAGAGTAAATAAAGTATGTCAACATTAGTAGATTTTTGAACAGACCCACCTCAAAAGTCCTGCTGGCACCCCCACCCCCCTCAAAGTTGCTTAAGGGATTGATATAGTTTTTTCTAATATCTTCTAAACGGTAAATGATAAAAAACTGATTTTAGTGTCGTTAGATAGAGCACAAAATTCTGCAAAATAGTAATAGTTAAAATTGTATTTTTGTTTATTACGTAAGAATCTCCAATATAAAAAAGTTGGAGGGGAGCATCCACAAGGCATTTTTTACGATTTATCTTCCAAACCGTCTACCAAACAAAAAAATATAAGACACAAAAATTAAGGCCAAAGTTATCCCTATCGAATGGTGTATAACAATATACTATTTTCTTTTAAATTAAAGCTACCAGTGGCGTACAAAAGTAGCACTACACCAGTATAGTAGGTAGTTAAAAATAGAAATTTTT
Source organism: Listronotus bonariensis (assembly GCA_014170235.1). Classification (NCBI taxonomy): domain Eukaryota; kingdom Metazoa; phylum Arthropoda; class Insecta; order Coleoptera; family Curculionidae; genus Listronotus; species Listronotus bonariensis. Next base: position 384,986 of record JACEGR010000076.1, read on the forward strand.
AATGTTATACTTTTATTTTATTTTTTCAGAATATTTCTCACTTTAGTTATATTAATTGGTAATATTACCTTATTGCGCATAATAGTAATAATAAAAATAATATTTTGTTTTTTTTTGGTAAGACTTTACAACAAAAAAAGTCGAAGGGGAGTATCCATACGGCACTTTTTACCATATATCTTTCAAACCATTAACAAAAAAAAACAACATAAACGACAAACCACAAAGTTATAATTTAGACTATTATCTTTTAAAATAAAGCTACCAGTGGCGTACCAAATTAGTACTAGTACTAGTAAAGTACCTAGAAATCGAAATATTTAATGTTATTCTATTAATTTTAAAAGATTATTTTTCACTTTAGATTTATTAATTAATAATTATACTTAACATTTTATTTACTTATTTCTTTTGTTTTATAATTTGATTCATTATATTTTTAAATAAATTCCAACAGTATTATGATAACTTTTTATTATAAAGATAATAACAAATATGGCTTATACAGTGTGTCCCAGGATAGGTGTTACAAGAGGATAAATTCACCAAAAATTTTGGAATTTTTAATCGTCCTTTTGGAAAACTGGTCGCATGGTCCAAAACTAATAAATACAAAATTTTATTTCAATTGGTAATATACAGGGCAAGTTATAACTAAAAATATGAAAAATGGACAAGAATAAAGTACCGTTATTTTTTAAAATAGGACAAAATTGTATAGGTAAATGTTGTAGAGAACTAAATTTTATGTCAAAATTTAAAGTTAAACATGTTAAGTAAAAATAAATATTTTTGTCAATTTTTAACTCCCCTGTTTAATACCAATTGAAGTAAAGTTTTGTATTTATTAGTTTTGGACCATGCTACCGGTCTGTCCAAAATTTCGTTTTAAAATTCAAAAATGTTTGTTCCATTTGTCCTCCTTTGGGACACACTGTATATAACATCAATAAACAACAAACACATTATTACACAACCTAAAATACCTAATTACAACATTCCGCACACAAACATAACCTGGTACATTTTAAAAATTTTTAAAAACCATTTACAATTTGTGCCACAAATCTTACATTTACATTTTAATAGTGTATCAGATGATATTTTTTTCATTTTTAAAGTGGTCCACAGTGGTGTCCATTTAGTATTCTCAAAAATCCATCCCATTCAGATGGACATGGAAGTTCAACCACCGGTTGACAGAGATTACCCCAAACAAATCCTGCTTGATAAATGCGTTGATTAAGGTGAAGTGCTAAAGCATTCATTGTTGGGGGTAAATTCTCAACCGTTCGGTTTTTTTGGCAAAAAGTTGCATCTCGACAAATATCAATGTTGCTACTATCAGAATGTTTATCGTAAATGCTTACAACGAATTTTGAGATCACACTTAATTGCCGAGATGAAGGTTTTTGGAATGCTGCAATAAATCAATGAAAGTAGCTGCAACTTCCGGAAAAGATTCCCAAGCTTCCCAACACTTTTTTTCTTTTTCCATAAAAGGAGGACGTGGTATCGCAACCGGTTAGCGAATGAAAAAAACAAAGGGCTAGACTTTTTTCATTGATTTTTTTAGCAATTTCGATACACGAAATATGTCTTACATTTTTACCAGTACCAAACTCAATCCACACGTCTTGATTTTGATTTTTGTACTGGTAAAAAAAAATTCCGTGTAATATGATTATTTATTATTACTAGTATGCAGAATTGGAAATAATTATAAATTAATAAAACTAAAGTAAAAAATATTAAACAAAAAATTAAAAGTATAACATTAAAAATTTCTATTTTAAGGTACTATACTGGTGTAGTGCTACTTTTGTACGCCACTGGTAGCTATTTTTAAAAAGATAATAGTATAATGTTATACACCATTCGATAGGGAAAACTTTGGCCTTTATTTTGTGTATCCTATTTTTTTTTATTTGGTGGATGGTTTGGAAGATATATCGTATAAAGTGCCGTGTGGATGCTCCCCTCCAACATTTTTTTGTTGTAGAATTTTACTAAATCAACAAAAATACAATTTTAAGTGTTACTAACCAGTGGTTCCATCTGAATGGGGATGGATTTTTGAGAATACTAAATGGACACCAGTGTGGACCACTTTAAAAATGAAAAAATATCATCTGATACACTATTAAAATGTAAATGTAAGATTTGTGGCACAACTTGTATTGTTTTTTAAAAAAATTAAAATGTACTAGGTTATATTTGTGTGCGGAATATTGTAATTAGGTATTTTAGGTTGTGTAATAATGTGTTTGTTTTTTATTGATGTTATATACAGTGTGTCCCAGGATAGATGTTACAAGAGGACAAATGGAACAAAAATTTTGAATTTTAAAACAAAATTTTGGACAGACCGGTCGCATGGTCCAAAACTAATAAATACAAAACTTTACTTCAATTGGTATACACAGGGCGAGTTAAAAAATTGACAAAAAATATTTATTTTTACTTAACGTGTTTAACTTTAAATTTTGACATAAAATTAAGTTCTCTACAACATTTACCTATACAATTTTGTCCTATTTTTAAAAATAAAGGTACTTTTATTCTTGGTAATTCTTCATATTTTTAGTTATAACTTGCCCCGTATATTACCAATTGAAATAAAATTTTGTATTTATTAGTTTTGGACCTTGCGACCAGTTTTTCAAAAGGACGATTAAAAATTCCAAAATTTTTGGTGAATTTGTCCTTTGTAACACCTATCCTGGGACACACTGTATAAGCCATATTTGTTATTATCTTTATAATAAAAGGTTATTATAATACTGTTGTAAGTAGTATAATTATTAATTAATAAATCTTAAGTGAAAATTGATTTTTTAAAATTAATAGAATAACATTAAATATTTCGATTTCTAGGTACTTTACTGGTGTAGTACTAATTTGGTACGCCACTGGTAGCTTTATTTTAAAAGATAATAGTCTAAGTGATAACTTTGTGGTTTGTCGTTTATGTTGTTTATTTTTTTTGTTAATGGTTTGAAAGATATATGGTAAAAAGTGCCGTATGGATACTAATATTATTTTTATTATTACTATTATGCGCAATAAGGTAATATTACCAATTAATATAACTAAAGTGAGAAATATTCTGAAAAAATAAAATAAAAGTATAACATTAAAAATTTCTATTTTTAACTAGCTACTATACTGGTGTAGCGCTACTTTTGTACGCCACTGGTATCTTTAATTTAAAAGAAAATAGTATATATACACCATTCGATAGGGAAAACTTTGGCCTTAATTTTTTGTGTTCTATATTTTTTTGTTTGGTAGACGGTTTGGAAGATATATCGTAAAAAATGCCTTGTGGATGCTCCCCTCCAACTTTTTTATATTGGAGATTCTTACGTAATAAACAAAAATACAATTTTAATTATTACTATTTTGCAGAATTTTGTGCTCTATCTAACGACACTAAAATCAGTTTTTTATCATTTACCGTTTAGAAGATATTAGAAAAAAACTATATCAATCCCCTAACCAACTTTGAAGGGGGTGGGGGTGCCAGCAGGACTTTTGGGGTGGGTCTGTTCAAAAATTTACTAATGTTGACATACTTTATTCACTGTATAAAGTATTTGCTACTACTCAAAAATCGAAGTATCGGGCCATTTTTGAACAATAAGTCACTAAGCTATAAAGCAAAAAGACAAAAAAAAAGACTACTATGTAAACAAATCTATGCAAATAATTATAAAACTAACATAAAAAATCCTTATTTTATTTACATACCTAAAAGTTTAAAAAAAAAACAAAAAAAATACTAAAATGTAAAAAAGAATCTAAAAATAATTCTAAAACTAGCGTCTAAAACTAAAAAGGCTCGCGAGTTACCACATTACGTCTCCTCGTCGGACGTATCCATGTCGACGCGAAAACCCAATGTGCGGAATTCCTCGCGAGTGCGTGTTGTTGGTAGGGACCACATCGTGGTAGGGGTCGTCATTAGCATTATCCTCTAGGTCGCCACCATCATTATTCTCTGACCGAAAAGACTTCTCCTCCAACGTATCCATATATCCTACGTCTGACTCATGGATTGCTACTTGACGTTCCGACTCATCATCGGATGGTGGTGGTGATGCTGCAGGTGACGAATTAGTGGAAATGGGGGACTCTCAACGTGTAATTGGCCTGCACGTTTTGCATAGCCCCAACATCCCAACAATTTTTATATTCGTCACACCTTGCACACATTTGTGCACCATTGATAGAAAAAGGCCGAACTACGGCAACTTGACGTTTATCATTATTATTAGTACTTGTACTTGCAGCCATTTCGAATGCTAATACTTACAAGACGAACTTTTAAGACGAACTGATTAAACCATCATGGTGATACATGTATTTATATGTATCCCAATGTATTTCCAAGGGCAAACCCACAGTCAGGGACAAGGTCATTTCAAGGGTGCAAAGTTTTGTAGATCTTTTAACCTTTAAAAATTGTGTAATCTTCAAAACTTTTCTTTTTTTTTAAAGGTTAAAATTTTTTGAATAAACTGTAAACAATGATAACCTTAAAACGGCTTACAAATGAATACAAAATTTAAATGAATAAAAAACGGCTTACAAATAAAAATAAAATTAAAATCAATCAAAAGAAGTGTGCGACTATCTGTGAGATTAGGCGCGCTTGTGGCGGCTTCGGTTGTATCGGCGAGCGTCGATCTCCGGAGTTAAGCAGTGGAATGCGCGCCCATAATTTGGATGGGTGTCCGGCGACAGCGGTGTTTTGGGAAGCGGCACACGGTGTTTCTGCTCGGGGAAGCGGACCGAGCAACAACCATCCAAGTTATGGAATGAATGGTGTGTGAATGAGAAGGAGTAGGGGTCAAGGTACAATAAGCCTTCAGGCTGCAGTGCACCACCTAGGGGGCGGTCGTCGGACCTGGGTGGGATGACCCCGAAAGGGTGAAAAAAAATCTGTGAGATTCGAACCACCATCATGTAGGCTCCCAAGGAAGATAAACTTTTTAATAAGGAGCGCTCAATTTTTTATATTTGTCCAAAAATATAGGTTTTGTTTGTGGCGTCTTCTTTTTGCCATAATATTTTTTATCTGACAAAATAAACCAATACTTGCATACCATAAAATAAAATCATTAAAAAACCATAAAAAAATTGTATTTTACCCTTAATAACGATTTAAACGTAAATTCCCTGTAAAAAAATATCCAAAGGTCAGTGACCCGTGTTTACAAGTTTTAAAATTTTCTGTAACTGCAGTACTAATAACTACTCAATTTAACTGTAAACAGTAAAAACTAAACATATATAAAAGTCCAATGACTAAAAAGCAAAAAAATACCACCAAAACCTTGAAACAACCCTCCCAGTACGTTTGTAAACAAAGAATTACGGAAAAAGATTACGTCACAAAATTTAGCGAACATACGCTTAAATGGGATCAAGCGCTCCTTATTAAATAGTTTATTTTCCTTGGTAGGCTGCCATATTGGTGTATTACTACTGCGCTACGGCACTTATAAGAAATTAATGCTAACCAGATAAGCAGATTAATAGAAAGTGTTTTAAAACTTACATTTACACGAGTAACTAAGAGACCAGAGTGGCTTTCCAGTGACACAAATAGAGCGCTCCCGAGTAGCTCAGGAGCATTCAGGAGCATTTCGTTCTACTTTATGGCGTTCCAGTGACGGAAAGTGTTATGCACCTGAACTACTCCGTTTATCTTTCCCCTTGCCCCTCATGCACCAGCTCCTCTTTGGTTTTTGTGCTTCAAACGTGTTTTTATGGTTAAAGATGGATTTTTAAAATTATTTGTTTAAAATGGAATTAGATATTAATTATGTGTAGTGAAAAGTGGCTGAACAGCCCCCTACTTCACTAGCACCTTTTCTGCCCCCGCTGTCCAGCTTTTTTCCACTATACATAAGCGTACATCGTACATACAGTGGCCACTGTATATACATCTGATGCTTGCACGTTATATATTACTTTCAATTGGTATTTAAACTTAAAAGAAATCGGCACACAGAAGTAATATAATAAAAAATAATAAAACAGCGTTACAGGTAACTGGAAGGCCGTGGATATCGATCGGTCAGTCACCACTTGTGTTTGGCATCAAAGCGTTACAGGTTTCTATAATCTCTTTCAGCCTACTTATAATGAAGTAAAGCAAAGCCCTCTTTAGACCATAAGATTATTTTTAAAAACATATTTTTTATCTCTGTACGCATTTAAAAAAATATATGTAAGAGGTATTTGCACACCTAAAAAAATTATTATTTGAAAGCTTAAACAAGTATAGAAATCCTAAATCTGCGTTTGTTAATTTTATTATTTATAATTCTGTAATAATAAATCTGTTTATTAATTCTTCTTTATTGTGGACAACATAAATATATTTATTTAATAAAGCTTTTGATTAGTGGTTATCTCACAAAATGGTAGTACAAAATAACAATTGTAAAAATTTTGGTAATTTTTTTCTGTTTTTCGTTTTACAAAAATATTTTTCTGTTTTGATTCGGTCAACATTTTTTAGTCATTTTTATTTTATCTGTATCTCAACTTTTAGGATTTCTATACCTGTTTAACCTTTTTTCAAATAAATATATATTTTTTAAATTTGTAAATCTTTAATTTTTTTAGAAATATAAGTTTTTCTAGGAATATTGTAGACATACCTATGACACATACAGATATATACATGAAATAGTATATTACATTACAAGGGTGGAAAATGACTTATTTCACACGAGTGGGAATATTGTTGCACGAGGCGTCAGCCGAGTGCGGCAAACCCACGCGTGTTTGTCTTCACGGAAAAAATAAGAAAACAATTGAAAAGTTTGCATCACTAGGGTGATATATACTTTTCCTTACTGCGATATATTATACTGTTTAACAATATTTTTATATCAAAAATCACCTACCTAGTCGCTTTTTATCATTTAAGAATTAAAAAGGTCCTCATTAAAAAATATTGCATGGCTTTTTCAATGGAAATCCCATTAACAGCCTGATAACTCCAAATTTATTTTAAATAACAATGACAGCGATGGCAGCTTTATATTATACTTTGCAACACTAGTGTTGTAAAGTACTTTGCAGCACTAGTGTGATATAAGGAATTTTCTATGCATGAAAACAGTGTGCTATTTACTATTTTCACATGTGGTCGTAGGAAAAGATATTTTGAAAATGTGTAAATCTTATTAAAGGACTTTTTTTATCGAATGCAAAGCTGATTCTATTTTGCCTGCCTTTGTGTATTTTTTAACGGGACTTTTACCCATAAAATCCCAAACAGGTGTCAGGTACCTGATACCTGGTCTTTACAAAATTTTTAAACGTGGTATTTTATAAGGATATATTTTTAAATTATTTATTTTTAAACAAAATTCAAAAAACATATTTTCATTTATTTGTGCATTGAAAAAGGTTAAGCAAGTATAAAATCTGTTTGTTAATTTTATTATTTATAAATATTCTTTTTTTTTTTTGATAACATGGGGCAAATTGAAACACTGTATAATAAATATATTTATTTAATAAATGTTGCATTAAAAAGTACATTTTGGTTTACAAAAACATTTATGTTAAAGGAAAAAGCCACAATTTTTACAAAAACTCTAAAATAAAACAATAAAACGTATATTTTGTTTTCAAAATCATCAAAAACATATAAATGATATCGTCGGTGTTATTACGAAAGGGCTTATCTCGATATTTGTTAAATTCGAGGTAGGCCACTTCGTAATAATATCAACGTAATATACATATTATGGTTTACAAAAATCATTTTTGTTAAAAAAAAACACATTTTTTTACAAAAACACTAAAAATAAGACGTATACATACACTAAAATTAGAACAATAAAACGTACATACAATTAAAGATACTTTACCATACAAATGCTATATTTAGGTTTACAAAAACATTTTTGGTAAAAAAACACCATTTTTTACAAAACAGTGAAAATAAGACGTACATACACTAAAATTAAACAATAAAACGTATATACGATAAAAGATATTTTAACATACAAAAAACATACAAATGCTATATTTAGGTTTACAATAAACATTTTTGTTAAAAATACGACCTAAAATGATAAAAATACAATCTAAAAACTACCATACCATACCTAATTTAAAAAAAAATAAATCTAAAACACTAACCAGAACTAAACTAATGTTATGATAAAAAAAATATTTTACTATAGTAAAACTATAGCTAAACTAAATAACGATTAAAAAAATATATATAATCTAAAACTAATCTACCCCACTACACATAAACTAAAAAGTAAAATTAAAATATATATTAAAAATGTTCTAAATACATCACTAGCGCACACAATTTATTGTTTTTTATTGTTTATTCCCCTCCCAGCAAGCCGAGTTTTCGATAGAACGACAAATTTTGTCGTTCTAGAGCAGCCTCACGTTCTAATTTCACAAGAAGCTCCTCTTGTTTCTTCCACTCGGCTTTTATTTTGAGCATTTCTGCTCTAAAGCATTTATTTCTTTTTGTTTGTCTTTGTGGGAGCGGTAAAGTTGGGCCGCATCTTTTGCCGTTGCCGCCAAATTCGCCCGACGCCTCGGACATCGCACTTCATTAAACCATTCTGGCTGGCTTGAGGGGCCGGCAGAGGCATCGTTGAAAGTTTTGGCCGGCTGTTTGCGGCCCTTTTTGCTCCCAGATGCTGCGTTTTTGCTAGGAGGGCTTTTTCATTTCGCATTATTTATCATGTGGCCCGATTTATTTTCGGGCGATAGTGCCGCACTACCACACGACTTGGAAAATCCAGCGACCGAATTTAAAATTTTATTTTCGGCACCTCGCGGAGCAATAGGCATTTTTTTAAATAGGTATTGCCGGCAGCACAAGCACATTATCCAACACTTTAATTTTTTCTTTTTCAGCACCTTGCCTTGCTAAAGGGATTGTCGCCTCCAAAATCCCCTCTATAGCGTTGTCCTCTTGCTGGCTTTCTGATGGCGGCGTCCGATCATCAAAAAGCTCGGGCAATGGTTTGTTCATCATCGCCATTTCCTCATCTTATACGGTCTGGCTGGACTCGCCAACACCTAATGCTTTTAGTAAACTCTCTTGACTCATTTTCAAAATTGGAAAAACTTGGAAAAAAACTTTAAAAATTTAAAAACACTTGCTAACACCAATAAGGTTTAGACTAAAGTGAATTTCTATTCTGGAACCAACCCATTATACTACTAATAATAGAGACATTTTACACCTCTTAAAATAACAGAATTTTTTAGCCTCCTTATGGTTATCGTTATTAAGCATAACGATTACAGCAGCCGTTTTCTCAGAGATTTTGCAGCCTCTTTTAAGAAATTTATCTTGCATCTGCGCCTGTGGTTCACCGATTTAAAGTTAACGAAAAATAAGTACTTTACAGTACAGTTCTTTTGATTTCGGTTTTTAAAGCTAGATGTTAACAATACAGTATAAGCAAAAAGGCAAAACACAAAAATTAGGGTTAGGTTTGGTAGTACAATAAAAAGCATGTGTGCCAAATTGTAGCATTTAAACTAATTACTGGTTAAAAACATCCTGAAAAGTGCAAGTATGTTTTAATTTCTTTACATTATTCTACTTTTCTTACTGCTATGGGCTTTTCGTTAATTAGAGCCTATGTATCAATGATATTTTAATAAATACGGCATTAAAATGTAAACTTCAATAATAATTTATATTAAAATTTCTACAATTCGGCAACCACGCAGCTTAACAATAACGATAAGCTCTTCGGTATTTATCTGTAACTTAATAACGATAACGGATCATCATGTTTGCGTTACTGCGCAGTCTCAGAATAATGTTAACCACAACGGCATTGCAAAATAAGAGGTGCAAAATGTCTCTAATATCTCAGGTAAAAAATTCTTTAGTTTGAAGGTGGCGTTAAATTGAAACACTGTATAGTCTAATAAATATATTTATTTAATTAATGTTGCATTAAAAGGTACATTTTGGTTTACAAAAACATTTTTGTTAAAAAAACGAAAGGAATATCGAGAACTCGATACCGACCGCGTCGTCACCTATCGAGAAGTTAAGAATCCGGGCTCAGTGGGTTTACAATCCTAACCATAGTTCTTATCATCAATGCTGATCATCCCATACATCTTCTGTAAATGTAAAGGAAGACTTCGAAGCCGAAGAATTGTAATAAGCAACTTCAATGAAAATGATTTCCCACCTTCACCGCCACAACATCAAATTAAAGCATCCACTATCAAATACTGGAAAAAGATACTTTCAAAGAGGAAGAAGAAGTAGAACGTAACCTCAACAAACAGCGATCTTAAAAGTTGCGGCCACGCATTAACTTTTTTCTAAAAGGGGGAGCTGTTATATGCGATTCTCACCATGACCCTTATTCTTGAATCTCTGGGAGGAGAACTTTGCGGGAAGTGAGTAAAGTTCACGAAAATATTGTCAAAATAGTATTCTTAAAAAAAGAAGAAGTTCACTGTGAGCAAGCAACTCCCGGAACTAAAAGTTCTCCACCTCTTGAGGTGGAGAAAATTCGTTCCCGCCGTTCTATAACCTTTCCCATAAAAGTTCCCGGGAGTGTTCCCCTCCCGGAGATTCAAGAATAAGCGTCCGTACAAAGTCACGATGTCCTTGGTTCCCATGGTATCAGGTTTCATCTCCAAGAAAGCCATATCAGCATAACCAGCTAAGATGCCTGTTCCCAGCCAAGTCAGCATTTATTTTAGTATAAATACAATTCTGTCTTTAGATTTAAGTTAGTTAAGATTCAATTGTCTGGCTCGTTACCAAAGTCGGTCTATATAAGGTCACGACATTCGGCCATATTGCTTTGACGTGTTATGACGTCACATCTCCCATTTTTCGGCCATGTTGTTCAGTGCCGGAGATATATAGTTTATTGCTATAAACTAACCAGAACAACCGCTTATACAACAGTTTTTAAGTATTATTAAGTTGTAAATTCTTTTACTTTAAATAAAAAATAAATTATAATTACATCTTTCAACAAATATCACTACCAAAACAATGCAAAATTAAATGCGCAAATTCTACACGCCATTGATCATCAGCTTTGATTTTACCCAGTCTTGCCAACTTTTGTCCATGGAGTGCTCTTCCTTGCGTCCCCGACCTCGAACCGCCTAAAAGTTGAGGATATGTCGCAACCTTATAAATATAAACTAACCTTGGCTCGTTACTATGTTAGTTTAGGCATTGAATAAAATTGTTTTTAAAAAGTGAAATTTTAGTGAAGTGATATAACATGTATATTATACAGTTATGGTTAAAAACTAAGAGTACATTCCGAGACAGCACCGCGACCTTCCTGAGAAAGTCTAAGGTCATCCGTTTAAGGCTCTGGGATCCATATATATCCAATGGTCCTCCAAGTGGGACTTTTATAGACCACCATAGGCCAGCCTTTTGGAATATCCTTAGGAATTCCTTTAGCAACGGCTCTAGGCTACCATGTTTCTTTCCAACAGGTTTGCCAGTAGATTCCCTCCTATATAGAGATTGTTAGGTGATCTAATATTTTCTTTCTACAGACATCCTTAGCTTACCTTAAATATCGCATTGGGATTACACTTAAGAATACAGAAATAACTCCACTCCACCAGCATTAGCACAATTATCAGTTGGTAGGGTTTAATAGTATTACTGAAACAAGAGGAAAAAACAGCACATCAAGGAATACTAATCGTATAAAATACATTAAAATGCATTTTTGCACGTTTTAAAATTGCCACACCAAAAATAATAAAATGTCATTTATGTCATTCACTAATCACTGAAGATTTAAGGGTGCGTACCTAGCCAAAAGGATTCCCTGGGTACGTTCCTAATTCATAATGCTTCTCAATTTTTTTCCAAAGAACAAACTTTAGACTTATGCGATAAAAAGGTTATACTTATCCGTAAAAGTATACATTCAAAGAATTTTTAATGAGTAAAAATAATTATTTAAGTTTTTTTTTATTTTATTATTAATTTAAATTCAGAATACGGTCAATATAAACGTTTCATGTAGGTTCTAAAGAAACTTTTTAATACGTTTATATAAAACGTCTTGTAAACGTTTTCTTTTAGTCTTGAACGTTCGGACTTAAAGTGTACCTAAAACGTACGTTTTCTAAACATTGTGTGTTATTGGGGTATATATATACAGTGTGGTCCATTAAGTGTGCAACAAATGAAAAACCTTTTTGTTTGCAATTTGTAAGAAAGTTTTATTCTTTATAAAAGTTGGTGCATAGTCCCAAAACTTTATTAGAAGTAGTTAGTTTTATTAAAAGTTCTATGGTAGATATACAGGGTAGGTCAAAAGATTAAAAACTGCTTAATAGTAAAGTACCCTAATTTCTAAAAATACAAAGAAATGTTAAACAGAAAATTTATTTAATATTAAAAGTTATGCCTAAATACCAAGTCATGGCCTCCTATTTAAGTTTTTATTTATTTATTTTTTAATTTTAATTTATCTGTTCTACTCTTTCACAAAAATTTGAAAAAAAATACAAGGTAAATAAGAAATTTTTATAGGTATTTTATTATTCATAGTATATTTACCTTGATAAAACGCATATTTGTATCATTTTGGTGCCCTATTAAATATCCTTGCAACAAACTTGAAGTTAGCCGATACCTAAAAAAATATAAATGCAGTTCAAATTTACAAATTTGCTAAGATTTGTTTAATTTGTTTAAAAATCAGTTGGTTGGAACTGATATTAGGAAATATTAAATCAAAATTTTCTAAAAAAAAATAAATACCATGACTTGGTATTTAGGCATAACTTTTGATTCTAAATAACTTTTTATTTACCATTTTGTTGTATTTTTAAAAATAAGGGTACTTTACTCTTAAGCGGTTTTTGCTTTTTTTTACCTACTCTGTATATTATTTAAAATTTATTAAAATTAACTACTGCTAATACTGTTTCAGACCATGCACTAACTTTCTTGAAGAATAAAATTTTCTGACAAATTGAAAATAAAAAATTTTCCATTTGTTGCATACATAATGGACCAAACTGTATACCAATTCAGGTATTAAAAAACCCAAGGACGCCTTCTATGCTTCAGAAGACATACTTGTAAAAACATAATTTTTACCTGTGTCGTCCATAAGGGGTTTAAGGTAAATATTTAAAAAAATGGTACGCCACTGCATTTTTCTAAAATAAAAAAGTTTTAAAATTTCCATATGCATTTAGTTTGGAACAAATTTGATCTTTCGACTTTTTTAATGGTAAACGATTTTGCGTAAGTAAATAGAAACAATTTCTTGGCATGGTCGACTAACTATCTAATTAAATAATAAATACATATAAAAAGGTGATTTTTTACTGCATAATTTGATAAAAGCGATACAAAATAACCATGCTGAAAAATGGTTCTTATTTATTTACGCGAAAACCGTACATCAAATAAAAAAAAAAGTAAAGAGATCAAATTTGTTTCAAACTAAATAAGAATTTTTAAAAAATATTTTTATTTTGAAAAATGCAGCGTACCATTTTTTTATTAAAAATATTAAAAACTAAATTCCTCATGGACGACACAGGTAATTTTTTTTCCTGTACTATGTCAAAAATGTCTTTGAGTGCATAGGAGACGTCCCCAAATTTTTTAAAAATATCTGAGTTGGTACAAAGTTATCATAAAAATATTTTTTTTTACATTTTTAACACCGCGTGGTTTAAAAACTAAGACTTTTAGGACCCATGTTTATATTATATGCAGTTTTATTGTTTTTTTTTCATGGTACAATCAGCTCTTTTTTAAAGTTTGTCGGTAGAGTTACTGGACACCCTGTATAATATTGGCGTTAGCGAACAAGTACCTGCGAGGCCCCTTCCTGAAAGATTACAGCTGGAGAGCAAAACAAAAACCTCCAATAAACTACATCTTTTTATACTTCCGTCACGCTTGGTATATCTGTTTATCCCAAAGAGAATGGAGAGGGGAGAGAAACAGTTGATTTACCCCCACCAATTAAGAAATGGCACACACCTGCGACAAGTGATTGTGTTCAGCGACCAAAAGAGCTCGTCAAAGTTTTATTTTATTCTTGCTTAACGTTGGTAAAAAGGACGTGCTTGGTTAAAAGTATGGATTTATTTATAATTTTTTGTTTCAGTACGCACTTTTTACGTAACATTTTTGTGTCTAAATCAATACTATCAGCCAAATATCTTGCGAACTTTCACCGGTTTGATGGTTAACTTAACACAGCGGGATTACTCGTCATGCGCATGGGAGGTTGTTTTTCCGGCTTGCTATTGGCTGTTATAAATGTCAAAACTCTTGACTTTCACATGTTCAATATGGTTGATGATTGTGATTGTTGTGGCTGTATATTTGTTTTGTGTTTTATTCGGTTTGATTTTACGTGTGACCTGTGTTATAGATATAAATTATTGAAACAAAATTTGTGGAAATTTATGGGTTTTTTAATAAATTATTTTATAAATTATTTACGTTGTTTTTTTTTGAATAAAAACAAATTAACACTTTATATAGGATTTATTTATGTAACAAAACATTATATACATTAATATTTTATATACATTCGTAAAATATATTTAATGAATATCTTGCTGGAGGTAAAAGCACAATGAACCAATAGAAGATTTCTGTGTGCGTCACTCTCTACTTAAAAAATTGCTTGAACTGTAAAAGACAGCTAAATGATCAGTTTAAAAAGTATTAATTGTGATAAAAATTATACTAAAGCGAAAAATAAAAAGGCCCAAAGCCTAAACACTTAAAAACTTAATAACTGACCCAGTTAAGGTACAAACCAAGATATAGAGTGTGTCTACTTAAGTTCGTACCATAAGGCAAACTTACTATTAATTTTTACGAAAAAATTTAACCATTTGATATTAATTGTTTTCAGTGGTAGGTATATGAAAGATCTGAAAAATATAAATTTATATTAAGAGGAAAGTACACTTATTTTTGTCAATATTGAAAATTTGTGGAAAAAAAATGTTTAGGATTAGGATTTTTTTCTGCAATAACGAGCATTTTTGAGCTTCTATTACAAAAGTATTTTATTTCAAAATAAGTATCCAGTAATGTGGAAACTTAAATTTTCATTGTTAATTAAAACCTACAATCTTATCTGCTTCCTCATACCTAAAAAAACAAGTATGTAGATATCGAATAAAATGGACCAAGCACAGTGGCCTATGGAAACTGAAATCCTACAACGGTTTTCTTAGTATAAGTAGGTAATATTAACTTGTTATTAACTTATAGATTATAATACCTTTCAACTAAATAGGATCAACATAAATCTAAAATTTATTTAGTTGGTAAGTTTGAGCATGCTATTTTCATATATTTCTTAAAATTATACACTTCTTTTACATTTAGTACCATTTTTTATGCTAAATAAGTAATCTCGCAATAAAAGTTTAGTTTTCAAGAAATAATTCTATTTAGATTTATATTTTCAGTTCTCATTTCCCTAAAATTTATACCTATACATTTTTCCACATTAACCTATTCCAATCTAAAAAAATAGTCTTCTACCAAATAGATTTTAATACACCCTTAGCACTAAATTACCAATATTTAGTCATTAAAATATTAATAAATTTCAGTATAAACCACATTTTACACTTTTTATTAATGTTTTATGTATATTTACTCAATAAATCAATGTTTTTGAATATACCGCCGATTTTGACATTGGAAGTGCGTATGCGCATGCTCTGCCATCCCGCAGACCCACCTCTATCCTTGTCTATTCTCTTTGGTTTATCCTGCACAAAATGATGAGATAACAATGTCCATCTCTCACATTTTATACCTTCAACTGCAGAGCCTCCTAGCCTGCGAGGGCCTCCAGGCGCGAGTTGTAACATAGGCGACCACCTACACCGCTTACGCCTGGCTACGCTACGCTACTCCTAGTGCCGATTACTCTACATTTAGTAGTAAAATTGGCACTTTCTGAGGCAAAGTTTTTAGCGTACTTCTGCAAAACTCCTCTAGGTATATATGCTCCAAGATCTGGTGTACCATCAAGGAAAATTGTTAGGTTAGTTTAATAGGTTAAGGCAACGAATTAAAAATAAAAAGGAAGGAGTATAATGCGAAATGACAGTTGTCCAAATTGTCTGACAGAATGGTTCTTGCATATGGCGGTTGCTAAACTTCCGGCGGACATAGGCGTAACATATGCAGTGATCATTAGATATTTTATTTATTTTTGATAAAAGCGAAAAACAATATTTAACAAATTATATAAAATGGTTGCTCATATAAAAAAATAATTTACATTACAAATGTTTCCCTAAATAAAATTATTTTTTAATACGCTTAACAAAAATTTCACAAGATGTAGGTTGTCTGGAAAGGTCATGTCACAAATGACAGGACTGACAGAGAAGTTAAAAAAATGTTGGTACTTCATATAATTTTGTTTCTATTGTGCTTCGTTATGGAATTATTGACCTTAGAAGAAAGAAAGATAATTTAATTTATAACTTTTAAACGATTTTCTTGGTATCAACGGCATTTAAGCAATTCAATTAGCTCTTAGAGCTTTTTTCCATAATATGTAAATTTTTGTTCAGTTCATTTAAAAAACTTGATATTCTGATAATATCATCTTAATCGATATCTTGCACCGCTGTGGAGAAAATTTAATTTTATTAAAAACTGTCAGGTACAGAACAGAAAATGTACAAGTCGATTTAATTCTGTAGCACTTGTAGTATATGTATTTATATCAAGCCCAAAAAATGTTGATAACTAAATTGCCTAAATGTCGTTGATACAAGACAATAGTTTTTTTGTTTATATTTTGCCTTGCTTACTTAAATAAATAACATTTCAATAAAAAGGTGAAAAATAATACAACACTATTTTGTTTATTGTTTATTGATTAATTATGAACTTACAATGTACAAAAGTAGTAATAAAATTTTTTCTTAAACTTAACAAAAACTGTTTTTTAATTTTGACACCTAGATGCTTACTGCATCTGTATGTGCCAGAGTAACTATCCTTAATAAATTTAACAATAATATTCTATAAACAATAACAATATTCAAAATAATCCTTAACTTAAAAATGTATTTATAAATATTTATTTTATTGCCCTTTAAATTGAATTAACTTCGTATAAACAGCTCTAATTTTTTCTACATTTGAATTTATGTTTCTGCACATGAAATGAATTCGAGTGTCTAAATATGTATTTGTAATACTTTTTATCAACAAATGTGTATGACTTTTTGTATGTACAGCAGAAGTATAAGATGATGTCTGTTTAAAAATATTTTTATGTTGAAAATAATTTAAACAATTCAATATTATTTTTGTTTTATTTATTTTCTTGTCAACAATTTGTTCATGCCTTAAAAGTTTTTCAACCTTGGTGCATACGTCAATTAAGTCATAACTGGGGTATTTTAATTTTCCAAATGACTTCAATGATATTAATGAATTTAGGAAGTTTTCCTTGTTGCCACACAGTTGAGATACACAAGTTTCACATTTGATTTTAGTGCCAAGCTTAAATGCGACAAAACCAGCAATGTAAGTAACTACTTCTGAACTGTATAGAGATAAAGAATCAAAACTCATTGCGTAAGAATGGTCATCTAGAAAAGTAATAAAATCGGATTCCGTAACCTCTGAATTCATTTCATTAAGAATTTTTGATTTGGCAGAGTATCATTTATCGTTTGTTCCGGACTCTTTAAAGAACTTACATTTAAAATAGAAATTTCCTCCAAGGGAATACAGTTACCAGCACCACCATCTCTTACTTCTGCATGTATGGTAATTTTTTTGTAGGCTGATGTAAACTGTCTACATGTAGGGTTATTGTTGTGACCACCTTGTGATCTTACAGATCCAAAAACAATTCCAAATGATCTTGGCTTAATTTATACATAGGGATATATGCTAGAAAATTATTTTTTATAACATATTTTTGCCAAATTCCCAGTAAGCTTTCAAACCCCATTAAAAACCCCAAGAAACCAGTTTTTCTGTTCGACATCAAAAGAGGTGTACCATCATACAGTTTTAAATTACTAAAGTAGCTTTTCAGTTTTTCATAAAAGTTTGAAATATCTATAATATTGGATGCACAGGCTGCTTTTTTAAAATTCGGTAGTGAAAGCTTTCTGGAATTTAAAATATCAAAAGCGTCATTAACAATATATATAAATTCAGCTGTACCTTCACAATCTTCAAATTCTTTTAATTTTAGTTTTTCTTTACAGTACATTAATGAATCAGCAACTGATCGACTTAATAATTGAGTGGCCAACTTTACTTTCATTTTTTGTTTAAAAAATTTAAATGTTGGTTTCTAAGTTTATTCCCTAAATGAAGCCCTTCTGACATTTGTAGCTCATTTAACCTAACAATATAATTAAAATTTATTATCTTTCCATTTTTATCAACTAATTGAGCCAATTCGGCAAAACAATTCCTTATTAATTTGACCATGTGTGCTGGGTCTGGCAAAACCCAAAAAGTTTTATTTTCATGCACAAAGGATGTATTTAAATTTGGAATTGTTAAAGAACAGCCAAACAGTTTGCACATACTAATATTTGCTGGACAGCCATCAAATGTTATGCTAGTTACTACTAAATTAGAAATACCTTGAAGCAATGAGAGACACTGTTTTGTTAAAGCTGATTTTTGTTCGCTACTCAATCCTGCAACAAAAAAATAGCCTAGCGGTAACTTCCATGACTCATTTATAGAAACTAACATAAAAACCAACACTTCCTTTGCTAAGTCGATACCATCACCAATTAAAGCATTCCCACAATCTACATACCCATAATAATTTGCACCATCAAATTCTAAATGCTGGCGAATAGCCATTTCATCAAACATTAATGAACACACTAAAGGTCTTTCACTATAAAAGGCCTTTAATTTTAAAAAGTTTAAAGATTCGCTGGTAAAGCCAGGTTTGGCATTGATAGAGGAGTACCATTTTGATAGTGTTTTGGGGTGTGGTAAAGAATTTTTAAATTTTTCCCTAACATAAGTGTATGCCTTTGGTGAAAAGAAGTGTAATGTAATTGCAAAAGAACGTACTGCTTTTCCAAATTTCCGAGGCACCCTCTCTCCTCGATGTTTTTAAATAGTCTTTCCATCAGCTCCTTATTATCTCCAAACTGCTCAAGCAAAGATGTTCGTCTTCTTCTTGCATCATATTTTTTTTCTTCAAGTGACCCGTCATAGCTCGAAGTGAGGAAATAGTTTTCTTCATGTGCCAAATTTTCTTCTGCATAAGCCGGATTTTCTTGGATTTAAAGATGTCCTTCTGTTGTAAAGCACTAATTTTTCGTTTCAAACGAATCTTACGTGGTGTGTCTTCAACGCAGGAAAAAGAACATATTTGGGCGTTTTCAGGTGAAGTTGTAGAAGGCCCCGGCAAAGAGAGTGAAGATTCTTGATTTGGTTCACTAGTCATCCCTTTACTTTCAACGACTTGTTGCTCACTTGTAAAGGTTTGCACCTGTAAAAAGAAAAGTTCTATAATCACTTCATACAACGATACACCAATTGTTATAAATTACAACCTGAAAGTGGAGTGTCCTAAATCGTGTAACTATAATTGTAGGCTAATTAAAAAAAAGAAGTTCATATAGACACTTGAAATCGTCGTATTTAACTGACATAATATTATTATTTGTCAAATAATATACCAGTCGGACATTAAATAAATATACATGATTAGGAAATACCTTCCATTTCTTCCCTTAAGGTAATATGTAAAAAACCTCTCAAATACTTACATATTTTGTTCTGTCTATGTGTATTGAAGGTACAGCAGTTGTCTGTAATCTAATTTTTGATTTTGAAGTTCTATCGAAACAATCGTTCGAAAAGTGCTGTGAGCAAAGAAAGGTGTTTGTTGTGCATTCCTTTTCACAAGGACTTAGAAATTTTATCCATGCTTTTTTCCTCTCTTCATTTTTGGAAATCTAAAAAATTCGAAATATTAGTCCCTGATTTGATTTAAGAACATTAGTTTTCATAAATCGAACACATTTTCGGTAAAGAAAAATAAATTGTGTACGCCTATGACAGGCGCTTGTGGGTAAGAAGGTTATGTATGGTTTACCGAATTTAAACTCGTCAAAATACCATTTTAAGACTACAAAATTATATTTCTCAACTAAATCCAAACTTACCTATGAAATGTAATTCCTAACTTAGAATTTTTTGGGTTTTTGAACACCCACAAGCCACACAGCTAACCATAGTTCTAAATTCACTAAATACTGTATATAACACGTAAATGTCTAAAACAACGAATAAAACTATTCACTTATTAACTAAATATGAATAGAAAATGATAAGAAATCACAAAATAGTTTTGAAACAACGAAAAATCACCAGAACACACGAATTGCAAGGCAAGCACCAAAACAATGAGTCAAACTTGGTTCTTCAATATGGCCGACTTCCGTCGCACGCAATAGGCTGGTTTATAAACGTCATGCTCCTTCCTTTTTATTTTTAATTCGTTGGGTTAAGGCCTACGAAGTGACTAGGGGCACGTTGATGTGCCGCGATTATTTTTACCGGGCACGTGTATGACGTCACTACTGAGAGTGCCATTATTCATCATCAAAGTTGAAATTCAAACTATCCTTAATTTGGCTATATTCTGCCTTTTTTGCACAAAATTCTTGATATAACACTAAATTGGCATATAATATTTTATGAACATCCTTAAAAAACCTCTTTTTTAGTTATTTTATACGTTTTTTTATTAAATTCTAATTTTTTTACGCCCAAAACGCTGCAACCATGCATACACCCATGTGTATAGTGGTTTCAAACATGGCGACTTGATTTAAAGCAAACCTTTTATTATATTAATAAAGAAAGGCTTAAAATCAGTAAAAATCAAGTTTTAAAAAGGTTTTTTAATGTAAAATGAAATATTGCGTGCCAATTTACAATTTAGTGTTATCTCAGGAATTTAGTGCAAAAGAAGGGAGAATATAGTAAAAATAAGGATAGTAGACAGTAGTGACGTCATACACGTGCCCGGTAAAAAATAATCGCGGCACATCAACGTGCCCCTAGTCACTTCGTAAGGCCTAAGTCCGTTAAGGTTAAGGGTTTTAAGTTTTGTTTACATTTTTATTTACTTCTTGTGTTTTAAATAGTTTTCAACTATAAAAACCAACAAAATTATTACATTTTAAAAGAAATAAATGATTTTGTAAATCAAGTAGTCCGTGTTTAAAAAACATGAGATGTTAAAATGTCAGGTAGTTCATTAAATCAAAACAGTTCTTCTGATGAATCCATCATTGAAAAAAGTCCCTGTGTTACTCCAATCAAGAAAAAGCTAAAAAGAACTAAACATAAAATAAAATGTGAAGAAAAGCCGTTAAAATCAGTGATAAATAATGAGACAGCTAAATTGGAAGAACTAATTAAAGAATTTGATAAATATGAAAAACAAATGGAGCACAAAGAATACGAAAATCCTGCTAATAGATCTAATTATTTTAATAAATCAAAAAGTAGTAACGCAACACATGATGGAATAAGTATATCTGTTACTAATAATTGTTTTTTAAACAGTTTACAATCAGGACTGGTGTTCCGTCATGTAGATGATATTGATTCCAATGCATCAAAAGTATCCTACCGAGGCATAACTCAACCGATTATAAAAACAGTATCAAAAATTACCATAAATTGTATGTTTTCTATCTTATCGATGAGACCTTAAAATTTACTCCCAACAACTTTCCAAAGAACACTTGGATGCAAGTTATAGGAATTTTAAAATTTTATGACAAAACTAACTCCTACTATCTCTGTGGATATGAAAAAATTATAATCGAAGAAGTCACATTAAGATAGATTTAAGACAATTATCTGTTATGCCAGATGATGGAGATGAAGTAATAATATTTGGAGTTATTACTTTTGAAGAAAATACACCCATAGTTGTAGCTAAGTTTTTTCAAGAACTTGCTGTATCCTATCGAAATTATGTAGATCTGATGCTTAGACTAAGAACTACAGTTCCCCAAGAAAACTTTGATATGGTTTGTGTGACAGATGATGACCTTAAATATGATCAAACCTTGTCAGAAGAATCTGACACTGAAGCAATTATAAATGATTTAAGTAAACACTTAACTGAAGAGGAGTTTGAAAACAGTGGCTTAAGTGATTCAAAGTTATGTGAATTTTTGAATGATATTTCATTTGAAAATTTATAAACATAATATCATTTTTTAAAAATTTATAATTTAAGACTACCAACAATTTTTAAAATGTTCTTTTACTATTGTAAACATTTTGAAAATAATTAAAATTTATAAATACGAGCTAACCCGGTGAACTCTGTTCTGCCTTCTGTCATTTTCATTTAGTTATTCAAACTCAAACAAAAACGTTTTATGTCACGTCACATGGAAACGCGGTCGAACGGGATAAAAAGTATACGAAATGCGGTCAAAGGTGGTAAAAAGTATCCTATTTCCCTCTCCTAGTTCTAAGCTACCACCTCACCAATTTTTAGTCAAATCGGTTTAGCCGTTCTTAAGTTAAAAATAGTGTAACTAACTAGCACGACTTTCTTTTATACTGTGTGTCCAAGCATAAGTGTTACAAGAGGACAAATAAACCAAAATTTTTTAATTTTCAATCAAAATTTTGGAAAAAAACTGTTCGCTTAAACTAACATAAACTACTTTTATCCAACACTTACATATAATATCTACATAATTGATCAGATTTTGAGGATATAAAGTGTACTATAAAGTCACTAGTGAGCTAAAGTGCCCTTTAGCTCACTAGTGAATTATAGACAATACAAAATTTTGTTGCTGGTGTTGACAATGACAAGTAACAAATAATGGATGACATTTTCAAATTATTTTCGATATTAAAAACGATTTATACGAAAGTGTTGGATAAAATTTTGTATTAGACACGTGAGTTATTACATATAAGTCACTTAAGAAAATTACCTCTCTCGCCCTTCGGGCTCGAGAGTTAAACTTTTCTTGCATGACTTATATGTAATATAACTCACTTATCTAATAAATAACTATTATTGTTTTAAATAGAACAAAATTGTATAAGCAAATGCTGCAGAGAATTGAATTTTATGTCAATATTTGATGTTTTAAGCATGAAAGTTTAAAAAAGTATTGTCAATTTTTTACATTATGCATTACAACATAAATAATGGGCAAAATGAACCAAATTTTAAAAGAAAATCTATTAATTTTAAATATATATATTCTTTGTGTCATGTCATGTATATGATCTTTTTAGACTAATAAACGATTGAGTGATTGATTTAAATTCGTATAAGTATTTTAAGAAGTGCTAGTGAGTAATGTAAAAAATAGATTTTTTAATTTTTTCATTTAATTCTTTAACTTTAAATTTTGACATAAAATTTATTTATCTGCTTAACTTATATAGCTGTTTTTACAGTTTGAAAGTTTTCTTGCATGCAATTGTTCGATCTGCGCACGCGCATTTTTCGCTTTCTAAAAATGCTACAAAGTACGCGAGTGCAGATCGAAAAATTGCAGCAAGAAAACTTTCGTGCAAGAAATCTTTTAAACTGTAAAAACAGGTTATGCAATTTTATTATATTAAAAGAAAAATGAAGGTACATTACTCTTGGTCATTTTTCATATTTTTAGTTATGCATTTATTAGTTTTGAAACTAGTTTTCCCAAAAGGACTTTAAAAATTTTAATATTGTTGGTCAATTTGTCCTCTTGTAACACCTATCCTGGGACACACTGTATATGGGGGTGTTTCTCACGGGTGGTTTCCTCCTAAAACTTTTTTGTTTTGAGAATAAACAGTTAAAAAAATTAAACTGACTTCAAAAAAATAATAAAACTTACTTACTAAAAAGTAAAAAATAATAATAATAATAAAAAGAAGTTGGGTATTAACTTATGGTATTAACGTATATTTAGTAACATCGAGCAGTTTAGCACATATACAGAGTGTTTATTTAAAAACTTATCACGCGCGAATAGAGACAGATTTGAAAAAATCGCCGAAACATCAAAATATTTATTGAGGGGGAACGTTTTTTACAAAATTTTGAACGGCGTCCCTTCAACCCCTTAACCACCAGGCGAGCCACCACCCTAAAATACTAAATGCATGAGAAGGAGGGTCGAGTGATGCTTCATTTTAAAAGTCCTGACGAGTACTTTAAAGTATTATAACTGTAGAATATAAAGTCAATATCTTTACCTACTACAAAATGGCGGTACTTTAGAAATTACTCAAATACCTGTGATTGGGATGGCCATATTTCAGAAACTAATAAAGTAAGATGTAAGTACTAAAAGGGGTATTTTCTTAAAGGTCTTTTAATTGATAATATAATATAAAAGTCTGAAGTCTTTTTATTCTGTCCTGACCACACGTCCCGATATTGGTGGGATAGTCCCACTTTTTTGAGGAATATTCCGCGTCCCGCTGATCAGAAAATGTCCCGATTTTTTGAGAAAGTCCCGACTAGTCGTGGGACTGCGTGTAAATAAATAAAGCAAAGAGGGTGTTTTCGCGGACGTTAAGACGTTTTTTTTCTCACACTTTTGAGACTAAAGAGTGGAGCGATTAATTTTATTTATCGTTTCCTATTGAAACATTTAAAAGTAAGGACCTCTTTATTTTTATTTCTTTAAAAAACTGAGGCAAAAAAATCCATCTTATTTCATTTTTTGCCATTTATCCTTTTTTCTATGATTAAAAATGTGGTCACTTTATGCAAGGACAAAATAGTTCTTCACAGTATATAAAATATTTAATTGTCTTAAAATTTTTATTAGCCCTTTTTTATTTTGGAGCAAAGCCAAATCATATTTTGTTTAATAAAATGTCTTTTTACATAAGAACCATTTTTTTTGGTTGTCAATTTTTTTATGTAAAAGGATAATTTGAGATTTTCAGGTGTATTTTTATACCCCGGGAACATTAAACTGCCTCCTAATAATATATATAGGGTGTTCCATTTAAAATAAGGAAGTTGATATTAACTACAATTTTTTCAAAGCGTACTTTTCTAGAAATCGATAGCGGTAGTTCCTGGGGGACACCCTGTACGTATTAGATTGTTATTGACTGCATAAGCAATAGGTTTTGGAATATCGGCCAGTAACAGAATTACAAAACAAGCACTATTAGTCACGCATGTTGACAACTGTCTCTTCTCCTTACATTGCCAATGTGTTATGGATATAGCCTACGGTGATTCATTTCCGCAAAGGTTTTTCTTTTTCTCAGTGCTCAAGAAAAATTTTAATTTTCATATAGAAAGAAAAATTCCCACCAAGTTTGATCTTTTAATATTTATTTTAAGTACTTTTCATTTAAATATGAAGTTTTCCCATTTGAAATACACGTAAAAAAATGTGATTTAAAAAAAATATATATTTAGTTACTTTTTACCAGAGTATTCGAATACTCAGTATTCTGAATAGTATTCGGAATACATTTTGCCGGTATTCGAATACATTTGTGTGTTTGATATTCGGTATTCGGCTGAATATTTTTTGGTTAGTATTCGGGATTCTGTATGTACGATTTTTTTTTTTAGTATTCGAATACCGGCGTTCCGAGTATTCGAATACCGAAAAGTGTAAGCAGTATCCGAATACCAAAATCGTCATAATTAGATTAACAAAAGGAAGCAAAATAGGAAAAAAATGAGGTAAGGACTTTTTTTGCTATTCAAATTTTTTAATCATAGGTTTTTTGTTTAGTGTAGTATTCAAATCTTTTCGTTTCCAGTATTCGAATACTGATTCCGGGTATTCATGAATACCGAGTATTCGAATACTTTTTTTGGTATTCGTATTCGAATACCGATTTTCAGTATTCGGCCCAACTTTGCTTTTTACAATATTGTAAATCGTTTCGATGGACCTAACGGCTTTTGCACGCTCTTTTATTAACATTGCTTTAGTGTTTTTGTGAAAAATTATTTTACTTTCAAAAAATATTGTTTTAAGGAAATATGTAAATGTACTTAACATTAAAGTAACATTTAAATAGCATGCTTACCCACTTCTTAGGTTTTGACCGTAAAAATAGTTGTAAATTCATTAAATATGGCTTAGAAAACAATTTTTTATGAGTCATCCCTTTTTTACTTTTTGCGGTTTGTCTGAAAAATTAACACTTTATTTTAAAAACTGTATTTTGTATGGCTCCTACCGGCGAACCAGTTCAAGTTACACAAAAAATTACTAAAGCGTTTTTAAAGAGTTTGAAATATGCCATAAGGTCCATTAAAACCATTTACAATATGGTAAAAAGTGGTGCAATCATTAAGATTTAAAAGAAAAACACTTTTTACGTGAGTTTTTGAATGGGAAAGTACTTAAAATGAATATTAAAGGCTTAAACTCTGTTGAAATTTGTCTTTCTACATGTACAGACTGACAGACTGTCCACGGATGGAGTTAACAAAAGGATAAATGGACCAAAAATTTCATTTTTCGAGAAAAAATTTTGCCTTCAAAATAATTAGGATTCACAAAGAGAAAATGTTTATTTTGTATACAGGGTTCGCAAAAGCTTAAAAAACATGATTTTTCTTTAAGAATATTCTACCTTTATTTTTTATTTTTAAGCAAAATGGCATAGGAAAAATATATTTATAATCATATGTTTGTAATCGATAAAAACAATAAAACAAAATTTTATTGAATTTGACAAAAACTGGCGTTTACAGTTGAAAAATTGCGTTTTGTGGGAATTTGAAGAAAGCAGGTGTTTAAAAGAAAATTATTAAAGTTTTTTGGTCATTTTATTATAAAAATTTAAAATAATTAATTTTTGATAACTTCAAAATCAGTTTCATAAATCTTTTTGATACCCCTGTAACATTAAAAAGTTATTTAAAATGCTCTTTTAAATAATTTTGTTAAATAATATTTTGCTTAAGAAATAAAAAATTAAAGTAGTTTACTCTTGGAGTAACATCATGTTTTTTTAAGGTTTTTGAGAACCCTATATATAGAATGAACAATTTCCTCTTTGTCAATCTCATTTTTTTACAAGCAAAATTTTTTATAAAGAATGACTTTTATTCTAAAATTAAATTTTTGGTCCATTTTTCCTCTTGTTAACTACATCCGTGGACAGTCTGTAGATTGAAATTTTGCATGAGCACAGAAAAACAGAAAAACCTTGCGGAAATAAATCATCCTAGGGCTATTTAAATTTGGCTCTGTAAAATCATATTTTATTATTCATATAATGGAATACCAGAAAATATACAATTAAATGAATATAAAATTAATTAAAAATTAATAATAAATTAAAATAATATTTTCTATAGAGCTATTCCGTCCCCAAAAAAGTTCTGGTTAGTTTTGGTTACTTCTGTTGCACAAGCGCCCAACAAACAAGACACCAGTTGCTATAACTTTTTCTCATTTCAGAACCGAACTAACCAGAACTTTTTATTGGGGCGAGTTAGCTCTTTAGGAAATATTATTTTATTTATTATTAATGATTTAATTTTTTTTTACTTTAATTGGTCATTTTCTGGTATTCTTTATAAATAACAAAATCTGATTTTTCTAAAGGGTAGTTTTTGATTTTACCACAATTTTTTTATGACCAACAAAAAGCATTTTTGATCAGCTTATTAGAGATGCCGCATAAAAAGTGTTGCCATTTAAGATTTTTAAGTGTATGAGGTTGCACCTTAAGGGGTTGATGAAGATGTTTTGAAAAATCCGGCATTTATATTTACTCCGAGTTTTATAAAAACGGTATTTTTTTGATATTTCCTTTCGTTTGGAAAATACAGCCATTGTAAGTTTTTAAAAACGCACCTCTTTGTCAAATAACGTGCGCAAGCGCAGTCGACATATTGAAATGGTGGTAATTCAAAACTTTCGTACTGTTTTTATCAACAATAGGGGCGCATTCAGAAGCGACGCCCGGTAAAGGCCCGACATGCGCAATAGGCAAGACCTTATCAAACTAAACATAAAGGGACCCACAGACGATCAATATTATTGGGAAAATATTGTACAGTATTTAAAAACTGAAATAATTGTGCAATATTATCCACATACGGCACAATAAATCACTATGGCACAATAAAAATCAAACTGTTTTAGTTTGACACACTATGTTGTATAAGCTCTCAATATAAACCACAAACGGTCTTGTACAGTAATATTGCTAGTCGTCACCAAACAATGTAATATATTTATGCAAAGACTATATTTAATATATTGCACAATAACTAGTAGCTGCTTGAAACATGTTTGAAAATAAGAAAACACCTTTATTTCTTTCTTTATTGCTTTTGAACCCATATTTGTGTAATTGTTTTTGTAAAACAAATACTCTTTCGTATTTGAAAACTGAAATAATTGTGCAATATTATCCACACACGGCACAATAAATCACTATGGCACAATAAAAATCAAACTGTTTTTGCTTGACACAATATGTTGTATAAGCTCACAATATAAACCACAAACGGTCAATAATATTGTATAATTTTTGCGATAATAATATTGATCGTCTGTGTGCCGCTTAAGGAACAATTTCGTTTGCCATGGTCAAGGTTGGGGTAAAGTTTACTCCAATTTTGTCAAATCTGAATGCGCCCTAGGTGGGCAAGGAATATCATCTCCACAAACAAATAAATTACTGGAAAAAACCATCGATGGTGCCTCACTTATTTATTATTCCGCTGAAGCTCGTAATTCTGAACAAATAACAAGGTGGCTAAGTAGGCGACACCAATTTGTTTACGAATTGTGAATTATGGGTAAATAAATTTAAATAAATTACTCCGATAAGTAATGCTTAAACTATATTTTTAATTAATAAAATTTAATTAGCATTAATAATTGGAATAGAATTGTAAATATTATTTTCATTTATAAGTTTGTAGCTAGTAAAAAAAAATGTGTCGCTCAACCTCTTAGTCAGCTCATTTTTTCTCATTTTGTGGACGCCCATGACGTTACTTATGAACTGAATAATAAATACACAAGAATAAATAAATAAGTGAAGCATCATCGATGGTTTTCCCGTTTCCTCCAGTAATTTATTTGTTTGTGGAATGTGGAAAAGTGTGAACGTGAGTTAACTTTGTCTTTAAACTTACTTTTGAAACTTTTCCACAGTGCGGCATATACCCTACAACCCTACTTTCCACCGATCGAAAGGTTTCAGACGCTGCATCACTGCACACTATACTTAATATAGTAACACCTAGAAATTAAAAAAAACATATTAAAACTGAGAAATCTCATTTTGAAAAACGATCACTTTTATTGAAAGAACCTTTATATACCGGGTGTCAACGAATCTGTTAGACAAACCATAACATATCAAAATTATTCTTGGTATAAGTAAATGGTTTAGAATGAGGAGATTTTTCGCATATTTTGTACTTTTTTTGGATTTTTAAATGGAGCACCCTGTATATTTTAACATTTTTGGATTTCTAAGACATTTTTAAATGGTAATTTAACATTTTGAAAAGTTGTTACGCCTACTTGATTTTTTGAGATCTATTTGTAGTATTGTCTCTAGGTGGTTATGATCCTTTATTTATTACTTTATTTTTAAGCCAATTGCAAGTAAATTGGTATCGTTGGATTGCATATGGATATGCAATTAAGTAATTTTTTTCTTTTAAAAGATACGAAAAAATTAAGAGACATAAAAGCAGTATTTTTATTTGCTTAATATAAAGAAAGCACAAACATTTTACACAGTCAGTGGCGTACCGTTTTTTTGTTGTAAATATTTTATCAGTTGCCTCTTGAGACGCCACTGGACTTATTAAATGTAATTAAGTTAGTGATAAAAAACCCCTTAATGTCATTAATAATATTGCTAAATTCAAACAAATTTGGGTAAAGAATAGTTAGGATATATAAAAAATAGATTTTTTTTTTTAATTTTACCACTGTATCTCAAAAGTTAAAAGGTTTAGGACATATGTTTATATGAACATTTCTTCCTAAAATAAGCTAGGGATCATACCTTGTATTTTAAGCCAAATTAAATTCACCGTGTATAGGTGTTCAGTCCTCTGGGTGCAATTAACAAAATTATTTTGCTACCTGTTAAAATTGTATTACATTGTAAAAATGAATTATATGTAAAATGCAAAGTTGGAAATAATTTAAAATAAAACAAGACACTTTCAGGCCTTGTTTCCCGTTTATTTGTTGTGTTTTCATAGCAGTCGTAGAAAAACTACAAGCTTGAAATAGCACATGATATTTAAAATTAAAGAAATTTCTATTTACTTTAAATATTTTAGTATATTGGGGGATAAATTACGAATTTTAAAGATTTTTTTTTTAAACGTAACGTAACAAATTTTGACAATCAAAGTAACATAACTTTCCCTAATTTATCCTTCTTTTTACACCCAATTCTTGATTTAAAGCTAAAGTGGCAGAAATTACTTAATTATAGTTTCTAAATATCATTAAAAAAACGTATTAAGTAAGATTAAACATTTTGCTCTCCCATTAAATTAAATTTTCTTTTTCCTACAAATAAATTATCGCAATCACACCTCAAGATTTTTATGCATATGTACAGGGTGTCCCATTTTGGTTGTCCCTTATGGGAAACTTGGAAACCATAAGAGATATTAAAAATCCGATACCCCATCCTCGAGCTCTTTTTGGAGAAAACATTTATGGTAAAACAGATCATCGCTATCGCGAAGCGTTTCAGAGATACAGGGTGATTCTCGATTTTTTCACTTTTGAAAAGGTCCTGTAGCTTTGTTGTTATTACAGATACGAGAAAACTAATTGCACATTATACAGACACTTTTTTCCGTAGAATCCAGTGGCGTAGCCAAAAATTTTTTTGAGCTGTCATTTTTGACATATGACCCAAACATGTTTTTTTTTATTAGGGACACCCTATAAATGATTAGGTAATTAAATTGCTTGTTTTTTTCTGATTAAAATAATATATCATAGTAGGTGGTTTAATAAATTTTTTACGTCAAATATTGGAAAAATTATGATTTTAAAGACGCATTGCGGCTTCTATCTGTTTTTTAAATTGTTTTATATTTTTGTTTTAAAAGGAATCTGTCATCCCTTAGCTCAGGAGACATTTCCGTAGAAAAAAAACAAAAATTAGTTTACAACAACAATAATAAACAAGTTATATTAATTAAACTTAAAAATTTATCAAGTTTTTTTAATTTTTGATTTTTTTATTTTTTTTATTTTATGAATTCTCCATGTCAACTTTACCAATAGAGCAAAAAAAACAAAAAAAAATTTAAAGTCCAAAAAAAATCGAAAATTTTTGACACACCCTGTATAACTTTGATTTTTATTTTTTATACAACATTATCATACTAATACAGTACCAAAATTTTTTTGCTTCAAATTCATAAATAAGGACGCTATGAATTTTTAAATTTAAACATAAAAATAATTATTTTTAATTTTTTGGGACACACTGTATCATTTATATATATATAATAATATTCTTCCTTATCATATATATTATCCACCATAATTTCATCCTTATATATTCATAAATAAAATTGTAGGAAATTTTTAAAGTTAAAAATAAAAAAATCATTTTAATTTTTTGAGACACCCTGTATCATTTTTTTATGTATAATAATATTTCTCACCATCACATTTATCAAATACCAAAATTTCATCCCTTTATTTTCATAAATAAAATTGTAGGAAATTTTTAAATTTTAAAATAAAAAAATTATTTTAATTTTTTGAGACACCGTGTATCATTTTATTATGCGTATTAATAATCTTCTACATCATATATATTATTTACCAAAATTTCATACTTATATATTTATAAATAAAGTGGTAGGAAATTTTTAAATTTTAAAATAAAAAATGCGTCTTTAAAATCATAATTTTTCCAATATTTGACGTAAAAAATTTATTAAACCACCTACTATGATATATTATTTTAATCAGAAAAAACAAGCAATTTAATTACCTAATCATTTATAGGGTGTCCCTAATAAAAAAACATGTTTGGGTCATATGTCAAAAATGACAGCTCAAAAAATTTTTGGCTACGCCACTGGATTCTACGGAAAAAAGTGTCTTTATAATGTGCAATTAGTTTTCTCGTATCTGTAATAACAACAAAGCTACAGGGCCTTTTCAAAAAGTGAAAAAATCGAGAATCACCCTGTATCTCTGAAACGCTTCGCGATAGCGATGATCTGTTTTTACCATAAATGTTTTCTCCAAAAAGAGCTCGAGGATGGGGTATCAGATTTTTAATATCTCTTATGGTTTCCAAGTTTCCCATAAGGGACAACCAAAATGGGACACCCTGTACAGGGTATTTCATTTAAGAAGAAAAATGGCATATTTTGTTTAGTTTTCTCGTATTTTTAAGGAATTCAAGATAAATTTAAAGATCTTTTCATTTTATTTCAATGTATTTTAGCACAAAGAATTTGAAAATTGTAACTGGAAAAAAATTGCATAAAAAAACAAAAACTTACAACATAAATATTGCGTTTTTTTTTTAATTTAAACACCCTATTTATTATTTAATTTTTAGATTGTATGGTCAATTCTAGGTATTTTTAATAATGGAATATCTATCTTCAACTTTTTTAAGTGATTGACAGTGTAAGTCACATGTTCGGCTTATATTATTTAACCTTACCTTATAAACAGTCAGTAAAATTTTTACGTATTAGTAGATTTTACATTAGTTTTCATAATGAATTATTCTTTAGATGAAAAACTATAAATAGTAATGCTATATTATAAGTGTCAAGAAAATGAAAGTGAAGCAAAAAGAAGAATATACAGAACTAAAATAAAATCTTCTAATAAGTAAAAACGTTACTGACTTGATTATCAGGTACCACCTGCGTTATAATAATGTACTTATTTAATTAAATAATATAAGTCAAAAATGTGACTGTTAAAACGTCAATATAATGCTGCCGCCACACACTGAGCGAACTTGTGGCGAACTATTTGTCGAAACATTTGGCAAACTATTTGTAGGTAGTGGACTTGAGGCCAATCAAGACAAATGTAGACGAACTACCCTTCCACACCAACGAGTCTACAGAATAGTGTTTGCCAAAGTTTGTCGTAGTTGGCCCAATGTCTGGCGGCGGCATAAAAAATAGTTGAAGATAGGCTTGTAATACCGTTACTGAAAAAAAAAACTCAGAATTAACCATTAAAATCCAAAATGTTGTAAAAAAGGTGTTCCATTTAAAAAAACGCAACATTTATAGCGTTACTCTTTTGTTTTTATGCAATAGTGTTTTTATTATGATTTTTAAATTCTCCGAGCTGAAAACATTGATTGGTTATCTTGCTTTTTTAAATACGGGGAAAGTAAAAAAAAATATGCCGTTTTTTCTCTTATATGGAATACCCTGTTCGTTTTGGGGTCCCTAGAATTAAATTATTTTAAAAACTCATAGTTGTATTATAAAAACGATATATTTACAAAAACAACTTTTTACTACAGACTAAAAGATCTTTTTACTTAAAATATTTCTTTTAAAATACAAGGCATCTGTATACAGGTTAAAATTTTAAATTGTAGGTACAGAGTGCGTAAACAAGACGTTCACATTAGATAATGACGTAAAATTAAAAAATACAAAAACAACTATCGACAAAAGTTAACACACTTGTAATTATGCAGCTTTCTTGGCTAACAAGATGTGTAACTGTCTTGGGAGTAACTTTGTTTTTGACCAAATTTTGAATACAGGCATAGGCGCAATTTGCTTCGGTTTTTAGGAGGGGCGGCTGGAGTCTTGGTAGTCCCGAAAGGTATGAGACAAGCCGCAAGACTGCAAAAAATTTTGGGAAAGCGTTTTGTCCCTTAAGGGAAAAAATGTGGATTTAAAATAACATGCTCTTTATTTTTTACAACGAAATATTCACTTGGACAATGTTAAAGAAATATTGACTTGTTTCAAAGAAACTCTTTTATTAGTGTACTGTTTTAAATGGAGTTAATAACTTTTAGAATGATATACTACTCCAAAAGTACCTTACCATATCAACTGTCAGCACGACTTTGCAAAAAATATACAGGGTGTTACAGAATAAGATGCTGATCCTTAAGGGGTGATTCCTTATTGAAAAATATGAAAAATATTTATTTAAACATGGGTCCTAAAATGTAGGGTTTTCAAGATACAGGGTGTCCAAGTTTAGAAAAAAATCGGTTTTTTATTAATATCTCAAAGACTTTTTCGTCGATCTTTTTGAAATTTGGCAGTGTTGTTCACTATGATAAGACGCTAGTTTATCACTAACTAGATGATAATTATGGAAGCCAGTGGCGTCCCCAGGGGCAGTCTCACTAATATTATTGACAAAAAAATGTACGCCACTGACTTTTTTAAAATTTTTCTTTTTTTTGATAGAGCAGCTAAAAATGCAACTTTTTTGTTTCTTGACATTTTCTCGTTTCTTTCTTCGTTTTCGAGAAAAATAAAAACCACTTTATACTTTTTTCTGGTTTCCACAAAAAACCTATCAAAAATTGGACTTTAGGAGTCTTTTCTTGCGTATTAGAAGTTTATTAGTTCATTTATGTAATCTTTTTAACTCAAAAATTGTCACAGAAATACGCTTTTGATAATATGTAAGAAAAACTCCTAAAATTCAAGTTTTTAGTAGGCGTTTGTAGGGCCCAGAAACATGCAGTAAAGTAGTTTTTATTATTTTTTCGAAAACAAGGAAAGATCCAAAAATATTAAGAGAAAGCACAAAAAGTTGTGCTTTTAGCTGCTTAATCCGAAAAAAAACTAAAAATATTCAGTGGCTTACATTTTTTCTAACCTTCGGAACTCCACTGGAATGTATAATTATCAAACGTCTTATCACAGTGTATGTATGTACAGTACAACACTGACAAATTTTAAAAAATCTATGGATTCTTTGAGATATTAATAAAAAATAGATTTTTTCCAAGCTTTGACATCTTGCTTTTCCTTAGAATAAAAACGATCTTTATAATCCCTGTTCATTTTGGGGCAAATTTAATTTCTTTACTTTTTTTGTCCGATATGCGATATACCTAACTTCTTTAATTAATAATATTATTAAAACCGCGATTCATTTTTAGTAAAGAAATCGACATACTATTTTTGTGTAAAAAAATAAAACAGATTTTTATTCATGGTTAAATATTAATAAAGAAAATTATTTAATTAGTTAATAAACATATGCACATTATTATTACCATTAAACTAAAAGAACTAAATAAAGTGAACAATAATAAAAATAATTTAAATTAGTTGTTGAAAGTGGCCACCACCTGCCATTATGCATGATTCAGCCCTTCTCCTCATTGAGTCTCGTACTCTTTGAAAAATTCCTGGAGTATTTCTGGTAGTGTCACAACCAGCTATTATGCGATTTCTCAACTCCTCTTCAGTATGTACTGGGGTGCTGTAAACCAGCGTCTTAAGATGTCCCCACAAGAAGAAATCAAGGCTGTTCAGATCTGGGGATCTAGGTGGCCACAATTGCGGTCCTCCGCGCCCTATCCAACGATTATTATAATGTTGATTTAAAAATTCCCGTACCTGGAGACTGAAATGGGCAGGAGCTCCATCGTGCATTATCCACATACGATGTCGGTTGAAAATAGGGACATCGTCTAGCAAATCTGGCAAATTTTGTTCAAGAAACAGACAATAATTATTTCCGTTCCTAGAAAAATTAGCTTCGTCCGTGAATAAAATTTTGACATCAAATTGGGGATTTTCGGCAATTATTTGAAGAAACCATTGGCAGAAATTTATTCGTAATGGAAAATCCCGTGAAAGTAGGGCTTGGACTCTTTGAATGTGATAAGGATAAAACAAATAATCATGAAGAATTCTCCATACTAGAACATAAGTAATATTTAAAATATCCCCAATTTTTCTGGTACTAATTTCTGGGTGTTCTTCAACTAAATTTAAAACACCTTCCTCGATTTCTGGTGTTCGTACAGTGCGGTGTGTTCCTTTTAAGTAGTTTTTTGGTTCAAAAGATCCCGTTTCACATAACTTTCTGTGAGTTCCTGAAAACGTTCGTGCATCCGGAACTCTTCTGTTTGGATAACGCTCTTGATATAAACGTCTGGCTTCAAATGCATTGCCATCAGCAAGCCCATACAGATAATGCATATCAGCAAACTCAGCATTTGTAAAATTTGCCATTTAAAATTTAGGTTAAAAGAAAAGCCGTGTACTTAAACAAATATCTAGCAAAACTCTTTGACATAATTTATTTTTTCACCGCCATTGTTTCTTTAAAAACAAAATACATGGCCTTCTTTTCAGCAGAAGTCCATGAAGTCATAAACATATTGCGGATTAAATGATGTTATTTATTTCATAGTATAAAACCGTTCGTAGGACAAAAAAATAATAGATCATCTTTACTAAAAATGATTGGCGATTATCATAACAATTTTAATTCAAAAGGTTAGGTATATCGCATGTCGGACGAAAAAGTAAAGAAATTCAATTTGCCCCAAAATAAATAGAGATTACAAAAATGGTTTTTATTCTAAGGAAAAGCAGGGTGTTAAAGTTTAGAAAAAATTGATCTTTATTAATATCTTAATTTACTTTTTATGAATAGCGCAAATAATTTTCAACTGATTTTTAAAATTTGTTAGTGTTGTCTACAGTGATACGGCGTTTGATAATTATAAATTCTAGTGGCGTTCCGAAGGGCACCTTCACTGATATTACTGACAAATATAAGGTAAGCCACTGAATATTTTCTAAAAGCACAACTTTTTGTCTCTTGATATTTTTTGTATCTTGCTTTGTTTTCAAAAAAATAATAATAATAAAAACTACTTTATTGCACGTTTCTGGGCCCAACAAACGCCTACTAAAAACTTGAATTTTAGGAGTTTTTCTTACATATTATCAAAAGCGTATTTCTGTGACAATTTTTGAGTTAAAAAGATTACATAAATGAACTAATAAACTTCTAATACGCAAGAAAAGACTCCTAAAGTCCAATTTTTGATAGGTTTTTTGTGGAATCCAGAAAAAAGTATAAAGTGGTTTTTATTTTTTTTCTCGAAAACGAAGAAAGAAACGAGAAAATGTCAAGAAACAAAAAAGTTGCATTTTTAGCTGCTCTATCAAAAAAAAAAGAAAAAATTTAAAAAAGTCAGTGGCGTACATTTTTTTGTCAATAATATTAGTGAGACTGCCCCTGGGGACGCCACTGGCTTCCATAATTATCATCTAGTTAGTGATAAACTAGCGTCTTATCATAGTGAACAACACTGCCAAATTTCAAAAGATCGACGAAAAAGTCTTTGAGATATTAATAAAAAACCGATTTTTTTTCTAAACTTGGACACCCTGTATCTTGAAAACCCTACATTTTAGGACCCATGTTTAAATAAATATTTTTCATATTTTTCAATAAGGAATCATCCCCTTAAGGATCAGCATCTTATTCTGTAACACCCTGTATAAAAAAAGTAAATTTGTTAAAGATGTGGAAACTTATTAACAAGTTTTAGATTGTCACATTTTTGGTAAAGTTTTGGGTTTTAGTCACATAATTTTCGGCTTGGATACTGGGAATCTTGGGAGGAACTAATTTTGTCTACTTTCATTTTTGGAGGGGCAGGCTCCCCTAGCCACCAAAATTGAATACAGGGTTTTTTGGGTCGCTGATCACGAATTTTTAGTCAGAAACGTTTTGTTTTCGAGATATCCAGTTCTTCAAACTTTAAACTTACCTTATTCCACCATATTTACCCTTTTTTACACAAATCTCTTG
Source organism: Listronotus bonariensis (assembly GCA_014170235.1). NCBI lineage: Eukaryota > Metazoa > Arthropoda > Insecta > Coleoptera > Curculionidae > Listronotus > Listronotus bonariensis. Next base: position 422,846 of record JACEGR010000076.1, read on the forward strand.
ATTTAACACTAAATTAACATACAATATTTAATTTAATATCAAAAATCTTAATAAAATATGTTTTTTTTAATTGATTTTATGGGGTTTTTTAAATTAATTTAAAAGCATCACTTTAGATCAAGGTAGCCATAAAAGTTTAAAAAAAAACAAGTGTATGCATGCGGCGTTTGGGAGTAAAATATTTTTTATTTTTGGAAAAAAAGGTGTAAAATACATAAAAACAACAGGAATTTAAATAGTTTTTATAAAATAATATGTACCGATTTAGTGTTATATCAAGAATTTTGTACAAAAAGAAGAAAGAATATAGTGAAAATGTTAGTGCAATTTTTATCTTTGATGATGGATATCTCAAAAAAGAAACATTTTGGACCAACAATCTTTTTTAGATTCATAATTAGTGCCCAAAAAAAACCGTATACCATATTTGGTCAAAATCGGAGTTACTCCCACTTTCCAGACAATTATCACAAGATCTTTAGTTCTAAATAAAATTGATTAGGTCTTGTTGGAATAAAAATAAACTTACAAACCTAGATTTTCACACAAAGTATTAATTGAAAACAAAATTGTTAGCCGCCCCCTTTTTTTGTATATCCCTATTTATTGAACAATGTTTCAGTGTTTTCTATTGACCAAAATAATAAAATTGTTGTCTACTTTTTAATTGCTGAAAATTTGCACGCTTTTAAAGGCAAAACTGCAAACACTTTATTGGCAGAATGTTTTTGAAGGCATGGCTGGTCATTCAATATTATCAGTGCAAATAGATACATCTATATTTTCGTCATTGATATTTATATTCGATACCTTAAAAAGACTTCCCTAAGTTTATTTTCGTCCCGTTCACTATCATCACTGTCACTGTCACTAAAAATTACATAATCCGTTTGATTTTCTTCTAAATTTACCAATAAGTCCAAAATAGTATCACTAGAATCTGAAAGGCAATCATCGAAACACCTGGAATTTACTCCATTGTCTATGGTGACCTTCTCAAAACTCTCTAAATCCTTTCGAGTTTTTCTTCGAGACATGCTTTCTCCATAGGATAATCGCAATAAGGACAGTCAATGTTCAGTTGTTCATTGCTTACTTCACTGTGAGCCAGAGCATTACAGAGGGCGCACTTGTAGGCAGGAGCAAGCACAATTGGCATCATTGTAAAACAGCATCGGGAATCTGCATGGGGTGGAACACACATCGGTCCAATGAGCTAAATTTCGGTTTTAAAACAATAAATTAGTTTTTTGAGTAAGCATCATGACGTTAAAATTGAGAACGGTAAACAAATACTACAAAGAATTCTATACTAAAGCTGGCTATACAGTTGCCAACGCGAAATTCAGAGATGCTCTAAGTTTTTTTTTGTTTAATCTAATTTATACTGGGTTAGTAAAAAGTACTGCAACTTTTAAATATCTTTAAAACCGCTAAAGCTACATTTCCCAAATTTGGTACGTGGAAGGTAATGGGCATGAAGAATTTAATATTAATATCGGCACTGTTGCCAGATTTCCCCGTTTTGTGTTACATGTTTCTTTTTGATTTTCTTAAATAGAATGCCCCATTTATTTTCATTGCAATAAATTGGGTAGGCCAAATGTAATAAGACCAAAATTTTTAAAATTTTGTTTTTACTAGCTGCTAAGATATGACGACATTTTAGGTAAAAAGTTCCGATGTACTTAAATATCTCTAAAACCGCTTAGACTGCGTTAACAAATTTTGATATTCAAGGGTTTTTGGGAAAGTTGAACTTAACACTGATACTGTCATTGTTGCCAAATATTCCAGTTTTGCGTACACTTAGTTTTGGTATTTTAAATGGAATGCTCTATTTATTTTAATTGCAATTAAAGAAGCGTGTCAACTTTAGTAAGATTCCAAATTTTCAAAATTTAATCTTTACCAGTTAGTAAGACATGACAACACCGCAATTTTATTAAAATTTGGCAACAATGCTGATATCACTGATCAATAAGACATGCCAAAAACCCTAAATACCAAATTTGGTAAACACAGCTTTAGAGGTTTTAAAGATATTTAAACGCTTAATTACTTTTTGCTAAAAGTGAAGTGTATCATATATATGCTAAAAGTGAAGTGTATCATATATCTCGGCTACTTTTAAAAATTTGGAAACTTACCAAATTCGATTCGCCCAATTTAATGCTATAAAAATAAATGGGGCATTCCATTAAAAAACTAAAAAAAATAGGTGTAGCACAAAACTGGAAAACCTGAGAACAGTGCTGATATCACTATTTAATTCCACAAGTCCAAAGCACCTTAGACACCAAATTGATGAATGTAGATTTAGCGGTTTTAAAGATATTTAAAAGTTGCGGTACTTTTTACTAACCCAGTACAGCTGCTTGTAATTCTTACACATCATTTTCAAAATCTAATAAGTAGTGAGGAGATAATAATCCTAAAACAAAAACAAAAAATCCTAATAAAACGACAAGAGAACTATGCCGATTGAATATGGAAAATCACGGAAAAACAAAAGGATTGCAAAATAATCATATTGTAGCATTAAAAATATTGTTTTAAAATATGATTAAAAAGGTTTCTAACTACTTTCCCAAACTATGGGCCTAAATGTCCCACATCTAAGTTAAAAAAGCAGGTATCAGTCGCTGATCCGTGTGCCCCTAGCTGCTGGCACACCCGTTTAACTTTTTTATTTTTAAAAATACTAAAATCAAATTTGGTATTTACATAGCTATCTATACTAATATATAAAGAGGTAAAGTTTGTAACTTTGTTTGTGGCTTTGTTTGTAGCCGCTAATCTTCGGAAGTACTGAACCTATCATAAAAATTCTTTTACAATCAGAAAGCTACACTATTCAGGAATGTTCAAGGCTATATTTTAATGATTAAACAACAATTTCAGATATTAACGCCCAACGAAGTGGGCACGGGTCGGCTATCTTGGATAAACTATAACTAAAATTCGATATTGACGTTACTATTCTCAACGGCTTTTAATACGGTTTTTTTAAACAGAGTAAGTGATTCAAGAGGAAGGTTTATATGTCTAATAATATCCGAAAAACATATACAAAGTGTTTAAAAAATAATTTACATTTAAAATTCAATATTCCTAAACACATTTTGATGCCTTTTTTTTTAATAGAGTGATTCAAGAGGAAGTTAATATGTATAATGATATCTAAAAAAAAATCATTTACAGAGTGTTTAAAAAAATAGTTAACTTTTAAAATTCGATATTGACGTAACTATTGCAATTGAAAAAAAAGTGTTTATAGGAATTGTGCACTAACCATAGATAGGTTTATAAAAAAATAGAATTGCCACACAGGATAGGTCAAAAAGATGTTATAATAAAAACTCTTAAAACTAAAATGCTAACTATGTTATTATACCATCTAGAGGTTTACAAAAATGCTTAAATATAAAGATTTGCGAAATAATTATTATTATTTAAAAAAATATAGTACATTTGTTATTTATTAAGTTTCTTATCACTATTCAACGGATTTGGATGGGTATTTTTTAAAATAGATATAGTGATTCAAGATGAAGGTTTATATGTATATAATAATATCCAAAATCTTCACGGTATAGGGAAGGGAATTGTTCTGCTCCGAATTTAACGCGTGCGGAGCCGCGGGCAAAAGCTAGTATCACATAAATATGCATTGTTTTATGCATCCAGTTGTTTATTGTTACTCCCTATTTAGCCGGAAACGACATTAACTTTTTATTTTAAATGGAACACCTGGTATACAGTGTGTTCACGGATAGACTTAACTGCACCTGTAAAAAAATTATTTTTAATACTTCGAAAAAAGTTATTCTTTATAAAATTTTTGCTTCATCCAAAATGCTAAAGGTTTAAAGGTTGGAAAAATATATTTTTAAAACACTTGATTGCAAAGCATTAAAAAGTAATAAAAAAGTGTAATACATGTTTTTCTTATCGCTTAGGATTACTTGAGAAAATTATGTATAAACTAAAATAAACGTTTTTTTTAAATATTTAATTGTACTTTTTATTAGTGTCCGACCGAAATTTCATTTTTGGCTAACTTCGGCTCAAAAACAAGTTTTGCTTCGGCCAAATTTGGCCTAAACTTTTGCCAAAACCGAAACTGATTTCGGAAGTTGTCGTGCGCTCTCGAATAACTTCGTTTCTTGCGGCAACGCCCTCTTAATTTGAAAAATAACGATGTTTTTTAATAAATAATTTGAAACAAAATAATTATACAGTGTTTTTATTTCATGTCCCTAATTAATGCAGAATAATGAGAAAACGCCCCTAATTTCCGTATTTTAAGGTATTTGGTATTGGTATAACTAAAGCCACGGCCGAACATTCGGTTTTGGTTCAAGTTAAGTTGAAATGTATGCAGAAAGTAACGCAAAAGATAACACTTTATTCAACGAAAACCTAAAATTTTTATTACTCTTTCATGTGTTTTCAATAACAAGTTAAACAACACATAAAACCAATTTTTTCATTTGCCAAAATCATATTTTCGTAATTTTGACTCTTTCTGTACACATAAGGCGATTTTTTTAATACCATTATTATTAAGAGTGTTCACGTATGGACTTAACTATACCTGTAAAAAAATTATTTTTAATATTTCGAAAAAAAAGTTATTTTTCATAAAAATTTTTACCTTATCTGAATTGCTAAAACCTATAATAAAGTAGGATATACAGGGTAGTTTAAAAAGGCGAAAATAATAATTTTAAAAATAAAAAAATCAGAAAAACATATTTTTAGGGCTACCTAATTTAAAAGTAAAAAGTTATCAAAAGTATAAAAAAAGAATTAAGTGAAAACAATATGTTTTTTTTTAAATAAAAGCCTTAAAACGAATCACCCGATAATATACAGAGAGATTTAAAATTACGAGAATGTCAATTTGGGAAATAAAAAAACGGTTATGAATATTTTTATAACTACTTATTTAAATTGGGTGAAAAAATAATAAAATTTTTATTTTTTTTGTTGAATAAATCGTTACTTTTTGTATCACTATTTACATACACTTTAACTTTACTTGATATTGTATGCATATAAAAAGTAAAATCAGTTATTTATTTTTTAAAAAATAAAAAAATTACCAGTGTCGTTCGTGAGGGGTTTAAGATAAATATGTTTTTAAGAATAAAATGGTACACCACTGCATTTTTTTAATCAATATATTTTTTTAAATGCCCATTTAGTTTAACACAAATTTGATCTCGACTTTTTTTTAATTGATGCACGGTTTTCGCGTAAATAAATAAAAGCCATTTTTCGGCACGGTCATTTCGTATGGATAATATCAAATTCTACATTAAAAAATTACCTTCGATATTTATTATTTAATTAGCTAGGGATTTGACCATGCCAAAAAATGTTTTTATTTATTTACGCGAAAATCGTGCATCAAATGAAAAAAGTCAAGAGATTAAATTTGTGTCAAACTAAATGGGCATTTAAATTTTTTTTATTTAAAAAAATGCAGTGGCGTACCATTTTTTCTTAAAAAATATTTACCTTAAACCTTTCATAAACGACACGTTTAGGACATATGTTCATATGAACTTTTTTCATATATTTTTGTGTAGAATCACCCCTTAACATATACGAACGGAATTTCCAGACACCCTGTATGTCGCAGGCAAATGGTTATTCTAGGCAAATTGCTTCTGCCTAGGCAAATGACTGTGATGCATTTCATAACATATATAAGGCGTACAGTGTGTTTTGCAGATTACAGTAAAAAGCAAGAGCACATGTAATTTGATTGATTCTAAGCGCTATAGACGGTCATGCAAAACTGTCACATTGGTCATGGTTAGTTTTGGTTAATTAAATATTTTTATTAATTTGCCCTATTAAGAAAAAAAAGATTTAACCAACCAGTACTAACCATGACCCCCAATGGGACAATTTTGCATGCAAATATTTCTATTTCCATTTGCATGTAAATTAATAGCATTTAAAAATGAAAATACACCATTTGCCCAGGCAGAAGCCATTTGCCTAAAATAACCATTTGCCTGCGACATATATATATATATATATATATATATATATATATATATATATATATATATATATATATATATATATATATATATATATATATAAAACATTTTTTAACTGAATTGTAAAACATATGTTTTTAAGATTTTTTTTAACGTTAACGTCAATTTTTCCTAGAAACCATAACCAATAGGAAAAAAATATTATAACTTTTAATCACTTTTTTCTGATATTTAATTAGGTAGTTTAAAAGTTTTTTTTCTGATTCTTTTTAACTTTTCAAATTTACATCTTACGGCGATTTTTATTACAGCTTTTAGCATTTCAGACAAAGCAAAAATTGTTATGAAGAATAACTTTTTAGGTATAGTTAAGTCCATCCGTGGACACACTGTATTTTTACCTTTTTCAATAGAAAAAAACATTCCAAAAACAATAGTAACCTATTTGCTACTTTTTGACATCCAACCTCTAAATATTTTTAATCTAGAGTGCCATGAATTTTTTTTTTTATCTTTTTGACATCCCACGAAGGTCTATGCCTAAATACCAGAGTACCGTGGGTGTCGGGTTATTAGATGTTTAACCCATCGTTCCCCTGTTCCGTCAACGTTGTCCAAGCACTGAAACATGCAGTTGCATTTCACAGCACCTTTTAAACAACGCGGTAGTGCCACCACGGTCGTTATTTTTAAATAACTACTACCTAAATATGTCTCCCCGCTGGGAATCGAACCGCCGACCTCTGGCTTCGAAGATCAAAGCTCTGTCCACTAGGCCACGGGGGACACAAATGCCGTAAGACGGTGAATTTTGGATCCAAATATAGCGGGAAAATAGAAGTGACAGTTCTTTATAGCTTCTAAAGCCTAATTTAAAGTTTGCAACATCTTATTTATAGTGTTAAGTTATTATTATTATTAACAATATTTTTTTTAAATCAAGGGTGACTTACTACAATAACTAAAAAGAGTATTTTTTACCATCAATTCCATACCACACAATCAATATTTAATTAAAAGTTATCACAAAAATCAATATTAACTATTTTATTTCCTGACAGCATCAAAAATGGACTTAAGATCCTAAATACGATGTTGCAAACTTTAGACGAGTATGCAGAACCTATAAAAAACAAAACCTCTCTTTTTGGTCTCTACTTGTCTAAAAGTTACCGTTCCATGGCATTCATGACATTCTAGAATAAAAAATTAAAAATATTTAGAAGTTAGATGTAAAAAAGTTGCAAATGGAGATCCATTGTCATCAAAATGTCATTTTCTATTCATGTAAGTAAAAAGTGTCTCATTTAAAATTGGAAAGTGATCGTTCCCAGCCAAACCAGAAGTGATAGAAAATAATTAATATTTGAAAAAATAAAAAAGTTATAGGGGTAATCCACATGATAGGAACACACAATATAGTATAAAAATGTTTCCCTGGAACTGTAGGGTCTCGATTATATTAATGAATGCATCGTATAATTGTTAATAATGATTAGGATTAAATGATACTCTTTTTTGTTATGGATTAAGTAGGTCAAATGCACAGAATATTTGAAGACTAAGCAATAGTATACCTCTCTCTGGTTAAAAAGAGCTATATGATAAATACTTTTTGCCTGTTTTTTAACAGTTTATAATGGCAGTTCTGATTGTTATAATTTCTTTAAAAATAAATTTTGTGCAGATGCAGATAATATAGGTTTTGGTCGTTTCGTTGGTTTTCACGTATTACTTCGATTGTTTCCGTTTGAGTATTATTAGCGACAGTGTTTTTTCACAGGAAGAAATTAAAGGACAGTACAGAGCACTTCTCTACGAAATATTAGATCATATTTTGATGGAAATGGAAGTATGATTCGAAGATTGTTACAAACTACAATTTCTTTGTCTAGCTGATACTGCAAAGTTTGGCCAGTATAACCAAACTTTTCCCACTGATTCTTTTTAAAATTTATTGGAGATATATGCCGAATCATTTCCAAAAATAAGCGGCTTAAAAATAAACTTGACCTAATATTCGCTAATGAAAGTTATAGAAATATTTCATTGTACAAGTTAGTGAAACAAGTTCGCGCAATTTTTTTTCGCTAATTTTAACGATACCGTCGACAAGCGTGTCAGTGGAACGGAGTTTTTCTTGTCTTTTAAAAACTTTCTTAAGAAACACTATATCCCAAGATAGACTTTTATCTTTGGCCAATATTTCAATTCAAAAGGAGCTTCTACAGGAACTGACAAAAACTCAACCATATATAATTGATAAATTTGCTGCATTAAAAGATAGAAGGATTGATTTGGTGTATAAAATTTAGGTAGGTTTAGATATTAAGACTTTTTACTTAGCCTATAGTTGAGTATTTTCAATTTTGCTAAAATGGTAAAAGCGCTTTTTTCCCTTCCTGCACTACACCTGTTTTTAGATCCGCGAGCCGCCACTGCTTATTCATGGTACACAAAAAACTACGATTTACTTTATTTTTTAAAATTTATTTTGATCAGTTTTTACTCAATTTGAGAATTGTAGTGAAAATCGGTATCCAGGGGTTTTTTGACATGAACTATTTAGATCCTACTAAATTTTTATGTCAAAACTAGAGTGCACTTCAAGTAGTTCACTACTTTGAATTTCCCTACAGAAAAATTCTATGAGTTCTACAATAAAAAGGTAAACTTTGTAAGAATCGCTCTTAGCAATCGTTTTTAAAATATTTGCGTTTAAGGTAATTAGTGTAAATTAGTATTAGTGCAACTAAAAAATATCTTTAATTACAGCATATTAGTTATAACTACAACCAATATACTGTTTAAGCAAATAGGCATTGGGATATCGGCCAGTAAAGCAACAAAGAAGGATGTATGTGACTAATCCAATTAGAAATATTTACATGCGGGTATTCACGTTGGATTGTCCCTTTTCCTCACATTGCCTATGTTTTTTTTTTTTTTTTTCACCCTTTTGGGGTCATCCCACCCAGGTCCGACGACCGCCCCCTAGGTGGTGCACTGCAGCCTGAAGGCTTATTGTACCTTGACCCCTACTCCTTCTCATTCACACACCATTCATTCCATAACTTGGATGGTTGTTGCTCGGTCCGCATCCCCAAGCAGAACACCGTGTGCCGCTGCCCGAAACACCGCTGTCGCCGGACACCCATCCAAATTATGGGCGCGCATTTCACTGCTTAACTCCGGTGATCGACGCTTGCCGATACAACCGAAGCCGCCACAAGCGCGCCTACACACATGCGGGTATTCACGTTGGATTGTCCCTTTTCCTCACATTGCCTATGTGATAAGTTATTTAGCTGATCCGGTATACTAATAATTTAATGTATTATCCCATATATTTTTTAGTTACACTAAACACCTTTAATGCAAATATTTCTAAAACGGTTTGCATGGCGATTTTTACAAAGTGTATTTTGTGTAGAAAGCAAAGAAGAGTTAAATGTTTTAAATTTAAAAAATAATATTACATTTAAATAGATCACCGACTTTCCTACTCTGACACTCTGTATCTACCATCTTATCAACTTTTGAATATAGGGTATATTTAGTTAAATATTTTGGCATAAGGAATCTCTGGTTTCTTTATTTACCAATAATCTGTATACAGCAGACAACCTGTATAGTTTTTCCGCACTCAAAAACAAGTAAGCAATAAAATGTTGTGGCTATTTTGATATTTGTCTACACTTTCCTCGTGATACAAATTGGTTTTTACTAATTATAATTTCGGTATAATAACAATTAAAAAAGATACCTTTTCTCCACAAAAACACATTGTACCATATCTGGAAAAGTCATTTCATTGGCTATGCTTAGCACATTAGTAATTTCCTTAATAAATGTTTTTCCTACTTGAGCTTTCGGTAAAATACCGCTTACTACCATTTCTTTTAGAAAAAATACCTGAAAAAAAAACAATTATTACAACAATAAAAGGTTAAACAAAACCTATAACAATTTAATTCCAGTTAAAACGAACTACCCCGGATATTGTATGAATTAAGGTGAACATATTTTCGTGTCAAAATTTACTTGTTTAGGGTGATCTCCTCCCCTCATCAACACAAAACGCTAAAAGTTTAAATAAGGTAGTCACTTGATACAGGATCTTAAAGGGTTTCAAATTCTCTTTTTAACAGTTTTTAGTTGTTCAAAATCGGTTCAGTAGTTTACTCTAAAAACTGGGTGTCCTCGGCAGTAGCTTATCCCTTTAACTTTTTTCTTTTTTAAAACACCAAAAGTAAATTTGGTACCATCGTGTCAAAAAAACAAAAAAACTGGTTCAACAAATTTAAATTTATCTCCTGGTCTATTGGAATAATATATTTTAAAAGTTGTCAAAGCAATGTAATTTTGTGACAGCCATGTCAAAAAATGTGTAAATCTAAAGAATGCGATTTCTTATATACCAGGAGACACTTCCAGTGGCGTAGCCAGGGTTTAGGGGAGGGAGGGGCAGTTCTTTTGGGGTGCCTTTATTTTTAAATACAATGTTTTGTTTTAAATAAACGCCTAAAAATACCAGTCAACTTTTGCGTACCCCGCTTTTAAAAACGACCTTTATTTTGCTGGTTAGACAGCGCCCTTTTACACAATACCAGCTATTCTTTTTGTTACGTTTTTTTTTTTTAAAAACGGCACCTGATTTGATTGATTATTTAGGTGTTTCGAAATTATTTACGTCTATAAAATACAAAAACTAAATAAATATTAAAGTGTTTGTAGCTTATCCTAAGCAAGACTAAATTCAACTAAAGACTACCCCTAATAAAGCATTTTTTTGTTCGGAAGTTCCTTACGCAATTATTGTTATTCCTTAATTTAAAAATATTAAACTTATTATTTATCATCTTTAATATCTTTTCCATTGGGTAGTAATTTATGCTACTCTATTGAAAAAAATATTTTGCTATTGATAATATAATTTTAATGTGGGCATCAACAGACTTAATAGTTTTAGTTTGTTGGGTGCAATTGTTTTGTCCTGTGAAAAACATATAAAAGTCAAATATTTTTCTAAGATTTATTATTTTTTTGCGAGAAGGGCGCCAAGTCAAGGGGGCGGGAGGGGCGACCCCCCTTTGCCCCCTGTGGCTACGCCACTGGCCCCTTCCCTACCTGAATTTTAATGTTTTTTAGCACGTGCGTACGTATACACGGATACCACCGGTTTAGCCCACAACGACCTTAACTTTCTTATTTTAAATGAAACACTCTTTATATTTTTATTTATTTGAACAGAAAATGGCAATTCAAGTTCAATGACACCACTGATCTCGATGGATTGTCAATATTATAACCTGCGCGAAACAAAAGTTACATTTCATGGGCGAAAAAACCGGTTTGTACGCAAGCATGTTGAGGGTAAACGCACCTGGCCCCAGACAAACTATCCGCATTATCGAAAAGACTTTGTCGACGGCGTCCTGGATTTCTGTTCGAAGTACGGTAGCTAATGAGCAAATGAGCGTCACGGTCAGACCGCGGACGAAGGGTACGGGGTGCCGGTGTTTCTATTTTGCCACGGCTTTTAAGTGCGCATGTTCGTCCACCCATTTATTTGTTTACTGCGCCAGGTCGTAAAAATCCGAAAAATGCTTTTTGTCACTGCGGATCTAAATGTAGGTTATCTATGAATGACACTGATTTGCTACTTTCTGACGCGTAAGCTTATTTTTGTTTGACTAGATATAAAAGTTATTTCATTAAAAATTTATTGTCTTTGTTGCATAAATGCTCATAAGAAATTATAAAACATAAATTAAAAAAAAATTCTATTAAACCAACCAACATAGGCATTTTTTTCCTTTATTAGAAATATTTATTTGAGTGCCGGTCGAAATGCCACTGGGCCTTTAAATTTTAATTAAGTAAGTGCCAAATAAGCTCTGTAATGTCATAAATACCATTACCAATTAACTATAAAATTGGATTAGGGATATTAAAGGTATTGACAAAAACCAGATTTTGTAAACATGAACCTTTTTTTTATTATTTTAATGAAATTATAGCCAAGAAGTTTGGCACCAAAGATTACAACTCAAAAGGCATTTTAAATTTAAATAAAACTTTCCCGGCAAAACAACGCCTGAGCATTTAAATGCATCGTGCATGCGCGGCTCGTCCATAAGGTGTTTTGTCAATGACCCACCTAATTCATAATAAAATTAAAAATAATGACAATTGATCCCAACAAAGAAAAAACACAAATCCATTATTATGCAAAAACTCTCTTCGCGAGAATGGAGAGAATTTACTGGGTCATAATTTTGCTTGACCAAAATGTAAAAGCCAAAAAGCACATACTCGCAATTCAGAAAGGTAAAAAAGACGTATAATCATACCACGGTCACTGCCTAGAGGCACCCCTAATACAATAAGTGAATACGTTGTTTATGCGGTTGCCTACTGCATCACATTATTTTTCGCTTTCGCGGTCATCTGTTTTGGCGACGGCGCGGCGCAGGTCTTATTGTAAAATATAATAATTGAATAAACTTGTTTTGTTTTCAAATTTAGTTAGGTTAGGTGGGTTTAACTGTGTAAAAATAGGTATTACAATGTAAAGTGAGTGGTGCTTTGAAACACTGAAAAACGATTAGAAATAAAAAGGACGTTCAAAAGTTCGAAACCCGCTCTGGAACTTAAATTACGAAACAAAAAGGATAGTTCTAATTAGTTAGTACTTAACCAGACCAGCAAAGACAAATGAAAAGAAGAAAAAGGTACTTTAAACCTGTAAAATTAATTTTGATATAAATATTTCTAAACTTAAATCAGAATTAAATGTTTTATAAATTTGCTAAGATCGATGAGAAAATTATTAAAAAACCAAAATGTTATTTTAATATTCTCGTTTTTAAAATAAATATTTGTATACATATTTTTCGGCAAAGTAGAAACATATCATTGTTAAAGTCTGTCCATAAAAATAGTTTATGTTAATTGTGTAGAAAATGTAACACGAGCGAGGCACAATTAGTTGCTCACAAAATTAGACTTACCTATAAAAAAAGCCACCGGCCGCGCCTGGCATCGTGATGTCATTTCAAAATGCCGGTCCAGGAAGTGTTGCCACATTGCGTTAGCGAAACTACTTAAAGCTGTGTCCTCACTTAGTAACATGTTACAAAAACTTGTTGCTGATACATGTTGAAAAAATAAATAACTTGTTGCTTTTTTAAAAGCATGTTAGATAACATTGTTGGTAACAGTGTTGAGTAGCAAACCGCGTTCTCACTCGTTACTCAACACTGTTTTCAACAATGTTATCTAACATGATTCTAAAATTGTATAAAATGCAACAAGTTATTTGTTTTTCAGCATGTATCATGCAACAAGTTTTTCTAACATGTTACTAAGTGAGGACACAGCTTAATACTTAAAATTATAATCTTCTAAATGTATAAACAAAATATCTAAACCTGGTTAACATATCTACCTAATAGGTGTAACTTTTACCAGTTAATTTTTTCAAAAGTAATGTCAAACTCTAAAATGTCCATCGGACATTTCGTTTTTAATTAAAAAAATTGTTTTTAGCAAGTTTGTCAGTAAGTTTTTAGGTAAACTGTTTACCATATTTTTGGTAATTTATTTACCACATTTTTGAGACGCAACCATTAGCCCAGCTCCCGTCCTGGCGTCTTGTTAAGATTTTATTTTATTTGATTAAAATAATTCAACCGAGAGCTAATGATCCTTTGTTTAGAGTTTGAAACCTTTGTATCGTAAGTAACTTTATATTAAATATTTCATTATTTTATTTCTTTTATTGTATTTTTTAAGTAATCTTAACTTTTATTATATTGTGCAAGGACAGAATAGTTCTTCATAGTATATAAAAGTTTTAATTTTCTTAAAATGTTTAATAAAGTTTTTATGGAGAAAAGCCAAATAATATTTTGTTTAAACGTAATTTCCCAGAAAACAAATAAAGCATAAAATACTTCTAAATGTATTTACGCAGATGTACAATATTTGAATTTTTCTTCAACAAAGTTCAGAAACTTGCTACCTAATATTCTTACCTGTAAATCAATACTTCTTAGCTCGAACTCGCTTAGTTCCTTTCCTGAATTTTTCTGGTGAAACAATTTATTTAATCTCCGTACTATCAGCTTGATATCTACCAAATAATGAAGTAAAATGTACGATTTTATGTGGTAGTTCACCACTTTTTAACCACACAAAAAACTGTTTCTGAGATTTTGGCTATTAATCTCAAAGTTTTTAGTTGAAGGAGCGATAGGTCGTCGTAGTTCAACTCTGGGTCTATGCCTAACCATGGAAAACGTTGTTCTTTTAAACATATTAACCTACATAACAGATAGGAATACGGGGATTAATTGTTTATTTAATGCTCCTAATGTTTTTAAATAAAGTTGTTATTTTAAAATGTATTCACAATTTGAGTTAAAGTTAATTACTGTTTACTTTATTTTTGAACAAAGTTTTTTCACTCATTGGAACAATTGATATATTACATCAAAAATTATAATTTTATTGTTCTTATCGCCTAAAATATTTAAATTTTATAATTTATCCAAACCTATTCTAGGTTAATAGTTATTTGTTATACGAAAACATAGATTTACTATCTTAGGGTAAGTAAATTTTCGTTTTCGTATAACAAATAACTATTAACCTAGAATAGGTTTGAATACCAGGTGCATGTTTTTTTAAAGAAGTATTACAAGATTTTAAAATTTTGGTCGGATGTATGGTTGGATGGGATACAGATTTCTGATGTTTCAGAGTTTATGTTGGACATCCGGTTTAACTGGAAGTGCTCTCGACTTTGCCATTTTAAATGGAACACCCTATATATTTTTTCAAAAATTAATTCTACAGGCAATTCCAAGAAAATACATGTACTAATTAAGATAGGTTGTACATGTAGTTTTGTTCGAATTGCCTGTGGAATTGATTTTTGAAAAATATATAGAGTGTTTCATTTAAAATAGCAAAGTTAAGAGCACTTTCGGTTAATCCGGAAGTGCCACATAAAATCTGAAACATCAGAAGTCTTTATCCTGTATAACCAGATATCCGAACAAAATTTTAAAATAATGTAACACTCAAAAAAATGACAGGGTTGTAGTAATTTCGTGGGCACCCGGAATAATATGAAAAACGTTTTTGTAGGCAATTTAATACCCTAAAGATATATGTGCACATAAATTTTTTACCCCGATAGTTAAGGAGCTTAGACGCAAAAATAAAACCATAAATAAAAAATCCAAATTAAAGGAGAGGGACCTCTAAATACACCAGCATACAAAACAAAAAAAGTTTGATGTGCACCGGACGCGAAAGTGGGTGAAGCTTTTCGCAATTTTTTGCTGTTTTTTGCAATTTACTCAAAATTGAAAAGTGTACTGCCTAAACTAATTTGATATTTAGATTAGGCTGGTTAAAAACACTTACCTAAGGGTTTCAAAACAATCCCAGTACGTCCGTAGACTTCCACTTTTGTTTTCCAGTAATAATTTTAGTGGTTCCACCATTGTATCGTATAAAATGGAAAATTTTATAAACTGTTTTCCTCTCACCGCAGTTTTGAGTCGATGGGGACTCAGAAGAAAAATCAACAACACTTTATTGGCAGATTCTACATAACCGTGAGCTCTAAAACCTATAATAAATGTTTTACTTATATTTACACTTAAAAATAGGAGACTCTAGTAAACATGAACGAAAAATGCTTTATAAGAGAATTACAGCCTTTTAAGAAAAGGAATACACAAGCCATTAAAATAGAACTTGGTACAGGTAAATGGTACGAGAGGACGAGAGTTTTCGCATATTTCTCATGTCTCGGTTACTTCCGGTTTAACCGGAAATGGATCCATTTATAAATTTTTAAATGAAAACGTATATTCTAACATTTTTGGACTCCTGAGATAATTCGAAATAGGAATTTAACATTTTTAAAAGTTTTTACGCCTACTTGATTTTTGAGAGCCATTTCTAATATTGCATCTAGGTGGCCTTTATATTTCATGTATTTCTTTATGGTTATTATAATCGGTAATAAATAGGTATCGTTAAATTCGTCAAATAATTCTTTTGCATGTCTAAAAAGGGTGGCCATTTGAAAAACAATAGTTGGACACAAAAATGTCAATTTGTCAAATTGTTGTATTCCTATCTTTCATGCTAGTTACTCAAAACTTTGCGATTGTATTTATTTAAAATTCAATGAGGTCCTTAGATTAATTTAAGCCCAATTATGGGCACCTAGAAGGAATATTAAAAATGACTCTGAAAATAGTAGGCCTAAAAACTTTTCATCCTGATTTAGATTTGTTTTAAGAATACGAAAATAATCAAATTTACAGGGTGTTCCATTTAAAAATGTTATATTGGAGCCATGTACGGTTAAACCTGACCTGACTGGAAAGTAAAAATATGCGACAACTCCCCTCTTCTCATACCATTGTCTATATCAAGTATTATTTTGATAGATCTAATACTCTAGGACCTATGCTGCCGTCCTTAGTTAAAACGTCCTAACTACATTTTTAAAAATATTAGCCTATATGCACATACAAGTTATTCTACGCAATATTTATCGATTCTCCCAAATTAGCAACGTCCTAACTTTATTGTGCGTGTTGTGTCAATGAAGTGAGGATGTTGTTACTTGAAAGAATAGATACATAATAGAATATGCATATAGGTCAACATTTTTAAAAATGTAGTTAGGACGTTTTAACTAAGGCCGGCAGTATGGCTTGTCTAATAAATTCGTTGACACCCGGTAGATGGTTGACCATGTCACGACCAAAAAATATAGAAACGAACAAAACAATTTATTTAATTTAAAATAAACTAATTTAAGGTCAGGGCCGCTGAGAGCCGTGCCTGGGCCCCGGTACAAATAAAAGTTACGGGCCCCCTAATTAAGAAAAAAAATACCCATTGTTTAACAACGCCCCTCCCCAATCAGTCCCCCCTCCCCAATCAGGTCAGACCCCGCACCATTTGCATTGAAAACCGGCATCGGTAAAAAATTTTAAGATTGTATTATGTTAGAGTTCCATCTCTACTGGTAATATTTTCATAAATATTTCGGGGGTCACTGGTAATATTTTAGATTTATGCCTGCCCAAAGTGAAGTCGCTGGATGATATAAAAGACCACATTATATTACTTAACTTTAAATACATTTTTATAAACATAGATGGAAGATCCGAATTTGGGTTATTTGGTTAAAAATACATATATTTAAAAGATAGAATTAGGTTTTGAAGTTTGCTGACCCACCAATAATCTACAGGGTGGTTCAAATTATAGCCTAGAAAAATTGGGCCAATACAAGCATATCTAAGATGGCTTAAACCATAAAATGAAGACCAAAACATTTTAGGAAACATTTTTTTATTGCACTTTTAACTTTTTAATAAGTTTTGACAGTTTAAGTGTTTGGAACATACCTACAGGATGTGCTACGTTAAAATTGAAATGAATATTACTTACAACGAATTATTTAATTTGACCCATTATAACGCCTAACACATTAAAATATATTGAAATATACCGGGTGTCAATTTGAAAACTTCCCACCCTTAATATCTTTCTTGGAGTTAAAAATATGACAAATCGGAAAGACCCGTTAATTTTATTTGTAAGGGGACACTTAAAATGAATATTTTTAGCCTTCTTGTTTCAACCCCTAGGAGGTAGATGTCACCCTAGAATATTAAATGGGAATGGGGGTCAAGTAATACATTATTTTAAAGCTCCTGACGAGTACTTTATAACCCTAGAATATGAAGTCAATATCTTCACCTATTACAAAATGGCGGTACTTTAAAATTACCTAAATACCTGATTTGGATGGCCATATTTCCGAAACTATTAAAGTTAGATGTACCTAATGTGGTGTTTTCTTAAAGCTCTTTTAAAGGTCTTTTTAATGGTGATACTGGTAGTAATATACAGGGTAGAAGAAAAAGTACATATTTTTTTATTTAAGAACCCTGTATATTATTTTACCATTAAAAAGACCTTTAAAAGAGCTTTAAGAAAACACCACATTAGGTACATCTAACTTTATTAGTTTCGGAAATATGGCCATCCAAATCAGGTATTTAGGTAATTTTTAAAGTACCGCCATTTTGTAATAGGTGAAGATATTGACTTCATATTCTAGGGTTATAAAGTACTCGTCAGGAGCTTTAAAATGATGTATCACTTGACCCCCATTCCCATTTAATATTCTAAGGGTGACATCTACCCCTCCTAGGGGTTGAAACAAGAAGGCTAAAAATATTCATTTTAAGTGTCCCCCTTACAAATAAAATTGACGGGTCTTTCCGATTTGTCATATTTTTAACTCCAAGAAAGATATTAAGGGTGGGAAGTTTTCAAATTGACACCCGGTATGAAAAATTAGGTGACATTTTTCCAGAAAAATATATTGTAATATATTTTCTTTTTACAAATATACCAGGGGTTTAATCTAAATTTAAAAAGTTGCCCTATATCAGATAATTAGGTTTTGTTTTTGCCATAAATTACCTAAAACCCCAAATATCTAAAAAACGTTACATTTTTGGCATAGGAATTGTTAATAAACTTATCTTGTTTTTGTTCCACAAATCTAAAAAAATGGAATAATATACAGGGTGTTCCATTTTAAATAAGCGAATAATTTCCACTCTAAGGTAACTAATATTAAATATTAGTTTCTGGACATAAACATAATGGCACGGTTAATATTCTAGCAATGTAACATAATAAACACAGTCAAGCAAAAGTAAAGTAGGATATATTAAAATTTTATTCCTGTAATATTTTTTTTTTTAATCCTAAATATCTTTAAAACCTGACATTTTTGGTATAGGGATCGCTAATGAAACTCACCCCATTTTTATTCCTACAATCCAAAAATGGGCTAATATACAGGGTGTTTTATCCCACATGAGTTTGATATGGATCTTTTTTTGGTGCACCCTGTATAATTTTCAAAATTTTAAATTTTGCTCTCAAAGTACCTGCATACGCATGTAAAAAAATGTTTAAAAAAATAATACCCTTTTTGTACTAGAGGCCGAGGCGTTTGTGGTGAGCCATCCTGTATATGTCAGTAGCCTAATTTTTGAATCATCCTGTAGTTGCTTTATTTCAATAATTACGTAAGAAAACTATTTCAATATAGTTTTCATGCTTTAGCCGCTGTATTATTTACAATAGATCAAAATAAATAGTTTGTTGTAAAAAATATTCATTTTAAGTTTAGCTTAGCACATCCTGTAGGTGTGTTCCAAGCACTTAAACTGTTAAAACTTAATAAAAAGTCAAAAGTGAAATAATATTTTTTCTTAAACTGTTTTGGTATTCATTTTATGGTTTAAACCATTTTAAATATTCTTGTATTACCACATTTTTCTAGGATATGATTTGGAGCACCCTGTAGATTCTTTGCGGGTCAGCAAACTTTAAAACCTAATTCTATCTTTTAAATATATGTATTTTTAACCAAATACCCCAAATTTCGATCTTCTATCTATGTTTTATAAAAATGTATTTAAAGTTAAGTAATACAATTATCAATTTTAGGCGTTCAACGAATTATAACCGCGGTAATATTAATTGGTGACAACTTTGACGTATAATACATTGTTTAAACGCCAACATAACCGATTGGTAAATACCGTTTTAAAATTGGTTTTTCGCCTAAAATTAACGAATGTGCTTTTTATATCATCCAGTGACGTCACTTTGGGCAGCTTTTACAAAATGACGAAAGTTAAGTTTCAATTCATTAACCTTTGGTACCTGTTACCTGCCAAAGCCACTATGAGTCAAACTTCATAATCTACCATTGCTTCTACCTATGTTGGGAGCATGCCATGGGCGCAATTTGCTTAGGTTTTTAGAAGGGGCTTGGTAGTCCCGAAAGGTATGAGGCAAGCTTCGAGACTTTGCAAAAAAATTAGGGAAAGATAAAGGGATTTATTTGTCATTACATACTGCCACAAAAATGACCTACAGTTAGGTAAAAGTGGCACTATTGACATAAAAATCGCTTTCTCTTATCCCTTTTAGGTTTTAGTCACATAGGTTTCGGCTTGGATACTGGGAATTTTGGGGGCTAATTTTGTCTAATTTCCTTTAGCCTCCCAAATTGCGCCTATGAAGCATGCACTGACAAACTTTCAGCATTTACAAAATAACGAAGATCTCGGGCACAATTCCTAAGCGTGAGCGGCCAGCGTAGAGCGGAAAATGTGAGAGCGCTGTCTTTGATGTTTATGCGAGAACAAAAGAATTTGTTTTTTTAATCAGCCGGCTGCAATATTCCTGAGCAAAAAACCCTGCCGCTGGCCGCTCGAAACAAACAAATATTATCCGCGGAGCGATTCTAATGTATATAAACTGGTTTAAAGATGCCGTTTTTCTCAAAATATTGTAGTCACTACCGGCAAGATAAAGAGATTTGATACTTTCTGCTCGACGCTCACGCTAGTTATCGTTTCCGAGGCCTTACTCTATTGTGATTTAACATACACGCCGTGCCATTTTAAAACATTCAATTCGAAATTTATGCTAATATGCAGAAAGGAGACTTCTAAAACAATAACAACATAGTAAACGTATTAAGCTGGCACGACGTGTATATTTAAAATAAATGATAATTTACCAGCAAGATCCAATTTTAGAGGAACGGGCTTTTCTTCTACAGAAATTTTATTAAAATGAACTGAAACTGTTAGATCCTTCATTGCTCCTGTGAATGTAAGAATTTTCAATGTATTTTCTCGATGGGTTATACCTGAAAAATCATAAAGTATTATTATGCGTATTTATTATAACAAGGATAGATAATAATTAATTAATAGGGCAAATTTTTAAAATAATTTTAATATGTTTTATCAGAGTTTTTTAAAACATTCTTGGTTCAACAAATCAAGTGCTGGATAGATAATTATGGAAGTATTACTCTTTAACACAATCTTTTAAAATCAGAATCATAATCTCCTAACCAAAATGTTTTCTCCAGATCGCCAATATACCCGTTTACACTAACAACTCTCTTTACCTTAAACAAAAAGGCTTTTAGTCCTACAGGGTAATTTCTGAATTCGGTTAAAAATGTAAGGGCCTATTCCTAAACTAATTTTATAAAGAAAAGTTCATATCGTCGCTGTTATTATGAAAGGGTCTATCTCGATTTTTACAAATTTTCAGGAGAGCGGTTTAAAGAAAACTGGGGTCATCATGGACCGCTGATACTTTCATTATATTTCAATTCATCGATCATTCGTGATGTAACATCAGAATATGCAGTTCTTCATAACATAAATAAGGTCCTGTTTAACAATGGGTATAACTCATTTTCGCCAGTATTCGAGTTAAGCCCCTTGGTAATAACAGCCACGACATATACCTAGGTCCAGAAATGCTTTCAAATCAAAATAGACTGTTAAAATTTTTAAAACAATCGGTTTTTTAGTATTATTTAAGAACACCTTATCAGGTTTTAATAACATTTGGCAGTGTTCTTTAAAGTCAGAAGGCTCAAGAAAGTGCTACCTACATAACATAAGCACTACTACTACAGTAATTAATTAAATTAAAAAAAACTATTAACTGATTTGTTTGTATGGCCTACTAAAAAATTTTGGATGTGAATTATAAAATTCGACAATTTTGTCTTTGTTTATTAGAATAGACCCACAGTGTTACCTATTTTTGAAAAAATTGTAAAAAGACAAATTAATTTCTTGATTAATTTAATATAGAGGGTGTTTTGCTTAGAAAAAAATTGATAGATAGAGACACCCCGCAGTTGCAACCAAAATTCGACAACCTGTACTAGATATTTTTTTATATACATAATAGCTCACAAAAGAAGTATTCATGTAATACTAAAAAAAGTTATATATACCTGTAATATAAAAATTATTAACATTGTGAACAACAAAATCAAAAACCTTGCCGGTGTGGCTTAATCCATAAAACAATAGGTAAGACTGCTTGACAGCCACTAAGACTGTATATTGTCCAAAGGTCATCACGGTTATTTTATCGACTTGTCTATCTTTTTCTGAGTAAAATTCCACTTCATTGTCAATAAAACAATTTGGTTTATCCAAGTTTTTTATTTGTACTATAGATATTTTGCCATCATTATCACCTATACATAAGCCACCACCTAAAAAAGAACTACTAATTAGGAGCTGACGGTTCCATGATTTCAATGAAAAAGAATCTTTTGTCTTTAAAATGATTAGTATCTCAGCAACCGCTAATTGCACAAGAAAATTAGGAAGGGTTTTGAAATCTTAAATAAAGTCCCCCACAAAAATCGGCTACAGGTTTTTTTATGAATTTGAAAAATCAAGAAGAAATGGGTTTTTTGTGGCTTTTGGGATAACTAGGCGGTAAATTGAAACTATCGCGAAAACCAGGTGCTGTGAAATGCATAACTGCATGTTTCAGTGCTTTTTTTCACCCTTTCGGGGTCATCCCACCCAGGTCCGACGACCGCCCCCTAGGTGGTGCACTGCAGCCTGAAGGCTTATTGTACCTTGACACCTACTCCTTCTCATTCACACACCATTCATTCCATAACTTGGATGGTTGTTGCTCGGTCCGCATCCCGGAGCAGAACACCGTGTGCGCCGTTGCCCAAAACACCGCTGGTGCCGGTCACCCATCCAAATTATGGGCGCGCATTTCACTGCTTAACTCCGGAGATCGACGCTTGCCGATACAACCGAAGCCGCCACAAGCGCGCCTTGTTTCAGTACTTAGACAACGTTGACGGAACAGGGGGAACGATGGGTTAAACATCTAATAACCCGACACCCACGGTACTCTGGTATTTAGGCATATGCCTTCGTGAGATGTCAACTAGATAAAAAAAAACCAGTAATGTGTTTTTTACAGTTCAATATGCCTACAAAAACCCCACCAGATTGGTTTTAATTTAATCCACCGAGTCATTTTTTTGTTTCATTCGAGCGAATGCTTGAAAAAGAATCAAACAATAACGATTATGACTTTAAATGATCGGAATCCTTTTTCATTCAACCTTCAAAACATTAAAAAGTGGTCGTATCAAACATCTAAAAAACAAATTAAAGGTAAATATACAAGTTATCAGATCCATATGGTGGTTAAGTTGGATTTTTTTATAGACAAAGAAAAAGAAACGAAAATATTTCGAAAAAAATCGGTATTTATTAGGCTTACGCGATAAACGTTGCTTATAAAATGTTTTCATCTTAAGATCTCAAAACTAGAAACTTAAAGGCCATTTTTAAGCGAAATACAACCATTTGAAATATCTTAAAAAATGCTTGTATTTTTTAATATTCTTTACCAGTGTAGTTATATGTAATTAGAAAAAAGAAAGAAACGGAACAACAAAACAAAATTAAACAAAAAGGAACTAAGTCAGCAGGTTCAGTAAATACCTTTGCCAGCGGCATTTATAACCTATTATTTGTACAATGTAGGGCAAAAGTAATCACCTGATGTTCGTTTGTTTTTTTATGAAAAACTTTGGTTCTGCTTGTAAAATTTGTTTATTTAATCCATTAAAATTTATTCCATCAAGTCGATATCAACGATATCGGCCAAGTGACCGCCGCCAGAGTTGATGGAAGCATTTCCGGGTCTGTCAATTTATTTTTGGTGATTTGCATTAGCCGGCCAGATCACCCGAATAAACCGTTCCAGATTTATTTTTATTGGGTTTTTTGAAGACGCGGGTCTACGTTAACAAGCATCGGACTCTTGAGTCTTGTCGCAGTATTTATGGCTTGTTAGGGAAAGATAAGTAAATATTTTCAGTTTTATTTTTAACGGAACAAAAGCCTTTGTTTACAAAGTCTCCAGAATTATCTAGCTACCACCAATTTACTCTTTCTAGAACATGTCGAATTTCGACGACTCTGGTAGCAGCATAGCAGTAGCAGTCATCCTCTTGTGGAGAAAATTTCATTGGCGGTAAAATATTTACATTTTTCAGAAAAAGTAGGCATCAAAACAATAAAAAAGTACTATTCAGAGGTTTCAGTAACCGGAGGATCATTAAAAAAAAAAGATCATGTAAATTGTAACTTTCTCACAAAGTTGCTGAAAAATTTGGCTAAGCGTTTTTATTATTAATTTAATGTATTAAACAAAAAAAGGAGAGGCACAGGGTGTCCCCAACGGTCACCTATCTAAGTACTAACTGTGCCAGACGTTGCTTGACTTTAGTGATCAGACGGGAACTAGTATGTTAACGTGGTATTTGTCGTTACTTACAATTTATAAAGTCAAGTCGGCAAATACCTTTTTGTTTTAATTTGCAACAAAAATAACTTTGCTATTATAGAAAAAAATGGACAATATAACAAAAAAAAAAAAGTTTTAAGAGGTCTCAGTAACCAGAGGATCATTTTTTAAAAAAGATCGTGTAAATTGGTGCAATACAACTCATGTGATATTCTCTATTTTTTGTACCACTAGTTGACGACCCGCCTCAAATGTGCCTATCATACATTCTGTTTATATAGAAAAAATATAAAATAAACAAACAAAGTAGCATTCAGATAGGTTCTATAGAAGGATATGATGATATGATATGAGAAGGATCATCTAAAAAGAAACAAGTTTATGTTTTGTAAAAGACTCATCACCATTTGTATTGAAAACAAGCATCGCTGAAATTCTTTAAGATTGTTGTATGTTAAAGTCGCATCCCTACTGGCAGAGTTGGGCAGAATAGTGAAAATCGGTATTCGAATACTGAATATTTGAATACCCGGAATCGGTATTCGACAACTGTCAAAATTGTGTATTTTAAAGTGCTTTTTTCGTTGGTTTTTTTAAGCGTGTATTGTATGTAGCTATTTTAGCTAGTAGCGTAATTACTTTGAGTTTTGTGATCCGTAGTGAGTAGTTAGAGAGGTAAAACTTGAAATATAAAATAAAAGTTCCCATAGGAATAATTATCAATCACAAACATCAATAAAATAATATTATAAAATCACAATTTCCTTTCCATATTTAGATTTTCTAATTCAGTCACTAAAGATAAAATTTACTAATGAAGCAAATGATGCATTTCTCCTTTTTGACTTCTGCATCCAAGTCAGATGAATAACATCCAAAAGAAAACCTAACCGAAATATGGAAAGACCTTCTTGCCAAATATGAATTGGAAATTAAAAAAATAATAATTTAAAACATGAGTTATCCGAGCACCTTTTGCTGAATAAACTTTAATTTAGCTTACTATGCATTCATATTATACAAAACTGTTTTAATTTCTAATGTTTAGTTAGTCAGTTGAATACCATTGTTTTATAAAGATAAATATATTTGTAAAATAATTTAAAATAATTTTTTTTTAAAGTTATCTACGGTATTTGATAACTTAACTGGCGCAGTCGTGCGGAATTTTCGGAATTAATTATTGACTATCGGCGTGATTGATTGACTATCGTTCGCCGGGGTCAAAAAATCGAACCGAAAATAAAAGTTCCTGCAGTGTAGTTGTTTGCTGTGAGGTGTCAGAGTGGATTTCTGGAAATCGAAACTCCCAGTACATCGTGTACCTGCTACCTTTGAGCAATCGGAAGTTGGACCAACTTTTCCCAATTCTCGCAAGGACCAGGACAATTTGGAAGGACCACATCGCCAACCAAAAACCGGACCTGCTATGTAAGTGCAACGGAACATATGACTGAATTAAATGATATCATTGACAAATTGGTTAATTTAGAATTAACGCCTTCAACTGACTCTACTTCCAATCCTACGGAAGTAATTCGATTAATTAATCGAACCTTAAGTAACAATACCGCAGGTACATCACCTAATCAAACCATAAATAACAGTACCGCAGGTACATCACTAAATCAAAGTTTAGAAAATTTAAGAGAAAATCAATACAATTTTTATTATTTACCAGAAGGGAATTTAAATATAGGCAGTAACGTTACAATGGCTCAGTTTAAACCAGAATATTTAAATTGTGTGCCGACATTTGATGGCAACCCCAATGACCTTAATAGATATTTAGCTGTTTGTCAAAGTTTAATTGATGCTTTTTATAAAGCCGATGAACCTAATAATTTTCAAAATATATATTTACTAAATTCAATAATAGGTAAACTAAGCGGAAATGCCAAATTAATTTTAGGAACTCAAAACGTTTCAACTTGGAATGAGTTAAAAATAATTTTAAGTAGGCATTTTGCCGATCAAAGAGACGAAGCCTGCTTAAATAGGGATTTAGTCATGCTAAGGCAACAAAATAATGAAAAACCAAGCGAATTTTATGACCGTATATTGCATATTTTAAATTTACTTTGTTCCTACATAAATATCCATGAAGTAAATGACGAAGCTAAAAACTTAAAGCGAGATCTTTATAATAATTTAGCATTAAAATTTTTTTATCCGGTTTAAAAGAACCTTTAGGAACGACAATTCGTTGCATGCGTCCTAGGGACCTGCCGGAAGCCTTACAGTTCGTGACGGAGGAATGTAATACGCATTAATTTCAAAATTTGTCCAAATTATCCAATCCCAAGCAACCCATACAACATTTTAGGTCCACAAATACTTCCCAAATACAGCCACGTGTCTTTAATATGCATACACCGCATAACCAATTTACTTTTAAACCATCATTTCCATCTCAGCCAATCCCGATTAGACCCAATTATAATTTAAAACAAAATTTTCCAACAAATTCACAGGTATTCAAGCCTAGACAAAATAATGCAAATGTTTTTAGGCCAAATCAAAACAAATTATTACCCCAACCTACACCAATGAGTACTACAACGAGACAATCAAATCATACATTGAGACCAACACCTGGTCAACAACCTTTTCAGAGAAATCACTTTCAGTCAACCTATCAACCACCACGTTTTATTGCTGAAGAATTATACAACACTAACCTTGATTCTAATGAACAGCCATATTATGTTACCGATACGGAAACCCCTGAAGATTTAAACGATTTTTCTTTATCAGACGTGACATTAGACACTCAATCCGACCTAAATGATGTAGGTCAGTACTTTGACCCATATAATCAAGAAAAATATTACCCTGCACCTACTAATGAATCAAATTTTCAAGAAACTCTTCAAAACAATCCGGAAACATAACACCCCATGTTATCTTACTTAATAATGCCGACACAAGCGAACTATCATATGTTATATTCCCTGAACACAATTTAAAATTTCTTATTGATAGCGGTTCCACAAAATCATTTATTGATCCAAATCTCGCAAATAAATTTTATGCAAAAAATATAACGTATGATCCCTTTATTGTGTCAACCGTTTTTCAACAATCAGCGCACGAATATAGTGCACACATTCCTGCTTCATCCATCTTTAATCTTCCAAAAAATAAATACCTAAAATTTTACTTATTTAAATTTCACAATACATTTGACGGCTTAATAGGACTTGATAATTTAAAAGAAATACAAGCAACTATTAATTACGATAAAGGATTTCTACTTACTCCATACGGGAGGATTAAATTACAATTTCATAAAACACGTGCCGAGGTGAATAATATCACAGTTTCTCCGAGAACAGAACAAGTAGTAAAAATTAAAACTGATATAAAGGACGCAGAAATAATAGTCCCGTACCAAAGGTTAAATAATTGTGAAATTCCAAACTGTCTTACGATTGCCAAAAATGGTTACGCATTAACAACTATTTTAAATAATACATTTAATTCGATAACAATAGATCTTTCAGAACCTTTTTCTGTAGAAAAATTCGATCTTAAAGAATTCGAAAATATTAATTTAAATAATTTTGACGAAACGGCAGTTTCAAATAATTTTGATTCTTCAAAAATACGCACCGATCATCTTAACATGGAGGAAAAAAGTAGAATCTTAAAATTGTGTAATGAATTTTCGGAATCTTTTATAATGAAAATACCCCTTTAACTTTTACAAGTAAAATTAGACATTCGATAAAGACATTTGACGAAGACCCTGTATATACCAAATCATATAGATACCCTTTTGTTCATAAAAAAGAAGTGGAATCACAAATTAAAAAGAGGCTTGATCAAAATATAATACGCACAAGCAATTTTCCTTGGTCCTCACCATTGTGGGTGGTTCCTAAGAAACTTGACGCTTCAGGGCGGCAAAAATGGAGGGTTGTAACGGACTTTCGTAAACTTAACGAAAAAATCATTGATGACAAGTACCCGTTGCCAAATATCGATTTATTGGATAAATTGGGCAAGTGTCAGTATTTTACTACCCTTGACCTTGCCAGCGGGTTCCATCAAATTGAAATGGAGGAAAAGGATATTTCGAAGACAGCTTTTAGCACGGAGAGTGGACATTATGAGTATACTCGAATGCCATTCGGGCTTAAGAATGCACCGGCAACTTTTCAACGGATTATGGATAGCATTCTAAGAGGGATTCAAAACGAAAGATGTCTTGTGTATCTTGACGACATAATCGTATTCTCTACGTCACTACAAGAACATATTGAGAGTCTTAGGTCAGTTTTTCAAAGACTGCGTGACTCAAATTTCAAGATACAGTTGGATAAAAGCGAATTTTTGTGACGAGAGGTCGCCTATTTGGGACATGTCGTTACACCCGACGGCGTACGACCAAACGGACAAGATAAAAGCAGTTAAAAACTATCCCCTTCCTAAAACGACTAAGCAAATTAAGGGATTTCTAGGTCTGCTAGGCTACTACAGACGATTTATCAACAATTTCTACAAGATAACTAAGCCTTTAACTAGATGTTTAAAAAAGGGCGCAAAAATAGAACATAACCAGGTGTTGCAAAACCCTATTAACAAACCAACCAATTTTGCAATACCCTGATTTTTCGAAACCATTCAACCTTACCTGTGATGCCAGAAATGTCGCTTTAGGCGCAGTACTCTCACAAGGTGTAGTAGATCAAGATCTACCAATAGCATATGCGTCCAGGACGTTGAATGACTCTGAACAGCATTATTCAACGATCGAAAAAGAGTGTCTTTGTTTGGTGTGGGCGACAAAATATTTTAGACCATACCTGTATGGACGAAAATTTAAAGTCATTACAGATCATAAGCCCAATGGCTTTTTAGCCTAAAGGACCCAAGCTCTAAACTCTTGCGATGGAGAATCAAATTGGAAGAATTTGATTATAAGATCATTTATAAAAAGGCAAGCTAAACATAAACGCTGATGCCCTGAGTAGAATTGAATTACATATTAAAGAGACGGATGTACTAATCTCTTATAATATATATTAATAAATTCAACGAAAGCCTAGAAGCCGGTGGTAGTGAAGATAACGCTATAGACGACCAAAACTTGGATCAGATGTCAACCCAAGCACAACCTGAACTAGATCAACCAAGCTTTTCTAAATATGCCCAAGCATATCACTTAAAGTCATTGTCCGCCCATGAAATAGCTGATAACCAGATCACATTTTTCTCACATCATGGAGTCCCTCTCAAAATCATAGTCGATAATGGGACTGAATTTAAAAATACAGTAGTAACCGAATTATTGCAATTACATAAAATAAAGATCCATTTCTGTTCACCCAATCACCCACAATCTAACGGAGTAATCGAACGGCTCCATTCCATTCCACCCTCGCCGAACACATTCGATTGCTAAATCATCAAGATCGATCATCCAAAAAATGAAATACGCAATCCTAGCGTATAACTATACTGTTCACTCTACAACCAAATTTAAGCCAATCGACCTTGTAAATGGGCACATTAGCACAAATGATCCATTCAATTTAAATTTAGATCAGCTTTTACTAACCGAATATGTCGCGGAACATCGAGACAAAACAAAACTTTTATATGCAAAAATTAATGAAGAACTAATAAACAATAAAGAAAAAGTAATCAATAAAATCAATGAAAAGCGAGATAAACCAGAATTATTTGAGCAAGGACAAAATGTGTATATAAGAAAACACATAAGACAAAAACTTGGCGATACGTTTTCAAAGCCAACAAAAATCGAAACCGTCGATCCAGTACGAAAAACTGTGGCAACGAACTCACAGCCACTCACAAATACATATGGACAATATTAAGAGACCTCTAAGAAACAAATATAGTTTCGGTACATAGACCCCTTTACTATAAATTTAAAGTTTTCTTAGTTTTACTTTTATTAGAATATAGATAAACCAAGTTATGTTTTATTAGAATTATGTAGGTAGTTATAACGCGCTAACATTAAGCATTACATTTCAGCACAGCCGTTGTCCATGCATTCGGCAGCCGAGAATAGATCACATTATGCAAGCTGGACGATAACCCCGGCATCATTCCTGTTAAACTTGGAAAGGCTAAAATGCAAAATTATATGTATACACTTATTCATTACTACGATTTAAGTTCAATAGTCACAGAAATAAACAAGTTACGATTAAAATCAAATAATATTACTAGGCTATCACACATACGGAATATAATCTAGAGGTTAATAATTATTTAAAAATATTATATTTAACACAGAACCGAGTTGAAACTAAACTAAATGAAATAATGCCCCGTCCTGAAAGAACAAAAAGAGGTTTAATAAATGGTTTAGGTTCGATATTTAAAGCCGTGACAGGCAATCTAGATGCATCTGACGGCGAGTACTATGAAAAGCTCATTAAAGAATTACAAAATAATCAAAGTAATTTGCAAGCAAGTATTTTTAAACAAAATTCATTTTCTATCAAGGTCATTCAGAAATTTAACTCCACACTAAAACAAATAGGTCATAACGAACATTTATTAGATTCAAAAATTAATCAAATAGCTTTCATTGTACAGAAAACTGCTTATAAGGAAAATTCTTTTTATATAAAAGATATAATAAATCAAATAATTAACATTTATGAAATAATTGATTCTATTTTGCAAGATATTGAAAATTCTCTTACTTTCTCTAAATTAAAAATTTTACACCCAAGTATAATAAAGACAGAAGAACTTTTTAGAGAATTAGAAGTTTTACAAAATCGTGTAGGTAAAAAATAAATACCTATCCCAGTAACTAAAGAAAATATATTTCTTTTTGAAAGTATAATTAAGTTGGAATCTTTTATCCTAAATAGTAAAATAACTTACTTGTTGCATATACCAATTACTCATCCTGAATCTTTCGATTATTATCATCTTTATTCGATCCCTATTTATAAACAGAGTCAATTCAAGGTTGTCTTACCAAAAATAAATGTATTAATTGAAAATCAGTTGCACTACTGCATATTTTACGCAAGACTGTCAGAAAATCTATTCTGAACTCCACATCTGTCAAGAAACAGCCCTGGAAGAAATCGGACCAGACAGCCCTTGTGACGTAAAACTCCTAAACTCTGACAAAAACACCTCCGCATGCAAACAAACGGAAGTTAAGCTTAATCTGCCAATCATCAATCGGCTAGATTACACTGATCAATGGATCATAGTATTTCCTACAAAACAGAATATTGAACTCAAGTGCCAAAGCCAGGAAGAAGTCCAAAATATTATGGGTACATATATCTGTCAAATTCCAATCGGATGCCAGATCAGCTCAAGTTCCGAAATAGTAATTAACGAAAAACGGGTTATTAAGCCTAATAACCAGCCAATTTTATTTCCTGATATTGAAGATACCAGCCCGTTGTTGCCAATTCTAAACTTAAGTCTCCACATGCAAAATTTAAAGTTGGATGAACTTCACCTTCTGAAGAAAGAAATCATTGAAAACCACCCTCAACTATCATTTAATGAAATTAGAAGACCTCCAAGTTTGGGAACCATAATAGTTATACTTACTGATGGCTATTTTATGCAGTTATGTAGTCTACAAGAAAATTGGGACAAGAAGAAAGAAGTCTCCAAAAGAAGTAGATGCCGAAGAAATTCAACTACCCTCGCTAGCTTAGGAGTTGAATCTTATGGGGGAGGAGTTATCCGAGCACCTTTTGCTGAATAAACTTTAATTTAGCTTATTATGCATTCATATTATACAAAACTGTTTTAATTTCTAATGTTTAGTTAGTCAGTTGAATACCATTGTTTTATAAAGATAAATATATTTGTAAAATTAATTAAAATAATTTTTTTTAAAAGTTATCTACGGTATTTGATAACTTAACTCATGGCTCCACTATTGGTAACAACGATCAATTGATAAAAACAAAGACATGTAAGGTTGCCAGATGTCCGGTTTTCGACCGGACATGGGACTTGAACAAAAATGCCATACTTTAAGAAAAATATGTATTTGTGTATAGTGCATCACCACACTGACTATAATCAAAGTTCCAAATATTAGTATTCACCGCCAATCAAAGAAACACACGTTTGTAAACATGTAAAATAATTACAGTATGCAAATCAAGACTTTACAAGATAATTCAGTATTAAACTGAAATCGGAAAATATTTGAACAGACAAAAGCGTCTGTTCTTACAGAGTGTTACAAAATTTTAAAAAATTTAAAGGCAGATTTTGCATCAAAAAATATAAATTAAAGTTCATATATAAACATAGGTCCGGCAATGCATTGTTTCCTAGAAAAATTGAATTTTGTGTATACCTTAAATAACTCTAATCGCATTTTAATAAAATTTGGTACTTTTATTTGTTGATTAAAAAAGCTTATTTGGATTATTTAGAGATATAGAAGTAAATTAAAGTTACCCCATCCAGTGTCTTAAACCGTACCTCAACGAATATTTCTCACAAAAAATTAAATTTAGGATTATTTTAAATAATAATGCCACTAATTTAATGGTTTTTTATTTAGTGTTTGGGGTTAATTTTATATAGGTACTTAATACTTTCAGTATCCATTCCAGAGGTATGCAGTTAGGTAAATTTTATTATTCTAAAAAAGTTATTAGGATAGAAAAAATAAACAGTAAAAAGCTTTATTTTTACTTGCTTTATTTAAATAAAATAACAAACTTGCCTAAAAGTTAGGGGCACACATTTTTGGTCAGAAATCTTCGTTTAGGTATCCCCGGAAACGCCACTGGGCTAAAATAAACTTTTTTATATATATAAATTGCTCTTTTACCGAATTAAAAATTAATTAATGTTTATTTTTATATCCGTTTTTTTCCTGCAGCACATCTGGCAACCCTAAAGATATAAAAATAAAAGATGTGCTAAATGAATGCAGGGCCGCCGAGAGCTGTGCCGGGCCTCGGTATAAGTAAAAGTTACGGACCCCTTAATTATCGGACAAAAAGTTAAAGAGCAAACGAAAAAAAGGTCCGTACTTCCTCCAAAGTCATATTGTTTATATTACATTACTTTTCAAAGTTACCCTTAAAAAACTTTAAGATCAAAAAAAAAAGATTCTCACTTCGTCGAAACTAAAATTCTTTACATCTTTACATTACTTTGCAAAAAGCTGAAGAGCAAAAAAACGTTTTTACCCTGCGCGGGCCCCATCCATCAGTCCGGGCCCCGGTATTTTGTACCATCTTTAACGCTCTCTCGGCGGACTTGAATAAATGTGCTCTTATTCCAACCATAAAACAACTTTTTAAAATGTTTTTAACCATGCCACCGACAATGGCAATAATGGAACGTTCATTCAGCATATAGGAACGGCCAGAATGAAGAGCGCGCGTGCGACATTGGAGCGAGCGATTTTTCGGAATGCGAAGGCTGCATGTTAATTTTCGCCCGCCCGCTGAGTGTCGGTGTGGCCACTTGCATTAATGCATTAGGTTTTGAAAAAATCGCCCGCTCGCTCTTTAGTCTGGCCGTTTCCTTAGACGTGTAAAAATTTGATTGCGTTCTACAATTTGTGTATTCCTTTAATACTCTAGTACCGCCCGAAACCGTTCTTGAACTGCCAAGAGTGTCAAAACTGTCAAAAATACAAAAGACTGATATTAAAGGGAACACTTTTGGTGTCGTTCTGGGCGTTTCTAGAGCCTACAAGGATTACAGCAAATGTTGCAAGATGGTTTAAGTAATCTAAGCCTCTTAAGCGTTCATAGGCAACGAACTTAAGCAGAAAAGATAATTTTTATCAAAGATGTAATAAATAAATTTGGTCAAAATAGAAGACGATTATTTTTATTTTCAAAGTTATTTTATCTTTAGTTTTAAGATTTAGTAATATTGTATATCATTACTGGGGAAATTTTTTACTTTGGTTTGAATTTTTCATATCCCTGCATGAATATTGAAACGGTTGTGTGATTTTAGATAATTTTTGTAGAATTATTGCAAAACATAATGCAAAATAAGCGATGTTAACGGCAAGAAATTTTAAATAAAAAGAAATGTGCACTTGCCTGGTGACCCCCGGGATTTCATCCAGGCGGCGCCCATGCTACAGGGTGGTCCCTGATACCCTAAAAAATTGTGCCAATACAACCACATTTAAGATGGTTTAAACCATCAAATAAATGCTAAAACAGTTGAGGGTAATTTTTTAATTGCACTTTTGACCTTTTAATAAGTTTTGATAGTTTGGGTTTTTGAACAGTTCTACAGGGAAAAAACCTAACATAATTACAAATTTTAGCTTTTTGAGTCAACTTCACTGAGCTGGGGCTCATAGTTAATTTCTATGATGTAAGTTTATATTATTAAGCTACTGTATACTAAAATTGTATCTTACCAAATTTTTCAGTCCTATGCCAAAATAATGTACTAATTTTTCCCAGTTTAGTACTGTATCTCCCTAAAAACTCATATTTTGCATGAGGTTCATTCAAGTTAATGCTAAAAATTCTCCAAACACTAATATCACCATGAAAATGACCAAGAAATATCACAGTACAAATCTGATCTTCTACAGTAAAAATATGACCCCAGCAGAATGCTAAAAATTATCAAAATTTAAAAAGCTGCCATCCAAATTTTAACCCATTTTAATCGCGAATACCTTTAAAATAAATAAAATTATCAAGATGTGGTTTTTACAATAAATAATAGTTTAAAAAATTAAAAAACACGCTTTTATATGCAACCGAACTAAAAATTAGAAAATAATTTTTCATTACAAAGAGTTTGTCACTTCAGAGTAAAAAGCGTGGGGTGCATTTTACTATTTTTTCATAACTTTTCCCTCATATATATTTGCAAATAGAATAATTATAACATTTAATATATTAAGCACCCCACGCTTTTATTCTGAAGTGACAAACTCTTTGTAATGAAAAATTATTTTCTAATTTTTAGTTCGGTTGCATATAAAAGCGTGTTTTTTAGTTTTTTTAAACTATTATTTATTTTTCATTTTTTAGTTCGATATGCATGTATGTATGTATGTATGTATGTATGTAAAAATGCTCCAGTTTATTCACTAAAAGATTCCTTCGCCATTTTGTCAAGAGTAGTATTAGGAGGAGCTGTAAAAGAATTTATTTATCCTGGCGGTCCTAATCAGGATAACGGGATACTGTTTTTAAATTATTGCATTGTCATCGGTCATTGATACGTGTGCAAAGTTTAAAAGAAATTGAATCGCTGGGAGTTGGTAAAAATTAGGCTCAAAAATTCCGTTACATAGATAGATAGATAGATAGATAGATACAACCCAAGCTAATAAAAGCGTGTTAAAAAGCGTAGATTTTTTAAAATAAGACACCATGTACATATTTTTATATTCTCAAAATTTAAGCTTTCCCCTTTAAAAATTGTACCATAAATTATGAATATATATAAAAAAAACACGGATTTATTGACTATAAAAAAACTGACTGTCCGGTCACTAAGAGTATTATTGCCTTTAAAATTAACCGATTTGGCAACGTTGTTCACGCCCTCATCGGTATAATTTTGAACTATCTTAGTGAAAAATGACATTTTATAGTCAAGTTTTGTTTGCTGTTGTTGCAGTTAATATCGTATTTGTTAAAGATTTTCTAATGATTTATTGAATAAATGCAATAAAAAATACAAAAAGAGTAAGTCTACGATTTCTGCTCAGTATTGCAGTGGTTGTCATCATGGATTTGATTGAAAATTCTGCAATGTAGCAAAACGTGCAATGTCGGATTTGTTGTGTCTGGAGTTCAAGTAAAAATATCCAAGAACTTACGTTTTGTGGCGCGGAGTGCTAGCTGGTAACTACTCTTTGTTTCTTTTAGGTTTTTAGACAATGATGCATAATATTTTTCCTGAAATATAATGCTTTGTTTTCAAAAGGTATCTCTATGTTGTTAAATATAATAATTATCCATTTAAAGTTTCTTATAAAAGTATGTTAAGTAGTTTTGGGGTTACATCTTTGTCCCAAAAAGAAAAAACAAACTGTGGTATTTTTATATTATATAATACATAACTTAAAATACAAAGATTGTAATTTTATCGATTATGTTAATTTAAATGTACCAAAGATTAACTTAAGAATGTCAATGAACCGTAAAATATTTAGTGTAGACCCATCTAGCTTATCTCCTTTTAACCGTATGATGGCTGTGGCAAACGAGCTTCTTAGGGAGGTCCAGACAGATTTCTTCAGTGATAGTTTTAAAAAAATTGAAATCTGTACTTTAGTAAAAGTCTTTACTTTTTCATTATATTTTATGGTTGTTCGGTCGTTGTTTTTTACTATGTAAGATTTTTTTTTCTTTGTTTTCTAGTTTTAAAATCATTACATATAATAACCTATTGTCCTGGTGTTTGTAAAGAATACAATAAATAAAAAAGTGCTTGCTTCTATGGAAGACTTAAACCAAAAATCGAATAATTTCTGTAAATATGGCAAATATTTTTCGCCATTTTTGTTTTAAATACCCATTTTTATCAGCTTATTGACCGTGTTGCAACATTATATCTCTTAATTTAAATTCCCAATTTGACAATGAAAATTTGGTACATACAAGGTAACAAAAAAAAGGTAACAAAGCTATACATTATTCACAAAATGATAATGGCAGTCAGGCTAGTTTATAACTAGCTTTTGTAAATAATCATAACCTACAGATTTGTTGCCTTTTTTTGTAACCTTGCATGTAGCAAATTTTCATGGTTGTTTCCAAAAAATCACTTTTCTTAGGATTTATTTAAAACTACGAATACACATACATAGGATTTTTTTTTAATAGGCCTTGCGGCACTTAATTTCGAGATATAAGCTTTTAAAATTTGCAACATGTAAGTCCTGTCATGACGGACGTTTTAGCGGTTAGCGGTACTCATATACGAGGTATCTCAAATAATGTAAATTTTGCTTAAGAGGAAAGTACTATTATTTTTTACAATATTGAAAATTTTTATATAAAAAAAATGTTTTTAAATTAAAAATAGCTTTTAAATATGCAAACTTAAATAGTTTAGCTATTTTTGTAAAAGATAAAAATGAAAAACCAAAAAACACTTTTTCTACTTTTCTTGAAAATTTTTGAGGTTAGGGTAAAACTACCTATTACATAGTTGTAGGTTTTTTAATGTCGTGCAATTTTACGTTAAATTTTTTTAACAGAAGTTATTATTTAGCTTGAAATAGCAAAAACCATTTGTACCCTTAAAACCACCCCCTTTTACCCCTTAAATGCATTATTTTAGTCCGAAAGTGTCTTTCTTTCATAGTTAGGATGCACCTAACAAAACCATACCATTAGTTTGCTCTAAGGCAATTTTTTTGCAATCAGGTATTCCGTCTGGATTATTATTTATTTTATCACTTATTTTTTTTTTTCGAACAAATCTGTCATCCTTTAATTACAAAGTTATTAATGTAAGTTATTTGAAAGTAAATATATAACATCAAAAATCTTTCAAAACAAATATATTCTCTACAATAGTAGAAAAAAAACGTTTCTAGAGACTTAAAGTGTTGCATTACTTCTTGGGAACGTCCTTAATTGTCATGAAGTCAATTTTTGGAGGTCAATAAATCCGTTTGTATCAAAATAACCATAGTTAACGTTACTTTTTTACAGGGGAAAAATTAATCTTTAAGAATATGGAAAAAAATTGTGTGTTTCATTTAAAATAACAAAGATGACGTATATCATATCACAAAATCACCATTTTGTTTTTGTGCAAATGAAATGTTACAAGAAAATGGCAAAGGTATATTTAAAAAAAAAACAAAAAAATAAAATAATCTGCTGTCTGCAAAAATAGCATCTTGATAACTTTTTGTATTCTAAGGTTATTTTCCATCAAAATGGTACAAAATATGGACGGGCGTGTATTACAAAATATAAAGCACCAAAATCCTTACTAATAATTTAAGATCTTTTTAAACTATAAAATGTATGTATATTGTGTGTATTATAGGTGTGTGTGTGCTGATTACTTTAATAAAAGTGAATGTTTTGTTTGATAAACCTGAGGCCACTAAATGATTTTTAAGTAATAAGGTATTCTATTTTTAGTAAAATATATTTTCAGGGCCAAATTGATGGTATCTAAACCATACGTAAACGTAACCTAAACTTACATTAAATTATACCTACTTGTTGGGCTTATGTATTCTACTCGTTTTCTCAACTCATTCATCTTCTGAGCAGGTGGCAACCTAGCACTATATACAAAATCAGGTTTTCTCATCTTTATGATCTCATCAGTTATATTTACCACAACATTATATTGAGTCAAATTATTATCACTTATCATTTTTACATATATTTCCAGACTATACAAATTTGTAAGGATGCCTAAAAATGGTAATTAATTTATTTATAGTGCTTTATTTATTTCATGATAATACTCCTTTTAAAACCCAATTAGGGGGTTCTTTTTGGCGAGTTCACCACAGATATTCATACCGCCAACTATGGAAGTGGCACTTTAACTCAGCCTGTCAATTTCGACATTTTTGGGTGTCACATTTTTTTGTTGGGCAAGTTTACCACAAGGTTTTACATGCAATTTTTAAACACTGTGTAAAATGGTAACGGTTTCAGTCATTCTATTCTATTCTATTTTTTTTTCTGGTTTTGGTCCCTTTAGGTCCAATCCACCAGCTCTCCCCTTCCGGGCTATGCTTTCCGGGTTGGCGGAAAATCTGGATAATCGAGTTCGAAGCTCCCAGAAATTCCAAAAGAAAACAAAAATAATTCTACAATTGATGCAATGCATAAATTGTCGGCTGTCAAACCAAGACCTGCTACTGGTGTTACACATAACCTTCATTTTCACTACTGACAGTTCCCATGGCACGCCCATCTATTTCCCGTCATTTGAGAAATACCTTGTACTCACCACCAAACAGGATACCATCAGCTTATAGGAATCTTCGCTCACAGCGCTTAGCTCCAGTAAAAGATGCCCTCAATTTAACGTGAATCTTTCCTTGATGCCCAAAGGTAAATACGTCCGTACGGCACCTCTAACCGCCACCCCAGGAAAAACTTTGTAGTCCTCTACGCACGTCCGCACTGTCCGGAGGTCAAACAAAGAGTCAAGGGTTTCAGTCACGAAACCCGCCCAGTCCCATACCCGAAACATGTCAATTTTGAGCCTTACTGTTTCGTGACAGTAACCCTTACCATTTTCGGCACAATGTTTAAAAATTGTATAGCGTCGCTTCCATATATGGCGGTATGAGAATTTGTGGTAGACTCGTCAAAAGGAACCCCCATAAATAGGTTTAAAAAGGGTTATTATCATGAACTCCATTTCATTGCTGGCCTAGTCACTTTTACATAAATACAATAGAGGAAATGAAGAAACTTTTTTATTCGTTTTATATTTGTTTTTGGAGAATTATCTAAAAGAACAAGTTACATCCAGGTTTGCCAAATTTAAAACTTCAAAGACTGCATATTTAAAACATAAAGAAAGCCTACAACTTCTACATAAAATCAAAGCAATTGAAGACTAGAAAAATGATGAAAGTCAATTTTTTATAAAATGATATTTTTGCAGTATATTATCTGTCCTAAGTTGATGCATATTTTAGTACCAAAATAAATGGAATATTGATATGAGAAATGCCTAAAAATTCTTTAAAAATCCCGCACACTCGGAAAAACAATTCAATATTTAATATTAAAAAGAAACTCTCCTGAACATGTTTTTGGACGTTCATCATCAATATTAGTAACCGAGTAAAAATATAAAATAGCTTCTTTATAAACAACCGGCTTATTTGCAAATACTGAACACAGAGGTTCAGGGTAGTGCCTTTATTTCGATTTTTGAAACAAATTAAGTGGTGAAAAAACATGTCTAACTTGATTCGTTTTGGGGATACAGAGTGTTTTTAAAATTCTGCCAATTAGGCCAGGCATTTGTAACTCGAAATAGAAAAGTTTTAGGGAATTTCACGTAGAACTCAGTGGCGTACCTATATATTTTCCATTGATTTTTATTTTAAAGTTACAGAAAGTTTTTTTTTTTTTTTTTTAATGGAACACCCTAAATTCTTTTATCACCAATAGTAAGAAATCCTTAAAATCCGTAAAAAATACCACATTTAATATATTTAATTTGTAATTGTAATAGTTTCGGAAATATAGCCATCATCAGGAGTTCCATAATAAAATGGCAATTTTTAAATAAAACACCCTGTATATTCTATCTTCATTGAAAAGACATTTTAAAGGCCTTTAAGGAAATACAACAGTTGAAATGATTTTCGTAGTTTCGGAAATATGAGCTTTTAAATCTTTGTCCTTTAGATATACTTTGTTGTGAAATGGAAGATGACATAAACAAAGTTGTCATAGCCCTCTTAGTTTCTGAGCTACAGGGCGAAAAAAATGCATTTTCAGGTACCCCTTGTATCTCAGTTGACTGACAAATTATCAAAAAGGTAAAAACCGAATTTTTCTAAATAATATTGTTTTTAAAATATTGACCAGAGGTTGTTGTTAATGACTTGATAACAGCAGTAGTGCTTATGTTACAACTTTAAAATTGGATTTTGCTAATAACTTTATTAATGTTTTTTTTTGGTAGATAGGTAACACTTTTTAGGGAAAGTAAGTAACTGTTTAACTGCTGTTATTAAATAATTTTCTTGATTTATTATAGGCCTAATATATTCTCTTCATTTTTTATAAACACCTACTAAGTAACCAACATTTTTAACCAATGCAACAATTTTTTTGTTGAAACTATGGTGTTCAACTTCTTGGCCCAATGCAATTCATGTTTTTCTCAATTGAAAATAAAGACAGTATATTATGCCAACAATAAATCAAGACAATTATTTAACAGCTATTTACCAGTCAATAATTTTCCTTAAGAAAGTACAGTAAAATCTCTCCTTGCGGACAACTCTATTAAGCGGACGCCTCCTTTATGCAGACAACTTTTCTGGAACTAAGGTATTGCCTATTTTTTCTCATGTAAAACCAACTTCCATAACAGGACACTCTAATAACCTGATGCAGACAATTCGTTTGGATCAAAAAGAAAATTGAAATCTTCTTCAACCGGACAAAAACCTCTAACAACGGGACGCCGACTCTAATAGCCGGACGTGGACAATTTGATTCGTTCACAAAGAAAATTGAGATCTCCTTTAACTGAACACGAACCTTTAACAACGGGACTTAGTAGAAAAGTACATAATTTTTGTATATTATGTATTGGCATATTGGCGACACTACTGTATGAGCCGACCAGGGAAGTAACTTTTTATTTATTATGGCGCCTAGTAAATGACTTCTTAGTTTGCGTGAAAAAAGGAAGTTATATGTCGTATGATTATTTACTGATAATTTTTCTAATAAATATATAAATATGTTTATATTCAAATTTTTTGTTTTTTTTATTAATTTTTTATGCGGACACCCCCTCTAAACGGACAAAAATAGCGCAACATGGAGTGACCACTTATGAGAGGTTTTACTGTACTACCTACCTAGATTTACATATGTAACAAAAAATAATACATTAATACATTGTATTATTATTAAGTGCTCACCCACTTAGGCCACACGTCGCGACGAGAAAGATTTCAAAATAATTTTAAACCACAATTTGATCATTTTCTGTATGGACTTGTAACTTATTGTAATTTATTAGTAAACATATTTTATTTATATAGGATAACCAATACTTTATATTAGCTTTGTTAACAAGATTTCATCTTAGACAATAAAGCATGTTTTGAATTTGAATTTGATCATTGACTAAGGGTACATTGTAAAAATCGAATCCGATTGGATGGATCGCATTGAACCTAATACTGTGCCCTTTGTCCTAGAATTTATGGGATGCGGATAATCCGGTTCTAAATTCTTTTAAATTTAACAAAGAAAAGTATATACCATAACAAAGAGAGCAAACAAACAAAAATAAACTTCCAACCTTACTTTTGTGTTGGCTTTAACATGACACCTCTGTTTATGGCACGTTTCGTTTCACAAAAAAAGCTCAAATTCGCGAAAACCGCAACGTTCTATCTTCATTAATAACTAAGTTAACACAGTTCTAACCAAAATGGGAGACCCGGTACATCTATGAACTTATAACCTTATTAAACGGATAACTTACCTAGCATACAGTCTGTACCATTAACCATCATTGCATCAGACCACTGAGCGGATAATATGGTTGGATCAACAGCACTTGCATTAATTATATTCTGAGATAACTCAGCACGAGCCACACTTTCATATAGCAAATCTTTGGGAAGCTCATGCACAAAAGTATTTATGTCTATGTCTACTTTATCACATATAGTAAAGGAAGAAGGTTTAAGAAAAACTTCTTACATGAAAATTGGGGGAAGGAACTGTTTAAATTACATTTTAGGGATACAATATACAGACCGGTACTTGAGATAATGAAAATACGACCATCCTGGGAAATGTCGCAAGCAAAATTGGCGTTAAGATGACCGGTCAGTTTAAAACTATCTAAGATTCTGTAGTTTGTACTCATATCTAGTTACTAATTTGTAATTCTAAAGTTATTATGTTTTTTCATGTGCTGGGCATCAAAACACGGAGAATTAAGGTTATATTTACAACTTTTGGAAGTGGCTAAACACAATGACGTAACATAATGGACCGGCCCTTGCGATCGCTTATTGCGGCCAACGAAAGAGAGAGAGGTCCGAGAGAGATGGAGCTAATTATGGAAAAACGTGCTTTTAAAATTCGTTTACCGTTGGAAAGCAGTCGATTTTAAAAGTGATTATACTTTAATATACCATACTATATATACTTTATATACTTTAATCCCCATTATCCCATTTAAATTCCATTTTTTGCAGGGCTTTCTTCCGTAATTAGCTGCATCTCTCTCGGACCTCTCTCTCTTTTATTGGCCGCAAATAAATTCACAGCAGCAATACATCGGGGCCGGTCCATTATGTCATGTCATTGGGCTAAACATCAAGATCGTTTAATAGTATGGATGGTGGAGGGGAGGATAACCATCTTTTATGGCGGACAAGTTGAAAAAGTGGCAATCGGAATGTAGCAAATTGGGATGGCGCCACAGTAGCTAGTGGAGGGATTTTGATATTTCTTTCCTTTTTTATTTTGTATCTATCTGTCCTTTTTCATTTTGTATCTCACTCTATTAATTCACGCTCATTGGTTAAAAAATCTCCTCTGGCTACTGTGGCGCCACCTTAAGTTGCACCTTTCGACGGACACTTTTAAAACATTCAGATGGTTATCCTCCCTCCACCATCCATAGTTTAATAGGTAAGGTTGCCTCGTAAACCTTGCAACATGGCGGACCATACGTCACATAAGTATTTTGCTCATTATTTAATGAAGTTTTTAACAGTGTAGTTTGTGTTTTTTGTCAATATTAAAGAAATACTTTTAAATACTGTTAATTCCAGTTATTACCGTAACTTCTTTAGGTAATTGTCTAGAAACTGTCCGCAACTCCGATTTCGACGAAATTTGGTATACGGGGGTTTTTTGGGGCGTTGATCACGAATCTGAAAGAATTTTTAGTCGGAAACGTTTCGTTGTCGAGATATCCATCATCAAACTAGTAATTTACACTAACCTTATTTTCACTATATTCCGCCTTCTTTCTGCACAAAATTTTTATAAAACACTAAATTGCCACACAATATTTTATAAACACCTTTTAAAAAACCTGTTTTTTATTTATTTTACACGTTTTTTTCATTAAATTGAAAATAATTTACCCATAAATGCTGCAACCATAAATACAATATGTAGATGTATTTATGGTTGCATACACGAGTTTGTTTAAAGTAAAGCTTTTAAATTAATATAATTAATAATAAAAAATGTTTTTAAAGGGTTTTTTGATGTTAAATGAAATATTGTGTGCCATTTTAGTATTATAATATGAATTTTGTGCAAAAAGAAGGGAAAATATTGTGAAAATAAGATTAGTACAAATATCAACTTTGATGATGGATATCTCGAAAACGAAACGTTTCCGACTAAAAATTCTTTCAGATTCGTGATCAGCGCTCCAAAAACCCCCGTATACCAAATTTCGTCGAAATCGGAGTTGCGGACAGTTTCTAGACAATTACCCTTCTTTATTTCCTATTAATAAATTATTGATTATTCTAGCTGATTTTTAAATATTGTATATCGCGCTCTTTCGCCCTCATAGCATTATCCGTCTAGACATCCTTGTTTGCTATGTTGGCGCCAATAAGGAACCAGCAGTGCGGTACATATGTGACGTAATGAAGCAACCTTACCTATTAAACGATCTTGGCTAAACATTGGCTAAACAGCAGCAGGGTTACCACAATGATTTTTATAAAAGTACTAGATTTCAGAAAAAAAGTACTAGAATGTACTA
Organism: Listronotus bonariensis; assembly: GCA_014170235.1. Lineage (NCBI taxonomy): Eukaryota > Metazoa > Arthropoda > Insecta > Coleoptera > Curculionidae > Listronotus > Listronotus bonariensis. The sequence goes on from JACEGR010000076.1 coordinate 467,557, forward strand.
AATTTGACAAATAAGCTAAAGCTAAAAAATAGTTTTAAAATTCAGAAACTTTTGGTCCATTTGTCCTCTTGTAACACCTATCGTGGGACACACTGTATGTGTATGTGTAATATTGTACCTGTTTTTCCGCTAAAAATAATTTTGAAGAGCAAAAAAAAAGGTCCTCACCTTGTTTTCTTTCAATTCTACATACTAAATTAAATTACGTACTAGATTTTGATCAGTACGTACTAGACCACTGGATTCTATTAAAAAGTACTAGATCTAGTGCAAATGTACTAGGTGTGGTAACACTGAACAGCAGGCGGATTCTGTAACGGTTCTGTAACTCGATAAAGAATAGTGTTGGGCGATATATCAATAGCTTTGTTCGCGGGTCTGATTCTGAACCAGTTCCGGGACTATTCGCATGCGCACTAAAAAGAAGCGTTCGCGGTTAGTAAAATCCTGAATTTTGAGTAACAGTTCTGCATTCGCGCGTCATAATGGGATCAGTTCCTTACTGGTTCGTAACCGGATTAGCAGTCCTGGGATTTTTTGGAACTAAAAGTTTAGTTCGGGATTTCATGCGCATTATCGGCATGGTATGCTGTTTTCTGATTTTGTAATAGAAATATTCACTGGTCTATTACAGTTTATTTGTTTTTGTCACCATTTTTTCTGCAGGATATTATACTCGTTGAATAATTTTTAAAAAATGTTTGTTGAGCGTATATAAACGGTGGATTTTTAATTGTATTCCGTATAAATGTATGTATGCAATGAAATATTTAAGAGATTAAATCAAAAAATATGGACAATATTATAGGATCAACAGGTATATAATTATTTTGCCATTTTTTGTTGTTTGAATTTCATTTTTAGTTAAATACACATATGATAAACACAAGACTAGGTTGAAAATCTCTCGTCTCCCACCGATATTCCTTCGAGTGGTTTTTGACTGCATAACGATTTACCTTTTTGTTTGGATTTTTTTATAGTGTAGTATCTAATTTAACCATAAAAATATACTAAGCACAAAGCTAGGTTAAAAAACATCCTCAGCTGCAGAAAATCGTTCGCGGTAAATGAAAATTCCTAATAAATAACTGGACATGCGCTTCAAAACAATCCCTAACCAGGTCGGTTCTAGTTCAGAATCAGTTCATTACTTAACCCGCGAACAAAGCTAATAACCGCGATATTTCACCGGTGAATGGAAAATCACTGGCGCTACCAGTGATTTACTTTTTGCAAATACGGTGATCGAAGCGAATACTGCAATTGGCATCGACAAATCGACACGACACGCATTAGATGATCGCTGATGGCGCCGATCGAAATATGATATACCTATGAATTATTATTAAAAAATAATATGTGAAGGAAAACAGTGATTTAAGCTGATATGATATTTATATTGTTTAGACCTGGAGGGTGGCGAGCACCGCCAAGCCATGTGAAAGATTGTTTTCCAAAGCCGGATTAATATTAACCGACCGTAGAAATAAATTAAGTGCAAACTATGGTGACCAGAGGGGCTTTCCAGTGACGCAAACAGAGCGCTCCCGAGTAGCTCAGGAGCATTTCGTTCTACTTTATGGCGTTCCAGTGACGGAAAGTCTTATGCACCTTAACTGCTCCGTTTTCCTTTCCCTTGCCTCTCATGCACCAACCCCCTTTAGGTGTTTCGTGCTCCAAACGTCAAAAGTTTGTTTATTAAGGTTAGGATAGATCTATAAAATTATTATTTGTTCATTCAACATTTATTCAACGTTAATTTCCATAGCTATCTAAACTAGCAAAGAGAGAATAAATAATAATCCATTAATCCACCTTGTTTTCACAACAAAAAACGAAATTTTAAAATTACTTAAAGTAAGGTTAAGTTTTTTTACCAGCTGGAGCTTTCTGTCCTTGCGGATGCGTTCCAGTGACTAACTTTTCAGAGCAGTTCAAGAGCTTCATGCTCTGGAGCGTGATGCACCAAAATTTTCGTCACTGGAAAACCCCTCAGAGTGGCTTTCCAGTGACGCAAATAGAGCGCTCCCGAGTAGCTCAGGAGCATTTCGTTCTACTTTATGGCGTTCCAGTGACGGAAAGTGTTATGCACCTGAGCTACTCCGTTTTTCTTTTCCCTTGCCCCTCATGCACCAACCACACCTTTGGTTTTTGTGCTTCAAATGTGTTTTTATGGTTAAGGATGGATTTTTAAAAATTATTTATTTAAAATTAAATTAGATATTAAAAAGAGATTATTATTATAAAGCCAAGAAAGGTTAAAAACAACGAAATTTTAAAATTTCTCAAAGTATCTCTCTTTCCTTGTCTAAGGATGCGTTCCAGTGACTAACTTTTTAGAGCAGTTCAAGAGCTTCAAGCCCTGGAGCTCGACGCACAAAATTTTCGTCACTGGAAAGCAACCCTGAGTGGCTTTCCAGTGACGCAAATAGAGCGCTCCCGAGTAGCTCAGGAGCATTTCGTTCTACTTTATGGCGTTCCAGTGACGGAAAGTGTTAT